>JARGYO010000756.1:162500-487893 GCA_029206835.1 Rana muscosa
CTGAATACAGGGGTCTATGACACGGGGGCCCCGGCTGGCACTGTATATAGGGGTCTATGACACGGGGCCCCGGCTGGCACTGTATACAGGGGTCTATGACACGGGGGCCCGGCTGGCACTGTATACAGGGGTCTATGACACGGGGGCCCGGCTGGCACTGTATACAGGGGTCTATGACACGGGGGCCCGGCTGGCACTGTATACAGGGGCCTACGATTGGGGCCCCGGCTGGCACTGTATACAGGGGTCTATGATTGGGGCCCCGGCTGGCACTATATACAGGGGTCTATAACATGGGGCCTCGGCTGGCACTGTATACAGGGGTCTATGACACGGGGCCCCGGCTGGCACTATATACAGGGGTCTATGATTGGGACCCCGGCTGGCACTGTATACAGGGGTCTATGATTGGGGCCCCGGCTGGCACTGTATACAGGGGTCTATGATTGGGGCCCCGGCTGGCACTGTATACAGGGGTCTATGACACAGGACCCCGGCTGGCACTGTATACAGGGGTCTATGATTGGGGCCCCGGCTGGCACTGTATACAGGGGTCTATGATTGGGGCCCCGGCTGGCACTGTATACAGGGGTCTATGATTGGGGCCCTGGCTGGCACTGTATACAGGGGTCTATGACACGGGGCCCCAGCTGGCACTGTATACAGGGGTCTATAACACGGGGCCCCGGCTGGCACTGTATAAAGGGGTCTATGACACGGGCCCCTGCAGGCACTGAATACAGGGGTCTATGACACGGGGCCCCGGCTGGCACTGTATACAGGGGTCTATAACAAGGTGGCCCTCGGCTGGCACTGTATACAGGGGTCTATGATTGGGGCCCTGGCTGGCACTGTATACAGGGTTCTATGACACGGGGCCCCGGCTGGCACTGTATACAGGGGTCTATGATTAGGGCTCCGGCTGGCACTGTATGCAGGGGTCTATGACACGGGGCCCCGGCTGGCACTGTATACAGGGGTCTATGATTGGGGCCCCGGCTGGCACTGTATACAGGGGTCTACGACACGGGGCCCCGGCTGGCACTGTATACAGGGGTCTATAACACGGGGCCCCGGCTGGCACTGTATACAGGGGTCTATGATTGGGGCCCCTGCAGGCACTGTATACAGGGGTCTATAACACGTGGCCCCGGCTGGCACTGTATACAGGGGTCTATGATTGGGGCCCCGGCTGGCACTGTATACAGGGGTCTATGATTGGGGCCCCGGCTGGCATTGTATACAGGGGTCTATGACACGGGGCCCCGGCTGGCACTGTATACAGGGGTCTATGATTGGGGCCCCGGCTGGCACTGTATACAGGGGTCTATGACAAGGGGCCCCGGCTAGCACTGTATACAGGGGTCTATGACACGGGGCCCCGGCTGGCACTGTATACAGGGGTCTATGATTGGGGCCCCGGCTGGCACTGTATACAGGGGTCTATGACACGGGGCCCCGTCTGGCACTGTAGAAAGGGGTCTATGACAAGGGGCCCCGGCTGGCACTGTATACAGGGGCCTATGATTGGGGCCCCGGCTGGCACTGTATACAGGGGTCTATGACACGGGGCCCCCGCTGGCACTGTATAAAGGGGTCTATGACACGGGGCCCCGGCTGGCACTGTATACAGGGGCCTATGATTGGGGCCCCGGCTGGCACTGTATACAGGGGTCTATGATTGGGGCCCCGGCTGGCACTGTATACAGGGGTCTATGACACAGGGCCCCGGCTGGCACTGTATACAGGGGTCTATGATTGGGGCCCCGGCTGGCACTGTATACAGGGGTCTATGATTGGGGCCCTGGCTGGCACTGTATACAGGGGTCTATGACACGGGGCCCCGGCTGGCACTGTATACAGGGGTCTATGACACGGGGCCCCGGCTGGCACTGTATAAAGGGGCCTATGATTGGGGCCCCGGCTGGCACTGTATACAGGGGTCTATGATTGGGGCCCCGGCTGGCACTGTATACAGGGGTCTATGATTGGGGCCCCGGCTGGCACTGTATACAGGGGTCTATGACACAGGGCCCCGGCTGGCACTGTATACAGGGGTCTATGATTGGGGCCCCAGCTGGCACTGTATACAGGGGTCTATGATTGGGGCCCTGGCTGGCACTGTATACAGGGGTCTATGACACGGGGCCCCGGCTGGCACTGTATACAGGGGTCTATGACACGGGGCCCCGGCTGGCACTGTATAAAGGGGCCTATGATTGGGGCCCCGGCTGGCACTGTATACAGGGGTCTATGATTGGGGCCCCGGCTGGCACTGTATACAGGGGTCTATGATTGGGGCCCCGGCTGGCACTGTATACAGGGGTCTATGACACAGGGCCCCGGCTGGCACTGTATACAGGGGTCTATGATTGGGGCCCCGGCTGGCACTGTATACAGGGGTCTATGATTGGGGCCCTGGCTGGCACTGTATACAGGGGTCTATGACACGGGGCCCCGGCTGGCACTGTATACAGGGGTCTATGACACGGGGCCCCGGCTGGCACTGTATAAAGGGGCCTATGATTGGGGCCCTGGCTGGCACTGTATACAGGGGTCTATGACACGGGGCCCGGTTGGCACTGTATACAGGGGTCTATGACACGGGGCCCCGGCTGGCACTGTATACAGGGGTCTATGACACGGGGCCCCGGCTGGCACTGTATACAGGGGTCTATGACAAGGGGCCCCGGCTGGCACTGTATACAGGGGTCTATGATTGGGGCCCCGGCTGGCACTGTATACAGGGGTCTATGACACGGGGCCCCGGCTGGCACTGTATACAGGGGTCTATGATTGGGGCCCCGGCTGGCACTGTATACAGGGGTCTATGACAAGGTGCCCCGGCTGGCACTGTATACAGGGGTCTATGATTGGGGCCCCGGATGGCACTGTATACAGGGGTCTATGACATGGGGCCCCGGCTAGCACTGTATACAGGGGTCTATGATTGGGGCCCCGGCTGGCACTGTATACAGGGGTCTATGACAAGGGGCCCCGGCTGGCACTGTATACAGGGGTCTATGACACGGGGCCCCGGCTGACACTGTATACAGGGGTCTATGATTGGGGCCCCGGCTGGCACTGTATACAGGGGTCTATGACACGGGGCCCCGTCTGGCACTGTAGAAAGGGGTCTATGACAAGGGGCCCCGGCTGGCACTGTATACAGGGGTCTATGATTGGGGCCCCGGCTGGCACTGTATACAGGGGTCTATGACACGGGGCCCCGGCTGGCACTGTATAAAGGGGTCTATGACACGGGGCCCCGGCTGGCACTGTATAAAGGGGTCTATGACACGGGGCCCCGGCTGGCACTGTATACAGGGGCCTATGATTGGGGCCCCGGCTGGCACTGTATACAGGGGTCTATGATTGGGGCCCCGGCTGGCACTGTATACAGGGGTCTATGATTGGGGCCCCGGCTGGCACTGTGTACAGGGGTCTATGACACAGGGCCCCGGCTGGCACTGTATACAGGGGTCTATGATTGGGGCCCCGGCTGGCACTGTATACAGGGGTCTATGATTGGGGCCCTGGCTGGCACTATATACAGGGGTCTATGACACGGGGCCCCGGCTGGCACTGTATACAGGGGTCTATGACACGGGGCCCCGGCTGGCACTGTATAAAGGGGCCTATGATTGGGGCCCCGGCTGGCACTGTATACAGGGGTCTATGACACGGGGCCCGGTTGGCACTGTATACAGGGGTCTATGACACGGTGCCCTGGCTGGCACTGTATACAGGGGTCTATGACACGGGGCCCCGGCTGGCACTGTATACAGGGGTCTATGATTGGGGCCCCGGCTGGCACTGTATACAGGGGTCTATGATTGGGGCCCTGGCTGGCACTGTATACAGGGGTCTATGACACGGGGCCCCGGCTGGCACTGTATACAGGGGTCTATGACACGGGGCCCCGGCTGGCACTGTATACAGGGGTCTATGATTGGGGCCCCGGCTGGCACTGTATACAGGGGTCTATGACAAGGGGCCCCGGCTGGCACTGTATACAGGGGTCTATGACACGGGGCCCCGGCTGACACTGTATACAGGGGTCTATGATTGGGGCCCCGGCTGGCACTGTATACAGGGGTCTATGACACGGGGCCCCGTCTGGCACTGTAGAAAGGGGTCTATGACAAGGGGCCCCGGCTGGCACTGTATACAGGGGTCTATGATTGGGGCCCCGGCTGGCACTGTATACAGGGGTCTATGACACGGGGCCCTGGCTGGCACTGTATAAAGGGGTCTATGACACGGGGCCCCGGCTGGCACTGTATAAAGGGGTCTATGACACGGGGCCCCGGCTGGCACTGTATACAGGGGCCTATGATTGGGGCCCCGGCTGGCACTGTATACAGGGGTCTATGATTGGGGCCCCGGCTGGCACTGTATACAGGGGTCTATGATTGGGGCCCCGGCTGGCACTGTATACAGGGGTCTATGACACAGGGCCCCGGCTGGCACTGTATACAGGGGTCTATGATTGGGGCCCCGGCTGGCACTGTATACAGGGGTCTATGATTGGGGCCCTGGCTGGCACTGTATACAGGGGTCTATGACACGGGGCCCCGGCTGGCACTGTATACAGGGGTCTATGACACGGGGCCCCGGCTGGCACTGTATAAAGGGGCCTATGATTGGGGCCCCGGCTGGCACTGTATACAGGGGTCTATGACACGGGGCCCGGTTGGCACTGTATACAGGGGTCTATGACACGGTGCCCTGGCTGGCACTGTATACAGGGGTCTATGACACGGGGCCCCGGCTGGCACTGTATACAGGGGTCTATGATTGGGGCCCCGGCTGGCACTGTATACAGGGGTCTATGATTGGGGCCCTGGCTGGCACTGTATACAGGGGTCTATGACACGGGGCCCCGGCTGGCACTGTATACAGGGGTCTATGACACGGGGCCCCGGCTGGCACTGTATAAAGGGGCCTATGATTGGGGCCCCGGCTGGCACTGTATACAGGGGTCTATGACACGGGGCCCCGGTTGGCACTGTATACAGGGGTCTATGACACGGGGCCCCGGCTGGCACTGTATACAGGGGTCTATGACACGGGGCCCCGGCTGGCACTGTATACAGGGGTCTATGACACGGGGCCCCGGCTGGCACTGTATACAGGGGTCTATGACACAGGGCCCCGGCTGGCACTGTATACAGGGGTCTATGATTGGGGCCCCGGCTGGCACTGTATACAGGGGTCTATGACACGGGCCCCGGCTGGCACTGTATACAGGGGTCTATGACACGGTGCCCCGGCTGGCACTGTATACAGGGGTCTATGACACGGGGCCCCGGCTGGCACTGTATACAGGGGTCTATGATTGGGGCCCCGGATGGCACAGTATACAGGGGTCTATGACACGGGGCCCTGGCTGGCACTGTATACAGGGGTCTATGACAAGGGGCCCCGGCTGGCACTGTATACAGGGGTCTATGACAAGGTGCCCCGGCTGGCACTGTATACAGGGGTCTATGACAAGGGGCCCCGGCTGGCACTGTATACAGGGGTCTATGACACGGGGCCCCGGCTGGCACTGTATACAGGGGTCTATGATTGGGGGCCCCGGCTGGCACTGTATACAGGGGTCTATGATTGGGGCCCCGGATGGCACTGTATACAGGGGTCTATGACACGGGGCCCCGGCTGGCACTGTATACAGGGGTCTATGACACAGGGGCCCCGGCTGGCACTGTATACAGGGGTCTATGACAAGGGGCCCCGGCTGGCACTGTATACAGGGGTCTATGACACGGGGCCCCGGCTGGCACTGTATACAGGGGTCTATGACAAGGGGCCCCGGCTGGCACTGTATACAGGGGTCTATGACACGGGGCCCCGGCTGGCACTGTATACAGGGGTCTATGATTGGGGCCCCGGCTGGCACTGTATACAGGGGTCTATGACACGGGCCCCCGGCTGGCACTATATACAGGGGTCTATGATTGGGGCCCCGGCTGGCACTGTATACAGGGGTCTATGACACGGGGCCCCGGCTGGCACTGTATACAGGGGTCTATGATTGGGGCCCCAGCTGGCACTGTATACAGGGGTCTATGATTGGGGCCCCGGCTGGCACAGTATACAGGGGTCTATGACACGGGGCCCTGGCTGGCACTGTATACAGGGGTCTATGACAAGGGGCCCCGGCTGGCACTGTATACAGGGGTCTTTGACACGGGGCCCCGGCTGGCACTGTATACAGGTTTCTTTGACACGGGGCCCCGGCTGGCACTGTATAAAGGGGTCTATGACACGGGGCCCCGGCTGGCACTGTATACAGGGGTCTATGACACGGGCCCCGGCTGGCACTGTATAAAGGGGTCTATGACACGGGGCCCCGGCTGGCACTGTATAAAGGGGTCTATGACACGGGGCCCCGGCTGGCACTGTATACAGGGGTCTATGATTGGGGCCCCGGCTGGCACTGTATACAGGGGTCTATGACACAGGGCCTCGGCTGGCACTGTATACAGGGGTCTATGATTGGGGCCCCGTCTGGCACTGTATACAGGGGTCTATGATTGGGGCCCCGGCTGGCACTGTATATAGGGGTCTATGGTTGGGGCCCCGGCTGGCACTGTATACAGCGGTCTATGACACGGGGCCCCGGCTGGCACTGTATACAGGGGTCTATGATTGGGGCCCCCGCTGGCACTGTATACAGGGGTCTATGACACGGGGCCCCAGCTGGCACTGTATACAGGGGTCTATGACACGGGGCCCCGGCTGGCACTGTATAAAGGGGTCTATGATTGGGGCCCCGGCTGGCACTGTATACAGGGGTCTATGACACGGGGCCCCGGCTGGCACTGTATAAAGGGGTCTATGACACGGGGCCCCGGCTGGCACTGTATACAGGGGTCTATGACACGGGGCCCCAGCTGGCACTGTATACAGGGGTCTATGACACGGGGCCCAGGCTGGCACTGTATACAGGGGTCTATGATTGGGGCCCCGGCTGGCACTGTATACAGGGGTCTATGACACGGGGCCCCGGCTGGCACTGTATACAGGGGTCTATGACAAGGGGCCCCGGCTGGCACTGTATACAGGGGTCTATGACACGGGGCCCGGCTGGCACTGTATACAGGGGTCTATGACACGGGGCCCCGGCTGGCACTGTATACAGGGGTCTATGATTGGGGCCCCGGCTGGCACTGTATACAGGGGTCTATGACACGGGGCCCCGGCTGGCACTGTATACAGGGGTCTATGACAAGGGGCCCCGGCTGGCACTGTATACAGGGGTCTATGACACGGGGCCCGGCTGGCACTGTATACAGGGGTCTATGACACGGGGCCCAGGCTGGCACTGTATACAGGGGTCTATGACACGGGGCCCCGGCTTGCACTGTATAAAGGGGTCTATGACACGGGGCCCCGGCTGGCACTGTATAAAGGGGTCTATGACACGGGGCCCCGGCTGGCACTGTATACAGGGGTCTATGATTGGGGCCCCGGCTGGCACTGTATACAGGGGTCTATGACACGGGGCCCCGGCTGGCACTGTATACAGGGGTCTATGATTGGGGCCCCGGCTGGCACTGTATACAGGGGTCTATGATTGGGGCCCCGGCTGGCACTGTATACAGGGGTCTATGATTGGGGTCCCGGCTGGCACTGTATACAGGGGTCTATGACACGGGGCCCCGGCTGGCACTGTATACAGGGGTCTATGACACGGGGCCCCGGCTGGCACTGTATAAAGGGGTCTATGATTGGGGCCCCGGCTGGCACTGTATACAGGGGTCTATGACACGGGGCCCCGGTTGGCACTGTATACAGGGGTCTATGATTGGGGCCTCGGCTGGCACTGTATACAGGGGTCTATGACACGGGGCCCCGGCTGGCACTGTATACAGGGGTCTATGACACGGGGCCCCGGCTGGCACTGTATAAAGGGGTCTATGACACGGGGCCCCGGCTGGCACTGTATACAGGGGTCTATGACACGGGGCCCCTGGCTGGCACTGTATACAGGGGTCTATGACACGGGGCCCCGGCTGGCACTGTATACAGGGGTCTATGACACGGGGCCCCGGCTGGCACTGTATACAGTGGTCTATGATTGGGGCCCCGGCTGGCACTGTATACAGGGGTCTATGACACAGGGCCTCGGCTGGCACTGTATACAGGGGTCTATGACACGGGGCCCTGGCTGGCACTGTATACAGGGGTCTATGACACGGGGCCCCAGCTGGCAATGGATACAGGGGTCTATGACACGGGGCCCCGGCTGGCACTGTATACAGGGGTCTATGACACGGGGCCCCGGCTGGCACTGTATACAGGGGTCTATGACACGGGGCCCGGCTGGCACTGTATACAGGGGTCTATGATTGGGGCCCCCGGCTGGCACTGTATACAGGGGTCTATGATTGGGGCCTCGGCTGGCACTGTATACAGGGGTCTATAACACGGGGCCCCGGCTGGCACTGAATACAGGGGTCTATGACACGGGGCCCCGGCTGGCACTGTATATAGAGGTCTATGACACGGGGCCCCGGCTGGCACTGTATACAGGGGTCTATGATTGGGGCCCCGGCTGGCACTGTATACAGGGGTCTATGACACGGGGCCCCGGCTGGCACTGTATACAGGGGTCTATGACACGGGGCCCCGGCTGGCACTGTATACAGGGGTCTATGACACAGGGCCCCGGCTGGCACTGTATACAGGGGTCTATGACACGGGGCCCCGGCTGGCACTGTATACAGGGGTCTATGATTGGGGCCCCGGTTGGCACTGTATACAGGGGTCTATGACATGGGGCCCCGGCTGGCACTGTATACAGGGGTCTATGACATGGGGCCCCGGCTGGCACTGAATACAGGGGTCTATGACACGGGGGCCCCGGCTGGCACTGTATATAGGGGTCTATGACACGGGGCCCCGGCTGGCACTGTATACAGGGGTCTATAACAAGGGGAACGACTGGCACTGTATATAGGGGTCTATGATTGGGGCCCCGGCTGGCACTGTATACAGGGGTCTATGACACGGGGGCCCGGCTGGCACTGTATACAGGGGTCTATGACACGGGGGCCCGCCTGGCACTGTATACAGGTGTCTATGACACGGGGGCCCAGCTGGCATTGTATACAGGGGCCTACGATTGGGGCCCCGGCTGGCACTGTATACAGGGGTCTATGATTGGGGCCCCGGCTGGCACTATATACAGGGGTCTATAACATGGGGCCTCGGCTGGCACTGTATACAGGGGTCTATGACACGGGGCCCCGGCTGGCACTATATACAGGGGTCTATGATTGGGACCCCGGCTGGCACTGTATACAGGGGTCTATGATTGGGGCCCCGGCTGGCACTGAATACAGGAGTCTATGACACGGGGGCCCCGGCTGGCACTGTATATAGGGGTCTATGACACGGGGCCCCGGCTGGCACTGTATACAGGGGTCTATGACACGGGGCCCTGGCTGGCTTTGTATACAGGGGTCTATGACACGGGCCCCGGCTGGCACTGTATACAGGGGTCTATGACACGGGGCCCCGGCTGGCACTGTATACAGGGGTCTATGACACGGGGCCCAGGCTGGCACTGTATACAGGGGTCTATGACACGGGGCCCTGGCTGGCACTGTATACAGGGGTCTATGACACGGGGCCCCGGCTGGCACTGTATACAGGGGTCTATGACACAGGGCCCCGGCTGGCACTGTATACAGGGGTCTATGACACGGGGCCCCCGGCTGGCACTGTATACAGGGGTCTATGACACGGGGCCCCGGTTGGCACTGTATACAGGGGTCTATGATTGGGGCCCCGGCTGGCACTGTATACAGGGGTCTATGACACGGGGCCCCGGCTGGCACTGTATACAGGGGTCTATGACACGGGGCCCCGGCTGGCACTGTATACAGGGGTCTATGACACGGGGCCCCGGCTGGCACTGTATACAGGGGTCTATGACATGGGGCCCCGGCTGGCACTGTATACAGGGGTCTATGATTGGGGCCCCGGCTGGCACTGTATACAGGGGTCTATGATTGGGGCCCCGGCTGGCACTGTATAAAGGGGTCTATGACACGGGGCCCCGGCTGGCACTGTATATAGGGGTCTATGACACGGGGCCCCAGCTGGCAATGGATACAGGGGTCTATGATTGGGGCCCCCGGCTGGCACTGTATACAGGGGTCTATGATTGGGGCCCCGGCTGGCACTGTATAAAGGGGTCTATGACACGGGGCCCCGGCTGGCACTGTATACAGGGGTCTATGATTGGGGCCCCGGCTGGCACTGTATACAGGGGTCTATGACACGGGGCCCCGGCTGGCACTGTATACAGGGGTCTATGACACGGGGCCCCGGCTGGCACTGTATACAGGGGTCTATGACACGGGGCCCCGGCTGGCACTGAATACAGGGGTCTATGACACGGGGCCCCGGCTGGCACTGTATACAGGGGTCTATGACACGGGGCCCCGGCTGGCACTGTATACAGGGGTCTATGATTGGGGCCCCCGGCTGGCACTGTATACAGGGGTCTATGATTGGGGCCCCGGCTGGCACTGTATAAAGGGCTCTATGACACGGGGCCCAGGCTGGCACTGTATACAGGGGTCTATGATTGGGGCCCCGGCTGGCACTGTATACAGGGGTCTATGACACGGGGCCCCGGCTGGCACTGTATACAGGGGTCTATGACACGGGGCCCCGGCTGGCACTGTATACAGGGGTCTATGACACGGGGCCCCGGCTGGCACTGTATACAGGGGTCTATGACACGGGGCCCCGGCTGGCACTGTATACAGGGGTCTATGACACGGGGCCCCGGCTGGCACTGTATACAGGGGTCTATGATTGGGGCCCCGGCTGGCACTGTATACAGGGGTCTATGACATGGGGCCCCGGCTGGCACTGTATACAGGGGTCTATGATTGGGGCCCCGGCTGGCACTGAATACAGGGGTCTATGACACGGGGGCCCCGGCTGGCACTGTATATAGGGGTCTATGACACGGGGCCCTGGCTGGCACTGTATACAGGGGTCTATGACAAGGGGAACGACTGGCACTGTATATAGGGGTCTATGATTGGGGCCCCGGCTGGCACTGTATACAGGGGTCTATGACACAGGGGCCCGGCTGGCACTGTATACAGGGGTCTATGACACGGGGGCCCGGCTGGCACTGTATACAGGGGTCTATGACACGGGGGCCCGGCTGGCACTGTATACAGGGGCCTACGATTGGGGCCCCGGCTGGCACTGTATACAGGGGTCTATGATTGGGGCCCCGGCTGGCACTATATACAGGGGTCTATAACATGGGGCCTCGGCTGGCACTGTATACAGGGGTCTATGACACGGGGCCCCGGCTGGCACTATATACAGGGGTCTATGATTGGGGCCCCGGCTGGCACTGTATACAGGGGTCTATGACACAGGACCCCGGCTGGCACTGTATACAGGGGTCTATGATTGGGGCCCCGGCTGGCACTGTATACAGGGGTCTATGATTGGGGCCCCGGCTGGCACTGTATACAGGGGTCTATGATTGGGGCCCTGGCTGGCACTGTATACAGGGGTCTATGACACGGGGCCCCAGCTGGCACTGTATACAGGGGTCTATAACACGGGGCCCCGGCTGGCACTGTATAAAGGGGTCTATGACACGGGCCCCTGCAGGCACTGAATACAGGGGTCTATGACACGGGGCCCCGGCTGGCACTGTATACAGGGGTCTATAACAAGGTGGCCCTCGGCTGGCACTGTATACAGGGGTCTATGATTGGGGCCCTGGCTGGCACTGTATACAGGGTTCTATGACACGGGGCCCCGGCTGGCACTGTATACAGGGGTCTATGATTGGGGCTCCGGCTGGCACTGTATGCAGGGGTCTATGACACGGGGCCCCGGCTGGCACTGTATACAGTGGTCTATGATTGGGGCCCCGGCTGGCACTGTATACAGGGGTCTATGACACGGGGCCCCGGCTGGCACTGTATACAGGGGTCTATAACACGGGGCCCCGGCTGGCACTGTATACAGGGGTCTATGATTGGGGCCCCGGCTGGCACTGTATACAGGGGTCTATGATTGGGGCCCCGGCTGGCATTGTATACAGGGGTCTATGACACGGGGCCCCGGCTGGCACTGTATACAGGGGTCTATGATTGGGGCCCTGGCTGGCACTGTATACAGGGGTCTATGACAAGGGGCCCCGGCTGGCACTGTATACAGGGGTCTATGACACGGGGCCCCGGCTGGCACTGTATACAGGGGTCTATGATTGGGGCCCCGGCTGGCACTGTATACAGGGGTCTATGACACGGGGCCCCGTCTGGCACTGTAGAAAGGGGTCTATGACAAGGGGCCCCGGCTGGCACTGTATACAGGGGTCTATGATTGGGGCCCCGGCTGGCACTGTATACAGGGGTCTATGACACGGGGCCCCGGCTGGCACTGTATAAAGGGGTCTATGACACGGGGCCCCGGCTGGCACTGTATAAAGGGGTCTATGACACGGGGCCCCGGCTGGCACTGTATACAGGGGCCTATGATTGGGGCCCCGGCTGGCAGTGTATACAGGGGTCTATGATTGGGGCCCCGGCTGGCACTGTATACAGGGGTCTATGATTGGGGCCCCGGCTGGCCCTGTATACAGGGGTCTATGACACAGGGCCCCGGCTGGCACTGTATACAGGGGTCTATGATTGGGGCCCCGGCTGGCACTGTATACAGGGGTCTATGATTGGGGCCCTGGCTGGCACTGTATACAGGGGTCTATGACACGGGGCCCCGGCTGGCACTGTATACAGGGGTCTATGACACGGGGCCCCGGCTGGCACTGTATAAAGGGGCCTATGATTGGGGCCCCGGCTGGCACTGTATACAGGGGTCTATGATTGGGGCCCCGGCTGGCACTGTATACAGGGGTCTATGATTGGGGCCCCGGCTGGCACTGTATACAGGGGTCTATGACACAGGGCCCCGGCTGGCACTGTATACAGGGGTCTATGATTGGGGCCCCGGCTGGCACTGTATACAGGGGTCTATGATTGGGGCCCTGGCTGGCACTGTATACAGGGGTCTATGACACGGGGCCCCGGCTGGCACTGTATACAGGGGTCTATGACACGGGGCCCCGGCTGGCACTGTATAAAGGGGCCTATGATTAGGGCCCCGGCTGGCACTGTATACAGGGGTCTATGACACGGGGCCCGGTTGGCACTGTATACAGGGGTCTATGACACGGGGCCCCGGCTGGCACTGTATACAGGGGTCTATGACACGGGCCCCGGCTGGCACTGTATACAGGGGTCTATGACACGGGGCCCCAGCTGGCACTGTATAAAGGGGCCTATGATTGGGGCCCCGGCTGGCACTGTATACAGGGGTCTATGACACGGGGCCCCGGTTGGCACTGTATACAGGGGTCTATGACACGGGGCCCCGGCTGGCACTGTATACAGGGGTCTATGACAAGGGGCCCCGGCTGGCACTGTATACAGGGGTCTATGACACGGGCCCCGGCTGGCACTGTATACAGGGGTCTATGACACGGGGCCCCGGCTGGCACTGTATACAGGGGTCTATGATTGGGGCCCCGGCTGGCACTGTATACAGGGGTCTATGACAAGGTGCCCCGGCTGGCACTGTATACAGGGGTCTATGATTGGGGCCCCGGATGGCACTGTATACAGGGGTCTATGACACGGGGCCCCGGCTGGCACTGTATACAGGGGTCTATGACAAGGGGCCCCGGCTGGCACTGTATACAGGGGTCTATGACACGGGGCCCCGGCTGACACTGTATACAGGGGTCTATGATTGGGGCCCCGGCTGGCACTGTATACAGGGGTCTATGACACGGGGCCCCGTCTGGCACTGTAGAAAGGGGTCTATGACAAGGGGCCCCGGCTGGCACTGTATACAGGGGTCTATGATTGGGGCCCCGGCTGGCACTGTATACAGGGGTCTATGACACGGGGCCCCGGCTGGCACTGTATAAAGGGGTCTATGACACGGGGCCCCGGCTGGCACTGTATAAAGGGGTCTATGACACGGGGCCCCGGCTGGCACTGTATACAGGGGCCTATGATTGGGGCCCCGGCTGGCACTGTATACAGTGGTCTATGATTGGGGCCCCGGCTGGCACTGTATACAGGGGTCTATGATTGGGGCCCCGGCTGGCACTGTATACAGGGGTCTATGACACAGGGCCCCGGCTGGCACTGTATACAGGGGTCTATGATTGGGGCCCCGGCTGGCACTGTATACAGGGGTCTATGATTGGGGCCCTGGCTGGCACTGTATACAGGGGTCTATGACACGGGGCCCCGGCTGGCACTGTATACAGGGGTCTATGACACGGGGCCCCGGCTGGCACTGTATAAAGGGGCCTATGATTGGGGCCCCGGCTGGCACTGTATACAGGGGTCTATGACACGGGGCCCGGTTGGCACTGTATACAGGGGTCTATGACACGGTGCCCCGGCTGGCACTGTATACAGGGGTCTATGACACGGGGCCCCGGCTGGCACTGTATACAGGGGTCTATGATTGGGGCCCCGGCTGGCACTGTATACAGGGGTCTATGACATGGGGCCCCGGTTGGCACTGTATACAGGGGTCTATGACACGGGGCCCCGGCTGGCACTGTATACAGGGGTCTATGACACGGGGCCCCGGCTGGCACTGTATACAGGGGTCTATGACACGGGGCCCCGGCTGGCACTGTATACAGGGGTCTATGATTGGGGCCCCGGCTGGCACTGTATACAGGGGTCTATGACACGGGGCCCCGGCTGGCACTGTATACAGGGGTCTATGATTGGGGCCCCGGCTGGCACTGTATACAGGGGTCTATGACAAGGTGCCCAGGCTGGCACTGTATACAGGGGTCTATGATTGGGGCCCCGGATGGCACTGTATACAGGGGTCTATGACACGGGGCCCCGGCTGGCACTGTATACAGGGGTCTATGACAAGGTGCCCCGGCTGGCACTGTATACAGGGGTCTATGACAAGGGGCCCCGGCTGGCACTGTATACAGGGGTCTATGACACGGGGCCCCAGCTGGCACTGTATACAGGGGTCTATGACACGGGGCCCCGGCTGGCACTGTATAAAGGGGTCTATGATTGGGGCCCCGGCTGGCACTGTATACAGGGGTCTATGACACGGGGCCCCGGTTGGCACTGTATACAGGGGTCTATGACACGGGGCCCCGGCTGGCACTGTATAAAGGGGTCTATGACACGGGGCCCCGGCTGGCACTGTATACAGGGGTCTATGACACGGGGCCCCGGTTGGCACTGTATACAGGGGTCTATGACACGGGGCCCCGGCTGGCACTGTATACAGGGGTCTATGACAAGGGGCCCCGGCTGGCACTGTATACAGGGGTCTATGACACGGGCCCCGGCTGGCACTGTATACAGGGGTCTATGACACGGGGCCCCGGCTGGCACTGTATACAGGGGTCTATGATTGGGGCCCCGGCTGGCACTGTATACAGGGGTCTATGACAAGGTGCCCCGGCTGGCACTGTATACAGGGGTCTATGATTGGGGCCCCGGATGGCACTGTATACAGGGGTCCATGACACGGGGCCCCGGCTGGCACTGTATATAGGGGTCTATGACAAGGGGCCCCGGCTGGCACTGTATACAGGGGTCTATGACACGGGGCCCCGGCTGACACTGTATACAGGGGTCTATGATTGGGGCCCCGGCTGGCACTGTATACAGGGGTCTATGACACGGGGCCCCGTCTGGCACTGTAGAAAGGGGTCTATGACAAGGGGCCCCGGCTGGCACTGTATACAGGGGTCTATGATTGGGGCCCCGGCTGGCACTGTATACAGGGGTCTATGACACGGGGCCCCGGCTGGCACTGTATAAAGGGGTCTATGACACGGGGCCCCGGCTGGCACTGTATAAAGGGGTCTATGACACGGGGCCCCGGCTGGCACTGTATACAGGGGCCTATGATTGGGGCCCCGGCTGGCACTGTATACAGTGGTCTATGATTGGGGCCCCGGCTGGCACTGTATACAGGGGTCTATGATTGGGGCCCCGGCTGGCACTGTATACAGGGGTCTATGACACAGGGCCCCGGCTGGCACTGTATACAGGGGTCTATGATTGGGGCCCCGGCTGGCACTGTATACAGGGGTCTATGATTGGGGCCCTGGCTGGCACTGTATACAGGGGTCTATGACACGGGGCCCCGGCTGGCACTGTATACAGGGGTCTATGACACGGGGCCCCGGCTGGCACTGTATAAAGGGGCCTATGATTGGGGCCCCGGCTGGCACTGTATACAGGGGTCTATGACACGGGGCCCGGTTGGCACTGTATACAGGGGTCTATGACACGGTGCCCCGGCTGGCACTGTATACAGGGGTCTATGACACGGGGCCCCGGCTGGCACTGTATACAGGGGTCTATGATTGGGGCCCCGGCTGGCACTGTATACAGGGGTCTATGACATGGGGCCCCGGTTGGCACTGTATACAGGGGTCTATGACACGGGGCCCCGGCTGGCACTGTATACAGGGGTCTATGACACGGGGCCCCGGCTGGCACTGTATACAGGGGTCTATGACACGGGGCCCCGGCTGGCACTGTATACAGGGGTCTATGATTGGGGCCCCGGCTGGCACTGTATACAGGGGTCTATGACAAGGTGCCCAGGCTGGCACTGTATACAGGGGTCTATGATTGGGGCCCCGGATGGCACTGTATACAGGGGTCTATGACACGGGGCCCCGGCTGGCACTGTATACAGGGGTCTATGACAAGGTGCCCCGGCTGGCACTGTATACAGGGGTCTATGACAAGGGGCCCCGGCTGGCACTGTATACAGGGGTCTATGACACGGGGCCCCGGCTGGCACTGTATACAGGGGTCTATGACAAGGGGCCCCGGCTGGCACTGTATACAGGGGTCTATGACACGGGGCCCCGGCTGGCACTGTATACAGGGGTCTATGATTGGGGCCCCGGCTGGCACTGTATACAGGGGTCTATGATTGGGGCCCCGGATGGCACTGTATACAGGGGTCTATGACACGGGCCCCCGGCTGGCACTGTATACAGGGGTCTATGACAAAGGGGCCCCGGCTGGCACTGTATACAGGGGTCTATGACAAGGGGCCCCGGCTGGCACTGTATACAGGGGTCTATGACACGGGGCCCCGGCTGGCACTGTATACAGGGGTCTATGACAAGGGGCCCCGGCTGGCACTGTATACAGGGGTCTATGATTGGGGCCCCGGCTGGCACTGTATACAGGGGTCTATGACACGGGCCCCCGGCTGGCACTATATACAGGGGTCTATGATTGGGGCCCCGGCTGGCACTGTATACAGGGGTCTATGACACGGGGCCCCGGCTGGCACTGTATACAGGGGTCTATGATTGGGGCCCCAGCTGGCACTGTATACAGGGGTCTATGATTGGGGCCCCGGCTGGCACAGTATACAGGGGTCTATGACACGGGGCCCTGGCTGGCACTGTATACAGGGGTCTATGACAAGGGGCCCCGGCTGGCACTGTATACAGGGGTCTTTGACACGGGGCCCCGGCTGGCACTGTATACAGGGTTCTATGACACGGGGCCCCGGCTGGCACTGTATACAGGGGTCTTTGACACAGGGCCCCGGCTGGCACTGTATAAAGGGGTCTATGACACGGGGCCCCGGCTGGCACTGTATACAGGGGTCTATGACACGGGCCCCGGCTGGCACTGTATAAAGGGGTCTATGACACGGGGCCCCGGCTGGCACTGTATAAAGGGGTCAATGACACGGGGCCCCGGCTGGCACTGTATACAGGGGTCTATGACACGGGCCCCGGCTGGCACTGTATAAAGGGGTCTATGACACGGGGCCCCGGCTGGCACTGTATAAAGGGGTCTATGATTGGGGCCCCGGCTGGCACTGTATACAGGGGTCTATGACACGGGGCCCCGGCTGGCACTGTATACAGGGGTCTATGATTGGGGCCCCGGCTGGCACTGTATACAGGGGTCTATGGTATGGGGCCCCGGCTGGCACTGTATACAGGGGTCTATGACACGGGGCCCCGGCTTGCACTGTATACAGGGGTCTATGATTGGGGCCCCGGCTGGCACTGTATACAGGGGTCTATGACACGGGGCCCCGGCTGGCACTGTATACAGGGGTCTATGATTGGGGCCCCGGCTGGCACTGTATACAGGGGTCTATGATTGGGGCCCCGGCTGGCACTGTATATAGGGGTCTATGGTTGGGGCCCCGGCTGGCACTGTATACAGCGGTCTATGACACGGGGCCCCGGCTGGCACTGTATACAGGGGTCTATGATTGGGGCCCCCGCTGGCACTGTATACAGGGGTCTATGACACGGGGCCCCAGCTGGCACTGTATACAGGGGTCTATGACACGGGGCCCCGGCTGGCACTGTATAAAGGGGTCTATGATTGGGGCCCCGGCTGGCACTGTATACAGGGGTCTATGACACGGGGCCCTGGTTGGCACTGTATACAGGGGTCTATGACACGGGGCCCCGGCTGGCACTGTATAAAGGGGTCTATGACACGGGGCCCCGGCTGGCACTGTATACAGGGGTCTATGACACGGGGCCCCAGCTGGCACTGTATACAGGGGTCTATGACACGGGGCCCAGGCTGGCACTGTATACAGGGGTCTATGATTGGGGCCCCGGCTGGCACTGTATACAGGGGTCTATGACACGGGGCCCCGGCTGGCACTGTATACAGGGGTCTATGACAAGGGGCCCCGGCTGGCACTGTATACAGGGGTCTATGACACGGGGCCCGGCTGGCACTGTATACAGGGGTCTATGACACGGGGCCCCGGCTGGCACTGTATACAGGGGTCTATGACAAGGGGCCCCGGCTGGCACTGTATACAGGGGTCTATGACACGGGGCCCGGCTGGCACTGTATACAGGGGTCTATGACACGGGGCCCAGGCTGGCACTGTATACAGGGGTCTATGACACGGGGCCCCGGCTTGCACTGTATAAAGGGGTCTATGACACGGGGCCCCGGCTGGCACTGTATAAAGGGGTCTATGACACGGGGCCCCGGCTGGCACTGTATACAGGGGTCTATGATTGGGGCCCCGGCTGGCACTGTATACAGGGGTCTATGACACGGGGCCCCGGCTGGCACTGTATACAGGGGTCTATGATTGGGGCCCCGGCTGGCACTGTATACAGGGGTCTATGATTGGGGCCCCGGCTGGCACTGTATACAGGGGTCTATGACACAGGGCCTCGGCTGGCACTGTATACAGGGGTCTATGACACGGGGCCCCGGCTGGCACTGTATACAGGGGTCTATGACACGGGGCCCCAGCTGGCAATGGATACAGGGGTCTATGACACGGGGCCCCGGCTGGCACTGTATACAGGGGTCTATGACACGGGGCCCCGGCTGGCACTGTATACAGGGGTCTATGACACGGGGCCCGGCTGGCACTGTATACAGGGGTCGATGATTGGGGCCCCCGGCTGGCACTGTATACAGGGGTCTATGATTGGGGCCTCGGCTGGCACTGTATACAGGGGTCTATAACACGGGGCCCCGGCTGGCATTGAATACAGGGGTCTATGACACGGGGCCCCGGCTGGCACTGTATATAGAGGTCTATGACACGGGGCCCCGGCTGGCACTGTATACAGGGGTCTATGATTGGGGCCCCGGCTGGCACTGTATACAGGGGTCTATGACACGGGGCCCCGGCTGGCACTGTATACAGGGGTCTATGACACGGGGCCCCGGCTGGCACTGTATACAGGGGTCTATGACACAGGGCCCCGGCTGGCACTGTATACAGGGGTCTATGACACGGGGCCCCGGATGGCACTGTATACAGGGGTCTATGATTGGGGCCCCGGCTGGCACTGTATACAGGGGTCTATGACATGGGGCCCCGGCTGGCACTGTATACAGGGGTCTATGATTGGGGCCCCGGCTGGCACTGAATACAGGGGTCTATGACACGGGGGCCCCGGCTGGCACTGTATATAGGGGTCTATGACACGGGGCCCCGGCTGGCACTGTATACAGGGGTCTATGACAAGGGGAACGACTGGCACTGTATATAGGGGTCTATGATTGGGGCCCCGGCTGGCACTGTATACAGGGGTCTATGACACGGGGGCCCGGCTGGCACTGTATACAGGGGTCTATGACACGGGGGCCCGCCTGGCACTGTATACAGGGGTCTATGACACGGGGGCCCGGCTGGCACTGTATACAGGGGCCTACGATTGGGGCCCCGGCTGGCACTGTATACAGGGGTCTATGATTGGGGCCCCGGCTGGCACTATATACAGGGGTCTATAACATGGGGCCTCGGCTGGCACTGTATACAGGGGTCTATGACACGGGGCCCCGGCTGGCACTATATACAGGGGTCTATGATTGGGACCCCGGCTGGCACTGTATACAGGGGTCTATGATTGGGGCCCCGGCTGGCACTCTATACAGGGGTCTATGATTGGGGCCCCAGCTGGCACTGTATACAGGGGTCTATGACACGGGGCCCCAGCTGGCACTGTATACAGGGGTCTATAACACGGGGCCCCGGCTGGCACTGTATAAAGGGGTCTATGACACGGGCCCCTGCAGGCACTGAATACAGGGGTCTATGACACGGGGCCCCGGCTGGCACTGTATACAGGGGTCTATAACAAGGTGGCCCTCGGCTGGCACTGTATACAGGGGTCTATGACACGGGGCCCCGGCTGGCACTGTATACAGGGGTCTATGACAAGGTGCCCCGGCTGGCACTGTATACAGGGGTCTATGACAAGGGGCCCCGGCTGGCACTGTATACAGGGGTCTATGACACGGGGCCCCGGCTGGCACTGTATACAGGGGTCTATGACAAGGGGCCCTGGCTGGCACTGTATACAGGGTTCTATGACACAGGGCCCCGGCTGGCACTGTATACAGGGGTCTATGATTGGGGCCCCGGCTGGCACTGTATACAGGGGTCTATGACACGGGGGCCCGGCTGGCACTGTATACAGGGGTCTATGACACGGGGGCCCGCCTGGCACTGTATACAGGGGTCTATGACACGGGGGCCCGGCTGGCACTGTATACAGGGGCCTACGATTGGGGCCCCGGCTGGCACTGTATACAGGGGTCTATGACACGGGGCCCCGGCTGGCACTGTATACAGGGGTCTATGACACGGGCCCCTGCAGGCACTGAATACAGGGGTCTATGATTGGGGCCCCGGCTGGCATTGTATACAGGGGTCTATAACATGGGGCCCCGGCTGGCACTGTATACAGGGGTCTATGATTGGGGCCCCGGCTGGCACTGTATACAGGGGTCTATGACACAGGGCCTCGGCTGGCACTGTATACAGGGGCCTACGATTGGGGCCCCGGCTGGCACTGTATACAGGGGTCTATGACACAGGGCCTCGGCTGGCACTGTATACAGGGGTCTATGACACGGGCCCCTGCAGGCACTGAATACAGGGGTCTATGATTGGGGCCCCGGCTGGCATTGTATACAAGGGTCTATAACATGGGGCCCCGGCTGGCACTGTATACAGGGGTCTATGATTGGGGCCCCGGCTGGCACTGTATACAGGGGTCTATGATTGGGGCCCCGGCTGGCATTGTATACAGGGGTCTATGACACGGGGCCCCGGCTGGCACTGTATACAGGGGTCTATGATTGGGGCCCCGGCTGGCACTGTATACAGGGGTCTATGACAAGGGGCCCCGGCTGGCACTGTATACAGGGGTCTATGACACGGGGCCCCGGCTGGCACTGTATACAGGGGTCTATGATTGGGGCCCCGGCTGGCACTGTATACAGGGGTCTATGACACGGGGCCCCGTCTGGCACTGTAGAAAGGGGTCTATGACAAGGGGCCCCGGCTGGCACTGTATACAGGGGTCTATGATTGGGGCCCCGGCTGGTACTGTATACAGGGGTCTATGACACGGGGCCCCGGCTGGCACTGTATACAGGGGTCTATGACACGGGGCCCCGGCTGGCACTGTATACAGGGGCCTATGATTGGGGCTCCGGCTGGCACTGTATACAGGGGTCTATGATTGGGGCCCCGGCTGGCACTGTATACAGGGGTCTATGATTGGGGCCCCAGCTGGCACTGTATACAGGGGTCTATGACACAGGGCCCCGGCTGGCACTGTATACAGGGGTCTATGATTGGGGCCCCGGCTGGCACTGTATACAGGGGTCTATGATTGGGGCCCCGGCTGGCACTGTATACAGGGGTCTATGACACGGGGCCCCGGCTGGCACTGTAAACAGGGGTCTATGACACGGGGCCCCGGCTGGCACTGTATACAGGGGTCTATGACACGGGGCCCCGGCTGGCACTGTATACAGGGGTCTATGACAAGGGGCCCCGGCTGGCACTGTATACAGGGGTCTATGATTGGGGCCCCGGCTGGCACTGTATACAGGGGTCTATGACATGGGGCCCCGGCTGGCACTGTATACAGGGGTCTATGATTGGGGCCCCGGCTGGCACTGTATACAGGGGTCTATGACAAGGTGCCCCGGCTGGCACTGTATACAGGGGTCTATGATTGGGGCCCCGGATGGCACTGTATACAGGGGTCTATGACACGGGGCCATGGCTGGCACTGTATACAGGGGTCTATGATTGGGGCCCCGGCTGGCACTGTATACAGGGGTCTATGACAAGGGGCCCCGGCTGGCACTGTATACAGGGGTCTATGACACGGGGCCCCGGCTGGCACTGTATACAGGGGTCTATGATTGGGGCCCCGGCTGGCACTGTATACAGGGGTCTATGACACGGGGCCCCGTTTGGCACTGTAGAAAGGGGTCTATGACAAGGGGCCCCGGCTGGCACTGTATACAGGGGTCTATGATTGGGGCCCCGGCTGGCACTGTATACAGGGGTCTATGACACGGGGCCCCGGCTGGCACTGTATAAAGGGGTCTATGACACGGGGCCCCGGCTGGCACTGTATAAAGGGGTCTATGACACGGGGCCCCGGCTGGCACTGTATACAGGGGTCTATGACACGGGGCCCCGGCTGGCACTGTATACAGGGGCCTATGATTGGGGCCCCGGCTGGCACTGTATACAGGGGTCTATGATTGGGGCCCCGGCTGGCACTGTATACAGGGGTCTATGATTGGGGCCCCGGCTGGCACTGTATACAGGGGTCTATGACACAGGGCCCCGGCTAGCACTGTATACAGGGGTCTATGATTGGGGCCCCGGCTGGCACTGTATACAGGGGTCTATGATTGGGGCCCTGGCTGGCACTGTATACAGGGGTCTATGACACGGGGCCCCGGCTGGCACTGTATACAGGGGTCTATGACACGGGGCCCCGGCTGGCACTGTATAAAGGGGCCTATGATTGGGGCCCCGGCTGGCACTGTATACAGGGGTCTATGACACGGGGCCCGGTTGGCACTGTATACAGGGGTCTATGACACGCGGCCCCGGCTGGCACTGTATACAGGGGTCTATGACACGGGGCCCCGGCTGGCACTGTATACAGGGGTCTATGATTGGGGCCCCGGCTGGCACTGTATACAGGGGTCTATGATTGGGGCCCTGGCTGGCACTGTATACAGGGGTCTATGACACGGGGCCCCGGCTGGCACTGTATACAGGGGTCTATGACACGGGGCCCCGGCTGGCACTGTATAAAGGGGCCTATGATTGGGGCCCCGGCTGGCACTGTATACAGGGGTCTATGACACGGGGCCCCGGTTGGCACTGTATACAGGGGTCTATGACACGGGGCCCCGGCTGGCACTGTATACAGGGGTCTATGACACGGGGCCCCGGCTGGCACTGTATACAGGGGTCTATGACACGGGGCCCCGGCTGGCACTGTATACAGGGGTCTATGATTGGGGCCCCGGCTGGCACTGTATACAGGGGTCTATGACACGGGGCCCCGGCTGGCACTGTATACAGGGGTCTATGATTGGGGCCCCGGCTGGCACTGTATACAGGGGTCTATGACAAGGTGCCCCGGCTGGCACTGTATACAGGGGTCTATGATTGGGGCCCCGGATGGCACTGTATACAGGGGTCTATGACACGGGGCCCCGGCTGGCACTGTATACAGGGGTCTATGACAAGGTGCCCCGGCTGGCACTGTATACAGGGGTCTATGACAAGGGGCCCCGGCTGGCACTGTATACAGGGGTCTATGACACGGGGCCCCGGCTGGCACTGTATACAGGGGTCCATGACAAGGGGCCCCGGCTGGCACTGTATACAGGGGTCTATGACACAGGGCCCCGGCTGGCACTGTATACAGGGGTCTATGATTGGGGCCCCGGCTGGCACTGTATACAGGGGTCTATGATTGGGGCCCCGGATGGCACTGTATACAGGGGTCTATGACACGGGGCCCCGGCTGGCACTGTATACAGGGGTCTATGACACAGGGGCCCCGGCTGGCAATGTATACAGGGGTCTATGACAAGGGGCCCCGGCTGGCACTGTATACAGGGGTCTATGACACGGGGCCCCGGCTGGCACTGTATACAGGGGTCTATGACAAGGGGCCCCGGCTGGCACTGTATACAGGGGTCTATGACACGGGGCCCCGGCTGGCACTGTATACAGGGGTCTATGATTGGGGCCCCGGCTGGCACTGTATACAGGGGTCAATGACACGGGCCCCCGGCTGGCACTATATACAGGGGTCTATGATTGGGGCCCCGGCTGGCACTGTATACAGGGGTCTATGACACGGGGCCCCGGATGGCACTGTATACAGGGGTCTATGATTGGGGCCCCAGCTGGCACTGTATACAGGGGTCTATGATTGGGGCCCCGGCTGGCACAGTATACAGGGGTCTATGACACGGGGCCCTGGCTGGCACTGTATACAGGGGTCTATGACAAGGGGCCCCGGCTGGCACTGTATACAGGGGTCTTTGACACGGGGCCCCGGCTGGCACTGTATAAAGGGGTCTATGACACGGGGCCCCGGCTGGCACTGTATACAGGGGTCTATGACACAGGGGCCTCAGCTGGCACTGTATAAAGGGGTCTATGACACGGGGCCCCGGCTGGCACTGTATACAGGGGTCTATGATTGGGGCCCCGGCTGGCACTGTATACAGGGTCTATGACACAGGGCCTCGGCTGGCACTGTATAAAGGGGTCTATGACACGGGGCCCCGGCTGGTACTGTATGAAGGGGTCTATGACACGGGGCCCGGCTGGCACTGTATACAGGGGTCTATGATTGGGGCCCCGGCTGGCACTGTATACAGGGGTCTATGACACAGGGCCTCGGCTGGCACTGTATACAGGGGTCTATGATTGGGGGCCCGGCTGGCACTGTATACAGGGGTCTATGATTGGGGCCCCGGCTGGCACTGTATATAGGGGTCTATGGTTGGGGCCCCGGCTGGCACTGTATACAGCGGTCTATGACACGGGGCCCCGGCTGGCACTGTATACAGGGGTCTATGATTGGGGCCCCCGCTGGCACTGTATACAGGGGTCTATGACACGGGGCCCCAGCTGGCACTGTATACAGGGGTCTATGACACGGGGCCCCGGCTGGCACTGTATAAAGGGGTCTATGATTGGGGCCCCGGCTGGCACTGTATACAGGGGTCTATGACACGGGGCCCCGGTTGGCACTGTATACAGGGGTCTATGACACGGGGCCCCAGCTGGCACTGTATAAAGGGGTCTATGACACGGGGCCCCGGCTGGCACTGTATACAGGGGTCTATGACACGGGGCCCCAGCTGGCACTGTATACAGGGGTCTATGACACGGGGCCCAGGCTGGCACTGTATACAGGGGTCTATGATTGGGGCCCCGGCTGGCACTGTATACAGGGGTCTATGACACGGGGCCCCGGCTGGCACTGTATACAGGGGTCTATGACAAGGGGCCCCGGCTGCACGGTATACAGGGGTCTATGACACGGGGCCCGGCTGGCACTGTATACAGGGGTCTATGACACGGGGCCCGGCTGGCACTGTATACAGGGGTCTATGACACGGGGCCCCGGCTGGCACTGTATACAGGGGTCTATGACATGGGGCCCCTGCAGGCACTGAATACAGGGGTCTATGACACGGGGCCCCGGCTGGCACTATATACAGGGTCTATGATTGGGGCCCCGGCTGGCACTGTATACAGGGGTCTATGACACGGGGGCCCCGGCTGGCACTGTATACAGGGGTCTATGACAAGGGGCCCCGGCTGGCACTGTATACAGGGGTCTATGACACGGGGCCCGGCTGGCACTGTATACAGGGGTCTATGACACGGGGCCAGGCTGGCACTGTATACAGGGGTCTATGACACGGGGCCCCGGCTGGCACTGTATAAAGGGGTCTATGACACGGGGCCCCGGCTGGCACTGTATAAAGGGGTCTATGACACGGGGCCCGGCTGGCACTGTATACAGGGGTCTATGATTGGGGCCCCGGCTGGCACTGTATACAGGGGTCTATGACACGGGGCCCCGGCTGGCACTGTATACATGGGTCTATGATTGGGGCCCCGGCTGGCACTGTATACAGGGGTCTATGACACGGGGCCCCGGATGGCACTGTATACAGGGGTCTATGATTGGGGCCCCAGCTGGCACTGTATACAGGGGTCTATGATTGGGGCCCCGGCTGGCACAGTATACAGGGGTCTATGACACGGGGCCCTGGCTGGCACTGTATACAGGGGTCTATGACAAGGGGCCCCGGCTGGCACTGTATACAGGGGTCTTTGACACGGGGCCCCGGCTGGCACTGTATAAAGGGGTCTATGACACGGGGCCCCGGCTGGCACTGTATACAGGGGTCTATGACACAGGGCCTCAGCTGGCACTGTATAAAGGGGTCTATGACACGGGGCCCCGGCTGGCACTGTATACAGGGGTCTATGATTGGGGCCCCGGCTGGCACTGTATACAGGGGTCTATGACACAGGGCCTCGGCTGGCACTGTATAAAGGGGTCTATGACACGGGGCCCCGGCTGGTACTGTATGAAGGGGTCTATGACACGGGGCCCGGCTGGCACTGTATACAGGGGTCTATGATTGGGGCCCCGGCTGGCACTGTATACAGGGGTCTATGACACAGGGCCTCGGCTGGCACTGTATACAGGGGTCTATGATTGGGGCCCCGGCTGGCACTGTATACAGGGGTCTATGATTGGGGCCCCGGCTGGCACTGTATATAGGGGTCTATGGTTGGGGCCCCGGCTGCACTGTATACAGCGGTCTATGACACGGGGCCCCGGCTGGCACTGTATACAGGGGTCTATGATTGGGGCCCCCGCTGGCACTGTATACAGGGGTCTATGACACGGGGCCCCAGCTGGCACTGTATACAGGGGTCTATGACACGGGGGCCCCGGCTGGCACTGTATAAAGGGGTCTATGATTGGGGCCCCGGCTGGCACTGTATACAGGGGTCTATGACACGGGGCCCCGGTTGGCACTGTATACAGGGGTCTATGACACGGGGCCCCAGCTGGCACTGTATAAAGGGGTCTATGACACGGGGCCCCGGCTGGCACTGTATACAGGGGTCTATGACACGGGGCCCCAGCTGGCACTGTATACAGGGGTCTATGACACGGGGCCCAGGCTGGCACTGTATACAGGGGTCTATGATTGGGGCCCCGGCTGGCACTGTATACAGGGGTCTATGACACGGGGCCCCGGCTGGCACTGTATACAGGGGTCTATGACAAGGGGCCCCGGCTGGCACGGTATACAGGGGTCTATGACACGGGGCCCGGCTGGCACTGTATACAGGGGTCTATGACACGGGGCCCGGCTGGCACTGTATACAGGGGTCTATGACACGGGGCCCCGGCTGGCACTGTATACAGGGGTCTATGACATGGGGCCCCTGCAGGCACTGAATACAGGGGTCTATGACACGGGGCCCCGGCTGGCACTATATACAGGGGTCTATGATTGGGGCCCCGGCTGGCACTGTATACAGGGGTCTATGACACGGGGCCCCGGCTGGCACTGTATACAGGGGTCTATGACAAGGGGCCCCGGCTGGCACTGTATACAGGGGTCTATGACACGGGGCCCGGCTGGCACTGTATACAGGGGTCTATGACACGGGGCCCAGGCTGGCACTGTATACAGGGGTCTATGACACGGGGCCCCGGCTGGCACTGTATAAAGGGGTCTATGACACGGGGCCCCGGCTGGCACTGTATAAAGGGGTCTATGACACGGGGCCCCGGCTGGCACTGTATACAGGGGTCTATGATTGGGGCCCCGGCTGGCACTGTATACAGGGGTCTATGACACGGGGCCCCGGCTGGCACTGTATACAGGGGTCTATGATTGGGGCCCTGGCTGGCACTGTATACAGGGGTCTATGATTGGGGCCCCGGCTGGCACTGTATACAGGGGTCTATGATTGGGGTCCCGGCTGGCACTGTATACAGGGGTCTATGACACGGGGCCCCGGCTGGCACTGTATACAGGGGTCTATGACACGGGGCCCCGGCTGGCACTGTATACAGGGGTCTATGACACGGGGCCCCGGCTGGCACTGTATAAAGGGGTCTATGATTGGGGCCCCGGCTGGCACTGTATACAGGGGTCTATGACACGGGGCCCCGGTTGGCACTGTATACAGGGGTCTATGATTGGGGCCTCGGCTGGCACTGTATACAGGGGTCTATGACACGGGGCCCCGGCTGGCACTGTATACAGGGGTCTATGACACGGGGCCCCGGCTGGCACTGTATAAAGGGGTCTATGACACGGGGCCCCGGCTGGCACTGTATACAGGGGTCTATGACACGGGGCCCCTGGCTGGCACTGTATACAGGGGTCTATGACACGGGGCCCCGGCTGGCACTGTATACAGTGGTCTATGATTGGGGCCCCGGTTGGCACTGTATACAGGGGTCTATGACACGGGGCCCCGGCTGGCACTGTATACAGGGGTCTATGACACGGGGCCCCAGCTGGCAATGGATACAGGGGTCTATGACACGGGGCCCCGGCTGGCACTGTATACAGGGGTCTATGACACGGGGCCCCGGCTGGCACTGTATACAGGGGTCTATGATTGGGGCCCCGGCTGGCACTGTATACAGGGGTCTATGACACGGGGCCCGGCTGGCACAGTATACAGGGGTCTATGATTGGGGCCCCCGGCTGGCACTGTATACAGGGGTCTATGATTGGGGCCTCGGCTGGCACTGTATACAGGGGTCTATAACACGGGGCCCCGGCTGGCACTGAATACAGGGGTCTATGACACGGGGCCCCGGTTGGCACTGTATACAGGGGTCTATGATTGGGGCCTCGGCTGGCACTGTATACAGGGGTCTATGACACGGGGCCCCGGCTGGCACTGTATACAGGGGTCTATGACACGGGGCCCCGGCTGGCACTGTATAAAGGGGTCTATGACACGGGGCCCCGGCTGGCACTGTATACAGGGGTCTATGACATGGGGCCCCTGGCTGGCACTGTATACAGGGGTCTATGACACGGGGCCCCGGCTGGCACTGTATACAGTGGTCTATGATTGGGGCCCCGGCTGGCACTGTATACAGGGGTCTATGACACAGGGCCTCGGCTGGCACTGTATACAGGGGTCTATGACACGGGGCCCCGGCTGGCACTGTATACAGGGGTCTATGACACGGGGCCCCAGCTGGCAATGGATACAGGGGTCTATGACACGGGGCCCCGGCTGGCACTGTATACAGGGGTCTATGACACGGGGCCCCGGCTGGCACTGTATACAGGGGTCTATGATTGGGGCCCCGGCTGGCACTGTATACAGGGGTCTATGACACGGGGCCCGGCTGGCACTGTATACAGGGGTCTATGATTGGGGCCCCCGGCTGGCACTGTATACAGGGGTCTATGATTGGGGCCTCGGCTGGCACTGTATACAGGGGTCTATAACACGGGGCCCCGGCTGGCACTGAATACAGGGGTCTATGACACGGGGCCCCGGCTGGCACTGTATATAGAGGTCTATGACACGGGGCCCCGGCTGGCACTGTATACAGGGGTCTATGATTGGGGCCCCGGCTAGCACTGTATACAGGGGTCTATGACACGGGGGCCCGGCTGGCACTGTATACAGGGGTCTATGACACGGGGGCCCGCCTGGCACTGTATACAGGGGTCTATGACACGGGGGCCCGGCTGGCACTGTATACAGGGGCCTACGATTGGGGCCCCGGCTGGCACTGTATACAGGGGTCTATGATTGGGGCCCCGGCTGGCACTATATACAGGGGTCTATAACATGGGGCCTCGGCTGGCACTGTATACAGGGGTCTATGACACGGGGCCCCGGCTGGCACTATATACAGGGGTCTATGATTGGGACCCCGGCTGGCACTGTATACAGGGGTCTATGATTGGGGCCCCCGGCTGGCACTGTATACAGGGGTCTATGATTGGGGCCCCGGCTGGCACTGTATACAGGGGTCTATGACACAGGACCCCGGCTGGCACTGTATACAGGGGTCTATGATTGGGGCCCCGGCTGGCACTGTATACAGGGGTCTATGATTGGGGCCCCGGCTGGCACTGTATACAGGGGTCTATGATTGGGGCCCCAGCTGGCACTGTATACAGGGGTCTATGACACGGGGCCCCAGCTGGCACTGTATACAGGGGTCTATAACACGGGGCCCCGGCTGGCACTGTATAAAGGGGTCTATGACACGGGCCCCTGCAGGCACTGAATACAGGGGTCTATGACACGGGGCCCCGGCTGGCACTGTATACAGGGGTCTATAACAAGGTGGCCCTCGGCTGGCACTGTATACAGGGGTCTATGATTGGGGCCCTGGCTGGCACTGTATACAGGGTTCTATGACACGGGGCCCCGGCTGGCACTGTATACAGGGGTCTATGATTGGGGCCCCGGCTGGCACTGTATACAGGGGTCTATGACACGGGGGCCCGGCTGGCACTGTATACAGGGGTCTATGACACGGGGGCCCGCCTGGCACTGTATACAGGGGTCTATGACACGGGGGCCCGGCTGGCACTGTATACAGGGGCCTACGATTGGGGCCCCGGCTGGCACTGTATACAGGGGTCTATGATTTGGGCCCCGGCTGGCACTATATACAGGGGTCTATAACATGGGGCCTCGGCTGGCACTGTATACAGGGGTCTATGACACGGGGCCCCGGCTGGCACTATATACAGGGGTCTATGATTGGGACCCCGGCTGGCACTGTATACAGGGGTCTATGATTGGGGCCCCGGCTGGCACTGTATACAGGGGTCTATGATTGGGGCCCCGGCTGGCACTGTATACAGGGGTCTATGACACAGGACCCCGGCTGGCACTGTATACAGGGGTCTATGATTGGGGCCCCGGCTGGCACTGTATACAGGGGTCTATGATTGGGGCCCCGGCTGGCACTGTATACAGGGGTCTATGATTGGGGCCCCGGCTGGCACTGTATACAGGGGTCTATGACACGGGGCCCCAGCTGGCACTGTATACAGGGGTCTATAACACGGGGCCCCGGCTGGCACTGTATAAAGGGGTCTATGACACGGGCCCCTGCAGGCACTGAATACAGGGGTCTATGACACGGGGCCCCGGCTGGCACTGTATACAGGGGTCTATAACAAGGTGGCCCTCGGCTGGCACTGTATACAGGGGTCTATGATTGGGGCCCTGGCTGGCACTGTATACAGGGTTCTATGACACGGGCCCCCGGCTGGCACTGTATACAGGGGTCTATGATTGGGGCTCCGGCTGGCACTGTATGCAGGGGTCTATGACACGGGGCCCCGGCTGGCACTGTATACAGGGGTCTATGATTGGGGCCCCGGCTGGCACTGTATACAGGGGTCTATGACACGGGGCCCCGGCTGGCACTGTATACAGGGGTCTATGACACGGGGCCCCGGCTGGCACTGTATATAGGGGTCTATAACACGGGGCCCCGGCTGGCACTGTATACAGGGGTCTATGATTGGGGCCCCTGCAGGCACTGTATACAGGGGTCTATAACACGGGGCCCCGGCTGGCACTGTATACAGGGGTCTATGATTGGGGCCCTGGCTGGCACTGTATACAGGGGTCTATGATTGGGGCCCCGGCTGGCACTGTATACAGGGGTCTATGATTGGGGCCCCCGGCTGGCACTGTATACAGGGGTCTATGATTGGGGCCTCGGCTGGCACTGTATACAGGGGTCTATAACACGGGGCCCCGGCTGGCACTGAATACAGGGGTCTATGACACGGGGCCCCGGCTGGCACTGTATATAGAGGTCTATGACACGGGGCCCCGGCTGGCACTGTATACAGGGGTCTATGATTGGGGCCCCGGCTAGCACTGTATACAGGGGTCTATGACACGGGGGCCCGGCTGGCACTGTATACAGGGGTCTATGACACGGGGGCCCGCCTGGCACTGTATACAGGGGTCTATGACACGGGGGCCCGGCTGGCACTGTATACAGGGGCCTACGATTGGGGCCCCGGCTGGCACTGTATACAGGGGTCTATGATTGGGGCCCCGGCTGGCACTATATACAGGGGTCTATAACATGGGGCCTCGGCTGGCACTGTATACAGGGGTCTATGACACGGGGCCCCGGCTGGCACTATATACAGGGGTCTATGATTGGGACCCCGGCTGGCACTGTATACAGGGGTCTATGATTGGGGCCCCGGCTGGCACTGTATACAGGGGTCTATGATTGGGGCCCCGGCTGGCACTGTATACAGGGGTCTATGACACAGGACCCCGGCTGGCACTGTATACAGGGGTCTATGATTGGGGCCCCGGCTGGCACTGTATACAGGGGTCTATGATTGGGGCCCCGGCTGGCACTGTATACAGGGGTCTATGATTGGGGCCCCAGCTGGCACTGTATACAGGGGTCTATGACACGGGGCCCCAGCTGGCACTGTATACAGGGGTCTATAACACGGGGCCCCGGCTGGCACTGTATAAAGGGGTCTATGACACGGGCCCCTGCAGGCACTGAATACAGGGGTCTATGACACGGGGCCCCGGCTGGCACTGTATACAGGGGTCTATAACAAGGTGGCCCTCGGCTGGCACTGTATACAGGGGTCTATGATTGGGGCCCTGGCTGGCACTGTATACAGGGTTCTATGACACGGGGCCCCGGCTGGCACTGTATACAGGGGTCTATGATTGGGGCCCCGGCTGGCACTGTATACAGGGGTCTATGACACGGGGGCCCGGCTGGCACTGTATACAGGGGTCTATGACACGGGGGCCCGCCTGGCACTGTATACAGGGGTCTATGACACGGGGGCCCGGCTGGCACTGTATACAGGGGCCTACGATTGGGGCCCCGGCTGGCACTGTATACAGGGGTCTATGATTTGGGCCCCGGCTGGCACTATATACAGGGGTCTATAACATGGGGCCTCGGCTGGCACTGTATACAGGGGTCTATGACACGGGGCCCCGGCTGGCACTATATACAGGGGTCTATGATTGGGACCCCGGCTGGCACTGTATACAGGGGTCTATGATTGGGGCCCCGGCTGGCACTGTATACAGGGGTCTATGATTGGGGCCCCGGCTGGCACTGTATACAGGGGTCTATGACACAGGACCCCGGCTGGCACTGTATACAGGGGTCTATGATTGGGGCCCCGGCTGGCACTGTATACAGGGGTCTATGATTGGGGCCCCGGCTGGCACTGTATACAGGGGTCTATGATTGGGGCCCCGGCTGGCACTGTATACAGGGGTCTATGACACGGGGCCCCAGCTGGCACTGTATACAGGGGTCTATAACACGGGGCCCCGGCTGGCACTGTATAAAGGGGTCTATGACACGGGCCCCTGCAGGCACTGAATACAGGGGTCTATGACACGGGGCCCCGGCTGGCACTGTATACAGGGGTCTATAACAAGGTGGCCCTCGGCTGGCACTGTATACAGGGGTCTATGATTGGGGCCCTGGCTGGCACTGTATACAGGGTTCTATGACACGGGCCCCCGGCTGGCACTGTATACAGGGGTCTATGATTGGGGCTCCGGCTGGCACTGTATGCAGGGGTCTATGACACGGGGCCCCGGCTGGCACTGTATACAGGGGTCTATGATTGGGGCCCCGGCTGGCACTGTATACAGGGGTCTATGACACGGGGCCCCGGCTGGCACTGTATACAGGGGTCTATGACACGGGGCCCCGGCTGGCACTGTATATAGGGGTCTATAACACGGGGCCCCGGCTGGCACTGTATACAGGGGTCTATGATTGGGGCCCCTGCAGGCACTGTATACAGGGGTCTATAACACGGGGCCCCGGCTGGCACTGTATACAGGGGTCTATGATTGGGGCCCTGGCTGGCACTGTATACAGGGGTCTATGATTGGGGCCCCGGCTGGCACTGTATACAGGGGTCTATGACAAGGGGCCCCGGCTGGCACTGTATACAGGGGTCTATGACACGGGGCCCCGGCTGGCACTGTATACAGGGGTCTATGATTGGGGCCCCGGCTGGCACTGTATACAGGGGTCTATGACACGGGGCCCCGTCTGGCACTGTAGAAAGGGGTCTATGACAAGGGGCCCCGGCTGGCACTGTATACAGGGGTCTATGATTGGGGCCCCGGCTGGCACTGTATACAGGGGTCTATGACACGGGGCCCCGGCTGGCACTGTATAAAGGGGTCTATGACACGGGGCCCCGGCTGGCACTGTATAAAGGGGTCTATGACACGGGGCCCCGGCTGGCACTGTATACAGGGGCCTATGATTGGGGCCCCGGCTGGCACTGTATACAGGGGTCTATGATTGGGGCCCCGGCTGGCACTGTATACAGGGGTCTATGACACAGGGCCCCGGCTGGCACTGTATACAGGGGTCTATGATTGGGGCCCCGGCTGGCACTGTATACAGGGGTCTATGATTGGGGCCCTGGCTGGCACTGTATACAGGGGTCTATGACACGGGGCCCCGGCTGGCACTGTATACAGGGGTCTATGACACGGGGCCCCGGCTGGCACTGTATAAAGGGGCCTATGATTGGGGCACCGGCTGGCACTGTATACAGGGGTCTATGACACGGGGCCCCGGTTGGCACTGTATACAGGGGTCTATGACACGGGGCCCCGGCTGGCACTGTATACAGGGGTCTATGACACGGGGCCCCGGCTGGCACTGTATACAGGGGTCTATGATTGGGGCCCCGGCTGGCACTGTATACAGGGGTCTATGATTGGGGCCCTGGCTGGCACTGTATACAGGGGTCTATGACACGGGGCCCCGGCTGGCACTGTATACAGGGGTCTATGACACGGGGCCCCGGCTGGCACTGTATAAAGGGGCCTATGATTGGGGCCCCGGCTGGCACTGTATACAGGGGTCTATGACACGGGGCCCCGGTTGGCACTGTATACAGGGGTCTATGACACGGGGCCCCGGCTGGCACTGTATACAGGGGTCTATGACACAGGGCCCCGGCTGGCACTGTATACAGGGGTCTATGACACGGGGCCCCGGCTGGCACTGTATACAGGGGTCTATGATTGGGGCCCCGGCTGGCACTGTATACAGGGGTCTATGACACGGGGCCCCGGCTGGCACTGTATACAGGGGTCTATGATTGGGGCCCCGGCTGGCACTGTATACAGGGGTCTATGACAAGGTGCCCCGGCTGGCACTGTATACAGGGGTCTATGATTGGGGCCCCGGATGGCACTGTATACAGGGGTCTATGACACGGGGCCCCGGCTGGCACTGTATACAGGGGTCTATGATTGGGGCCCCGGCTGGCACTATATACAGGGGTCTATAACATGGGGCCTCGGCTGGCACTGTATACAGGGGTCTATGACACGGGGCCCCGGCTGGCACTATATACAGGGGTCTATGATTGGGACCCCGGCTGGCACTGTATACAGGGGTCTATGATTGGGGCCCCGGCTGGCACTGTATACAGGGGTCTATGATTGGGGCCCCGGCTGGCACTGTATACAGGGGTCTATGACACAGGACCCCGGCTGGCACTGTATACAGGGGTCTATGATTGGGGCCCCGGCTGGCACTGTATACAGGGGTCTATGATTGGGGCCCCGGCTGGCACTGTATACAGGGGTCTATGATTGGGGCCCTGGCTGGCACTGTATACAGGGGTCTATGACACGGGGCCCCAGCTGGCACTGTATACAGGGGTCTATAACACGGGGCCCCGGCTGGCACTGTATAAAGGGGTCTATGACACGGGCCCCTGCAGGCACTGAATACAGGGGTCTATGACACGGGGCCCCGGCTGGCACTGTATACAGGGGTCTATAACACGGGGCCCCGGCTGGCACTGTATAAAGGGGTCTATGACACGGGCCCCTGCAGGCACTGAATACAGGGGTCTATGATTGGGGCCCCGGCTGGCACTATATACAGGGGTCTATGACACGGGGCCCTCGGCTGGCACTGTATACAGGGGTCTATGATTGGGGCCCTGGCTGGCACTGTATACAGGGTTCTATGACACGGGGCCCCGGCTGGCACTGTATACAGGGGTCTATGATTGGGGCTCCGGCTGGCACTGTATGCAGGGGTCTATGACACGGGGCCCCGGCTGGCACTGTATACAGGGGTCTATGATTGGGGCCCCGGCTGGCACTGTATACAGGGGTCTATGACACGGGGCCCCGGCTGGCACTGTATACAGGGGTCTATGACACGGGGCCCCGGCTGGCACTGTATACAGGGGTCTATGATTGGGGCCCCGGCTGGCACTGTATACAGGGGTCTATGACACGGGGCCCCGTCTGGCACTGTAGAAAGGGGTCTATGACAAGGGGCCCCGGCTGGCACTGTATACAGGGGTCTATGATTGGGGCCCCGGCTGGCACTGTATACAGGGGTCTATGACACGGGGCCCCGGCTGGCACTGTATAAAGGGGTCTATGACACGGGGCCCCGGCTGGCACTGTATAAAGGGGTCTATGACACGGGGCCCCGGCTGGCACTGTATACAGGGGCCTATGATTGGGGCCCCGGCTGGCACTGTATACAGGGGTCTATGATTGGGGCCCCGGCTGGCACTGTATACAGGGGTCTATGATTGGGGCCCCGGCTGGCACTGTATACAGGGGTCTATGATTGGGGCCCCGGCTGGCACTGTATACAGGGGTCTATGATTGGGGCCCTTGCTGGCACTGTATACAGGGGTCTATGACACGGGGCCCCGGCTGGCACTGTATACAGGGGTCTATGACACGGGGCCCCGGCTGGCACTGTATAAAGGGGCCTATGATTGGGGCCCCGGCTGGCACTGTATACAGGGGTCTATGACACGGGGCCCGGTTGGCACTGTATACAGGGGTCTATGATTGGGGCCCCGGCTGGCACTGTATACAGGGGTCTATGATTGGGGCCCTGGCTGGCACTGTATACAGGGGTCTATGACACGGGGCCCCAGCTGGCACTGTATACAGGGGTCTATAACACGGGGCCCCGGCTGGCACTGTATAAAGGGGTCTATGACACGGGCCCCTGCAGGCACTGAATACAGGGGTCTATGACACGGGGCCCCGGCTGGCACTGTATACAGGGGTCTATAACACGGGGCCCCGGCTGGCACTGTATAAAGGGGTCTATGACACGGGCCCCTGCAGGCACTGAATACAGGGGTCTATGATTGGGGCCCCGGCTGGCACTATATACAGGGGTCTATGACACGGGGCCCTCGGCTGGCACTGTATACAGGGGTCTATGATTGGGGCCCTGGCTGGCACTGTATACAGGGTTCTATGACACGGGGCCCCGGCTGGCACTGTATACAGGGGTCTATGATTGGGGCTCCGGCTGGCACTGTATGCAGGGGTCTATGACACGGGGCCCCGGCTGGCACTGTATACAGGGGTCTATGATTGGGGCCCCGGCTGGCACTGTATACAGGGGTCTATGACACGGGGCCCCGGCTGGCACTGTATACAGGGGTCTATGACACGGGGCCCCGGCTGGCACTGTATACAGGGGTCTATGATTGGGGCCCCGGCTGGCACTGTATACAGGGGTCTATGACACGGGGCCCCGTCTGGCACTGTAGAAAGGGGTCTATGACAAGGGGCCCCGGCTGGCACTGTATACAGGGGTCTATGATTGGGGCCCCGGCTGGCACTGTATACAGGGGTCTATGACACGGGGCCCCGGCTGGCACTGTATAAAGGGGTCTATGACACGGGGCCCCGGCTGGCACTGTATAAAGGGGTCTATGACACGGGGCCCCGGCTGGCACTGTATACAGGGGCCTATGATTGGGGCCCCGGCTGGCACTGTATACAGGGGTCTATGATTGGGGCCCCGGCTGGCACTGTATACAGGGGTCTATGATTGGGGCCCCGGCTGGCACTGTATACAGGGGTCTATGACACAGGGCCCCGGCTGGCACTGTATACAGGGGTCTATGATTGGGGCCCCGGCTGGCACTGTATACAGGGGTCTATGATTGGGGCCCTTGCTGGCACTGTATACAGGGGTCTATGACACGGGGCCCCGGCTGGCACTGTATACAGGGGTCTATGACACGGGGCCCCGGCTGGCACTGTATAAAGGGGCCTATGATTGGGGCCCCGGCTGGCACTGTATACAGGGGTCTATGACACGGGGCCCGGTTGGCACTGTATACAGGGGTCTATGACACGGGGCCCCGGCTGGCACTGTATACAGGGGTCTATGACACGGGGCCCCGGCTGGCACTGTATACAGGGGTCTATGATTGGGGCCCCGGCTGGCACTGTATACAGGGGTCTATGATTGGGGCCCTGGCTGGCACTGTATACAGGGGTCTATGACACGGGGCCCCGGCTGGCACTGTATACAGGGGTCTATGACACGGGGCCCCGGCTGGCACTGTATAAAGGGGCCTATGATTGGGGCCCCGGCTGGCACTGTATACAGGGGTCTATGACACGGGGCCCCGGCTGGCACTGTATACAGGGGTCTATGACACGGGGCCCCGGTTGGCACTGTATACAGGGGTCTATGACACGGGGCCCCGGCTGGCACTGTATACAGGGGTCTATGACACGGGGCCCCGGCTGGCACTGTATACAGGGGTCTATGACACGGGGCCCCGGCTGGCACTGTATACAGGGGTCTATGATTGGGGCCCCGGCTGGCACTGTATACAGGGGTCTATGACACGGGGCCCCGGCTGGCACTGTATACAGGGGTCTATGACAAGGTGCCCCGGCTGGCACTGTATACAGGGGTCTATGACAAGGGGCCCCGGCTGGCACTGTATACAGGGGTCTATGACACGGGGCCCCGGCTGGCACTGTATACAGGGGGTCTATGACAAGGGGCCCCGGCTGGCACTGTATACAGGGGTCTATGACACGGGGCCCCGGCTGGCACTGTATACAGGGGTCTATGACACGGGGCCCCGGATGGCACTGTATACAGGGGTCTATGATTGGGGCCCCGGCTGGCACTGTATACAGGGGTCTATGACACGGGGCCCCGGCTGGCACTGTATACAGGGGTCTATGACACGGGGCCCCGGATGGCACTGTATACAGGGGTCTATGATTGGGGCCCGGATGGCACTGTATACAGGGGTCTATGACACGGGGCCCCGGCTGGCACTGTATACAGGGGTCTATGACACGGGGGCCCGGCTGGCACTGTATACAGGGGTCTATGACACGGGGCCCCGGCTGGCACTGTATACAGGGGTCTATGACACGGGGCCCCGGCTGGCACTGTATACAGGGGTCTATGATTGGGGCCCCGGCTGGCACTGTATACAGGGGTCTATGACACGGGCCCCCGGCTGGCACTATATACAGGGGTCTATGATTGGGGGCCCCGGCTGGCACTGTATACAGGGGTCTATGACACGGGGCCCCGGCTGGCACTGTATACAGGGGTCTATGATTGGGGCCCCAGCTGGCACTGTATACAGGGGTCTATGATTGGGGCCCCGGCTGGCACAGTATACAGGGGTCTATGACACGGGGCCCTGGCTGGCACTGTATACAGGGGTCTATGACAAGGGGCCCCGGCTGGCACTGTATACAGGGGTCTTTGACACGAGGCCCCGGCTGGCACTGTATACAGGGGTCTTTGACACGGGGCCCCGGCTGGCACTGTATAAAGGGGTCTATGACACGGGGCCCCGGCTGGCACTGTATACAGGGGTCTATGACACGGGCCCCGGCTGGCACTGTATAAAGGGGTCTATGACACGGGGCCCCGGCTGGCACTGTATAAAGGGGTCTATGACACGGGGCCCCGGATGGCACTGTATACAGGGGTCTATGATTGGGGGCCCCGGCAGGCACTGTATACAGGGGTCTATGACACGGGGCCTCGGCTGGCACTGTATACAGGGGTCTATGATTGGGGCCCCGGCTGGCACTGTATACAGGGGTCTATGATTGGGGCCCCGGCTGGCACTGTATATAGGGGTCTATGGTTGGGGCCCCGGCTGGCACTGTATACAGCGGTCTATGACACGGGGCCCCGGCTGGCACTGTATACAGGGGTCTATGATTGGGGCCCCCGCTGGCACTGTATACAGGGGTCTATGACACGGGGCTTCAGCTGGCACTGTATACAGGGGTCTATGACACGGGGCCCCGGCTGGCACTGTATACAGGGGTCTATGATTGGGGCCCCGGCTGGCACTGTATAAAGGGGTCTATGATTGGGGGCCCCGGCTGGCACTGTATACAGGGGTCTATGACACGGGGCCCCGGTTGGCACTGTATACAGGGGTCTATGACACGGGGCCCCGGCTGGCACTGTATAAAGGGGTCTATGACACGGGGGCCCGGCTGGCACTGTATACAGGGGTCTATGACACGGGGCCCCAGCTGGCACTGTATACAGGGGTCTATGACACGGGGCCCCGGCTGGCACTGTATACAGGGGTCTATGATTGGGGCCCCGGCTGGCACTGTATACAGGGGTCTATGACACGGGGCCCCGGCTGGCACTGTATACAGGGGTCTATGACAAGGGGCCCCGGCTGGCACTATATACAGGGGTCTATGATTGGGGCCCCGGCTGGCACTGTATACAGGGGTCTATGACACGGGGCCCCGGCTGGCACTGTATACAGGGGTCTATGACAAGGGGCCCCGGCTGGCACTGTATACAGGGGTCTATGACACGGGGCCCGGCTGGCACTGTATACAGGGGTCTATGACAAGGGGCCCCGGCTGGCACTGTATAAAGGGGTCTATGACACGGGCCCCGGCTGGCACTGTATAAAGGGGTCTATGACACGGGGCACCGGCTGGCACTGTATACAGGGGTCTATGATTGGGGCCCCGGCTGGCACTGTATACAGGGGTCTATGACACGGGGCCCCGGCTGGCACTGTATACAGGGGTCTATGATTGGGGCCCCGGCTGGCACTGTATACAGGGGTCTATGATTGGGGCCCCGGCTGGCACTGTATACAGGGGTCTATGACACGGGGCCCTGGCTGGCACTGTATACAGGGGTCTATGACATGGGGCCCCCGGCTGGCACTGTATACAGGGTCTATGATTGGGGCCCCGGCTGGCACTGTATACAGGGGTCTATGACACGGGGCCCCAGCTGGCACTGTATATAGGGGTCTATGATTGGGGCCCCGGCTGGCACTGTATACAGGGGTCTATGATTGGGGCCCCGGCTGGCAGTGTATACAGGGGTCTATGATTGGGGCCCCGGCTGGCACTGTATACAGGGGTCTATGACACGGGGCCCCGGCTGGCACTGTATAAAGGGGTCTATGACACGGGGCCCCGGCTGGCACTGTATACAGGGGTCTATGATACGGGGCCCCGGCTGGCACTGTATAAAGGGGTCTATGACATGGGGCCCCGGCTGGCACTGTATACAGGGGTCTATGATTGGGGCCCCGGCTGGCACTGTATACAGGGGTCTATGATTGAGGCCCCGGCTGGCACTGTATACAGGGGTCTATGACACGGGGCCCCGGCTGGCACTGTATAAAGGGGTCTATGACACGGGGCCCCGGCTGGCACTGTATACAGGGGTCTATGATTGGGGCCCTGGCTGGCACTGTATACAGGGGTCTATGACACGGGGCCCCGGCTGGCACTGTATCCAGGGGTCTATGACACGGGGCCCTGTCTGGCACTGTATACAGGGGTCTATGACACGGGGCCCCGGCTGGCACTGTATCCAGGGGTCTATGATTGGGGCCCCCGGCTGGCACTGTATACAGGGGTCTATGACACGGGGGCCCCGGCTGGCACTGTATAAAGGGGTCTATGACACGGGGCCCCGGCTGGCACTGTATAAAGGGGTCTATGACACGGGGCCCCCGGCTGGCACTGTATACAGGGGTCTATGATTGGGGCCCCCGGATGGCACTGTATAAAGGGGTCTATGACACGGGGCCCCGGCTGGCACTGTATACAGGGTCTATGATTGGGGCCCCGGCTGGCACTGTATACAGGGGTCTATGACACGGGGCCCCGTCTGGCACTGTAGAAAGGGGTCTATGACAAGGGGCCCCGGCTGGCACTGTATACAGGGGTCTATGATTGGGGCCCCGGCTGGCACTGTATACAGGGGTCTATGACACGGGGCCCCGGCTGGCACTGTATAAAGGGGTCTATGACACGGGGCCCCGGCTGGCACTGTATACAGGGGCCTATGATTGGGGCCCCGGCTGGCACTGTATACAGGGGTCTATGATTGGGGCCCCGGCTGGCACTGTATACAGGGGTCTATGATTGGGGCCCCGGCTGGCACTGTATACAGGGGTCTATGACACAGGGCCCTGGCTGGCACTGTATACAGGGGTCTATGATTGGGGCCCCGGCTGGCACTGTATACAGGGGTCTATGATTGGGGCCCTGGCTGGCACTGTATACAGGGGTCTATGACACGGGGCCCGGTTGGCACTGTATACAGGGGTCTATGACACGGGGCCCCGGCTGGCACTGTATACAGGGGTCTATGACACGGGGCCCCGGCTGGCACTGTATACAGGGGTCTATGATTGGGGCCCCGGCTGGCACTGTATACAGGGGTCTATGATTGGGGCCCTGGCTGGCACTGTATACAGGGGTCTATGACACGGGGCCCCGGCTGGCACTGTATACAGGGGTCTATGACACGGGGCCCGGCTGGCACTGTATAAAGGGGCCTATGATTGGGGCCCCGGCTGGCACTGTATACAGGGGTCTATGACACGGGGCCCCGGTTGGCACTGTATACAGGGGTCTATGACACGGGGCCCCGGCTGGCACTGTATACAGGGGTCTATGACACGGAGCCCCGGCTGGCACTGTATACAGGGGCCTATGACAAGGGGCCCCGGCTGGCACTGTATACAGGGGTCTATGATTGGGGCCCCGGCTGGCACTGTATACAGGGGTCTATGACACGGGGCCCCGGCTGGCACTGTATACAGGGGTCTATGATTGGGGCCCCGGCTGGCACTGTATACAGGGGTCTATGACAAGGTGCCCCGGCTGGCACTGTATACAGGGGTCTATGATTGGGGCCCCGGCTGGCACTGTATACAGAGGTCTATGACACGGGGCCCCGGCTGGCACTGTATACAGGGGTCTATGATTGGGGCCCCGGCTGGCACTGTATACAGGGGTCTATGACAAGGGGCCCCGGCTGGCACTGTATACAGGGGTCTATGACACGGGGCCCCGGCTGGCACTGTATACAGGGGTCTATGATTGGGGCCCCGGCTGGCACTGTATACAGGGGTCTATGACACAGGGCCTCGGCTGGCACTGTATAAAGGGGTCTATGACACGGGGCCCCGGCTGGCACTGTATACAGGGGTCTATGATTGGGGCCCCGGCTGGCACTGTATACAGGGGTCTATGACACAGGGCCTCGGCTGGCACTGTATACAGGGGTCTATGATTGGGGCCCCGGCTGGCACTGTATACAGGGGTCTATGATTGGGGCCCCGGCTGGCACTGTATATCGGGGTCTATGGTTGGGGCCCCGGCTGGCACTGTATACAGCGGTCTATGACACGGGGCCCCGGCTGGCACTGTATACAGGGGTCTATGACACGGGGCCCCCGCTGGCACTGTATACAGGGGTCTATGACACGGGGCCCCAGCTGGCACTGTATACAGGGGTCTATGACACGGGGCCCCGGCTGGCACTGTATAAAGGGGTCTATGATTGGGGCCCCGGCTGGCACTGTATACAGGGGTCTATGACACGGGGCCCCGGTTGGCACTGTATACAGGGGTCTATGACACGGGGCCCCGGCTGGCACTGTATAAAGGGGTCTATGACACGGGGCCCCGGCTGGCACTGTATACAGGGGTCTATGACACGGGGCCCCGGCTGGCACTGTATACAGGGGTCTATGACACGGGGCCCAGGCTGGCACTGTATACAGGGGTCTATGATTGGGGCCCCGGCTGGCACTGTATACAGGGGTCTATGACACGGGGCCCCGGCTGGCACTGTATACAGGGGTCTATGACAAGGGGCCCGGCTGGCACTGTATACAGGGGTCTATGACACGGGGCCCCGGATGGCACTGTATACAGGGGTCTATGATTGGGGCCCCGGCTGGCACTGTATACAGGGGTCTATGACACGGGGCCCGGCTGGCACTGTATACAGGGGTCTATGACACGGGGCCCCGGCTCGCACTGTATACAGGGGTCTATGACATGGGGCCCCTGCAGGCACTGAATACAGGGGTCTATGACACGGGGCCCCGGCTGGCACTATATACAGGGGTCTATGACAAGGGGCCCCGGCTGGCACTGTATACAGGGGTCTATGACACGGGGCCCCGGCTGGCACTGTATACAGGGGTCTATGACACGGGGCCCCGGCTGGCACTGTATACAGGGGTCTATGACACGGGGCCCCGGCTGGCACTGTATACAGGGGTCTATGACAAGGGGCCCCGGCTGGCACTGTATACAGGGGTCTATGACACGGGGCCCGGCTGGCACTGTATACAGGGGTCTATGACACGGGGCCCCGGCTGGCACTGTATACAGGGGTCTATGACACGGGGCCCCGGCTGGCACTGTATAAAGGGGTCTATGACACGGGGCCCCGGCTGGCACTGTATAAAGGGGTCTATGACACGGGGCCCCGGCTGGCACTGTATAAAGGGGTCTATGACACGGGGCCCCGGCTGGCACTGTATACAGGGGTCTATGATTGGGGCCCCGGCTGGCACTGTATACAGGGGTCTATGACACGGGGCCCCGGCTGGCACTGTATACAGGGGTCTATGATTGGGGCCCCGGCTGGCACTGTATACAGGGGTCTATGATTGGGGCCCCGGCTGGCACTGTATACAGGGGTCTATGATTGGGGTCCCGGCTGGCACTGTATACAGGGGTCTATGACACGGGGCCCCGGCTGGCACTGTATACAGGGGTCTATGACACGGGGCCCCGGCTGGCACTGTATACAGGGGTCTATGACACGGGGCCCCGGCTGGCACTGTATAAAGGGGTCTATGATTGGGGCCCCGGCTGGCACTGTATACAGGGGTCTATGACACGGGGCCCCGGTTGGCACTGTATACAGGGGTCTATGATTGGGGCCTCGGCTGGCACTGTATACAGGGGTCTATGACACGGGGCCCCGGCTGGCACTGTATACAGGGGTCTATGACACGGGGCCCCGGCTGGCACTGTATAAAGGGGTCTATGACACGGGGCCCCGGCTGGCACTGTATACAGGGGTCTATGACACGGGGCCCCTGGCTGGCACTGTATACAGGGGTCTATGACACGGGGCCCCGGCTGGCACTGTATACAGGGGTCTATGACACGGGGCCCCGGCTGGCACTGTATACAGGGGTCTATGACACAGGGCCTCGGCTGGCACTGTATACAGGGGTCTATGACACGGGGCCCCGGCTGGCACTGTATACAGGGGTCTATGACACGGGGCCCCAGCTGGCAATGGATACAGGGGTCTATGACACGGGGCCCCGGCTGGCACTGTATACAGGGGTCTATGACACGGGGCCCCGGCTGGCACTGTATACAGGGGTCTATGATTGGGGCCCCGGCTGGCACTGTATACAGGGGTCTATGACACGGGGCCCGGCTGGCACTGTATACAGGGGTCTATGATTGGGGCCCCCGGCTGGCACTGTATACAGGGGTCTATGATTGGGGCCTCGGCTGGCACTGTATACAGGGGTCTATGACACGGGGCCCCGGCTGGCACTGAATACAGGGGTCTTTGACACGGGGCCCCGGTTGGCACTGTATACAGGGGTCTATGATTGGGGCCTCGGCTGGCACTGTATACAGAGGTCTATGACACGGGGCCCCGGCTGGCACTGTATACAGGGGTCTATGACACGGGGCCCCGGCTGGCACTGTATAAAGGGGTCTATGACACGGGGCCCCGGCTGGCACTGTATACAGGGGTCTATGACACGGGGCCCCTGGCTGGCACTGTATAAAGGGGTCTATGACACGGGGCCCCGGCTGGCACTGTATAAAGGGGTCTATGACACGGGGCCCCGGCTGGCACTGTATACAGGGGTCTATGATTGGGGCCCCGGCTGGCACTGTATACAGGGGTCTATGACACAGGGCCTCGGCTGGCACTGTATACAGGGGGTCTATGATTGGGGCCCCGGCTGGCACTGTATACAGGGGTCTATGATTGGGGCCCCGGCTGGCACTGTATATAGGGGTCTATGGTTGGGGCCCCGGCTGGCACTGTATACAGCGGTCTATGACACGGGGCCCCGGCTGGCACTGTATAAAGGGGTCTATGATTGGGGCCCCGGCTGGCACTGTATACAGGGGTCTATGACACGGGGCCCCGGTTGGCACTGTATACAGGGGTCTATGACACGGGGCCCCGGCTGGCACTGTATAAAGGGGTCTATGACACGGGGCCCCGGCTGGCACTGTATACAGGGGTCTATGACACGGGGCCCCAGCTGGCACTGTATACAGGGGTCTATGACACGGGGCCCAGGCTGGCACTGTATACAGGGGTCTATGATTGGGGCCCCGGCTGGCACTGTATACAGGGGTCTATGACACGGGGCCCCGGCTGGCACTGTATACAGGGGTCTATGACAAGGGGCCCCGGCTGGCACTGTATACAGGGGTCTATGACACGGGGCCCCGGATGGCACTGTATACAGGGGTCTATGATTGGGGCCCCGGCTGGCACTGTATACAGGGGTCTATGACACGGGGCCCGGCTGGCACTGTATACAGGGGTCTATGACACGGGGCCCCGGCTGGCACTGTATACAGGGGTCTATGACATGGGGCCTCTGCAGGCACTGAATACAGGGGGTCTATGACACGGGGCCCCGGCTGGCACTATATACAGGGGTCTATGACAAGGGGCCCCGGCTGGCACTGTATACAGGGGTCTATGACACGGGGCCCCCGGCTGGCACTGTATACAGGGGTCTATGACACGGGGCCCCGGCTGGCACTGTATACAGGGTCTATGACACGGGGCCCCGGCTGGCACTGTATACAGGGGTCTATGACAAGGGGCCCCGGCTGGCACTGTATACAGGGGTCTATGACACGGGGCCCGGCTGGCACTGTATACAGGGGTCTATGACACGGGGCCCCGGCTGGCACTGTATACAGGGGTCTATGACACGGGGCCCCGGCTGGCACTGTATAAAGGGGTCTATGACACGGGGCCCCGGCTGGCACTGTATAAAGGGGTCTATGACACGGGGCCCCGGCTGGCACTGTATACAGGGGTCTATGATTGGGGCCCCGGCTGGCACTGTATACAGGGGTCTATGACACGGGGCCCCGGCTGGCACTGTATACAGGGGTCTATGATTGGGGCCCCGGCTGGCACTGTATACAGGGGTCTATGATTGGGGCCCCGGCTGGCACTGTATACAGGGGTCTATGATTGGGGTCCCGGCTGGCACTGTATACAGGGGTCTATGACACGGGGCCCCGGCTGGCACTGTATACAGGGGTCTATGACACGGGGCCCCGGCTGGCACTGTATACAGGGGTCTATGACACGGGGCCCCGGCTGGCACTGTATAAAGGGGTCTATGATTGGGGCCCCGGCTGGCACTGTATACAGGGGTCTATGACACGGGGCCCCGGTTGGCACTGTATACAGGGGTCTATGATTGGGGCCTCGGCTGGCACTGTATACAGGGGTCTATGACACGGGGCCCCGGCTGGCACTGTATACAGGGGTCTATGACACGGGGCCCCGGCTGGCACTGTATAAAGGGGTCTATGACACGGGGCCCCGGCTGGCACTGTATACAGGGGTCTATGACACGGGGCCCCTGGCTGGCACTGTATACAGGGGTCTATGACACGGGGCCCCGGCTGGCACTGTATACAGGGGTCTATGACACGGGGCCCCGGCTGGCACTGTATACAGTGGTCTATGATTGGGGCCCCGGTTGGCACTGTATACAGGGGTCTATGACACAGGGCCTCGGCTGGCACTGTATACAGGGGTCTATGACACGGGGCCCCGGCTGGCACTGTATACAGGGGTCTATGACACGGGGCCCCAGCTGGCAATGGATACAGGGGTCTATGACACGGGGCCCCGGCTGGCACTGTATACAGGGGTCTATGACACGGGGCCCCGGCTGGCACTATATACAGGGGTCTATGATTGGGGCCCCGGCTGGCACTGTATACAGGGGTCTATGACACGGGGCCCCGGCTGGCACTGTATACAGGGGTCTATGATTGGGGCCCCGGCTGGCACTGTATACAGGGGTCTATGACACGGGGCCCCGGCTGGCACTGTATACAGGGGTCTATGACACGGGGCCCCGTCTGGCACTGTATACAGGGGTCTATGACACGGGGCCCCTGGCTGGCACTGTATACAGGGGTCTATGACACGGGGCCCCGGCTGGCACTGTATACAGGGGTCTATGACACGGGGCCCGGCTGGCACTGTATACAGGGGTCTATGATTGGGGCCCCCGGCTGGCACTGTATACAGGGGTCTATGATTGGGGCCTCGGCTGGCACTGTATACAGGGGTCTATAACACGGGGCCCCGGCTGGCACTGAATACAGGGGTCTTTGACACGGGGCCCCGGTTGGCACTGTATACAGGGGTCTATGATTGGGGCCTCGGCTGGCACTGTATACAGGGGTCTATGACACGGGGCCCCGGCTGGCACTGTATACAGGGGTCTATGACACGGGGCCCCGGCTGGCACTGTATAAAGGGGTCTATGACACGGGGCCCCGGCTGGCACTGTATACAGGGGTCTATGACACGGGGCCCCTGGCTGGCACTGTATACAGGGGTCTATGACACGGGGCCCCGGCTGGCACTGTATACAGGGGTCTATGACACGGGGCCCCGGCTGGCACTGTATACAGTGGTCTATGATTGGGGCCCCGGCTGGCACTGTATACAGGGGTCTATGACACAGGGCCTCGGCTGGCACTGTATACAGGGGTCTATGACACGGGGCCCCGGCTGGCACTGTATACAGGGGTCTATGACACGGGGCCCCAGCTGGCAATGGATACAGGGGTCTATGACACGGGGCCCCGGCTGGCACTGTATACAGGGGTCTATGACACGGGGCCTCGGCTGGCACTGTATACAGGGGTCTATGATTGGGGCCCCGGCTGGCACTGTATACAGGGGTCTATGACACGGGGCCCGGCTGGCACTGTATACAGGGGTCTATGATTGGGGCCCCCGGCTGGCACTGTATACAGGGGTCTATGATTGGGGCCTCGGCTGGCACTGTATACAGGGGTCTATGACACGGGGCCCCGGCTGGCACTGAATACAGGGGTCTATGACACGGGGCCCCGGCTGGCACTGTATATAGAGGTCTATGACACGGGGCCCCGGCTGGCACTGTATACAGGGGTCTATGATTGGGGCCCCAGCTAGCACTGTATACAGGGGTCTATGACACGGGGGCCCGGCTGGCACTGTATACAGGGGTCTATGACACGGGGGCCCGCCTGGCACTGTATACAGGGGTCTATGACACGGGGGCCCGCCTGGCACTGTATACAGGGGCCAACGATTGGGGCCCCGGCTGGCACTGTATACAGGGGTCTATGATTGGGGCCCCGGCTGGCACTATATACAGGGGTCTATAACATGGGGCCTCGGCTGGCACTGTATACAGGGGTCTATGACACGGGGCCCCGGCTGGCACTATATACAGGGGTCTATGATTGGGGACCCCGGCTGGCACTGTATACAGGGGTCTATGATTGGGGCCCCGGCTGGCACTGTATACAGGGGTCTATGATTGGGGCCCCGGCTGGCACTGTATACAGGGGTCTATGACACAGGACCCCGGCTGGCACTGTATACAGGGGTCTATGATTGGGGCCCCGGCTGGCACTGTATACAGGGGTCTATGATTGGGGCCCCGGCTGGCACTGTATACAGGGGTCTATGATTGGGGCCCCAGCTGGCACTGTATACAGGGGTCTATGACACGGGGCCCCAGCTGGCACTGTATACAGGGGTCTATAACACGGGGCCCCGGCTGGCACTGTATAAAGGGGTCTATGACACGGGCCCCTGCAGGCACTGAATACAGGGGTCTATGACACGGGGCCCCGGCTGGCACTGTATACAGGGGTCTATAACAAGGTGGCCCTCGGCTGGCACTGTATACAGGGGTCTATGATTGGGGCCCTGGCTGGCACTGTATACAGGGTTCTATGACACGGGGCCCGGCTGGCACTGTATACAGGGGTCTATGATTGGGGCCCCGGCTGGCACTGTATACAGGGGTCTATGACACGGGGGCCCGGCTGGCACTGTATACAGGGGTCTATGACACGGGGGGCCCGCCTGGCACTGTATACAGGGGTCTATGACACGGGGGCCCGGCTGGCACTGTATACAGGGGCTTACGATTGGGGCCCCGGCTGGCACTGTATACAGGGGTCTATGATTGGGGCCCCGGCTGGCACTATATACAGGGGTCTATGATTGGGACCCCGGCTGGCACTGTATACAGGGGTCTATGATTGGGGCCCCAGCTGGCACTGTATACAGGGGTCTATGATTGGGGCCCCGGCTGGCACTGTATACAGGGGTCTATGACACAGGACCCCGGCTGGCACTGTATACAGGGGTCTATGATTGGGGCCCCGGCTGGCACTGTATACAGGGGTCTATGATTGGGGCCCCGGCTGGCACTGTATACAGGGGTCTATGATTGGGGCCCCGGCTGGCACTGTATACAGGGGTCTATGACACGGGGCCCCAGCTGGCACTGTATACAGGGGTCTATAACACGGGGCCCCGGCTGGCACTGTATAAAGGGGTCTATGACACGGGCCCCTGCAGGCACTGAATACAGGGGTCTATGACACGGGGCCCCGGCTGGCACTGTATACAGGGGTCTATAACAAGGTGGCCCTCGGCTGGCACTGTATACAGGGGTCTATGATTGGGGCTCCGGCTGGCACTGTATACAGGGGTCTATGACACGGGGCCCCGGCTGGCACTGTATACAGGGGTCTATGACACGGGGCCCCGGCTGGCACTGTATACAGGGGTCTATGATTGGGGCCCCGGCTGGCACTGTATACAGGGGTCTATGACACGGGGCCCCGGCTGGCACTGTATACAGGGGTCTATAACACGGGGCCCCGGCTGGCACTGTATACAGGGGTCTATGATTGGGGCCCCTGCAGGCACTGTATACAGGGGTCTATAACACGGGGCCCCGGCTGGCACTATACAGGGGTCTATGATTGGGGCCCCGGCTGGCACTGTATACAGGGGTCTATGATTGGGGCCCCGGCTGGCACTGTATACAGGGGTCTATGACAAGGGGCCCCGGCTGGCACTGTATACAGGGGTCTATGATTGGGGCCCCGGCTGGCACTGTATACAGGGGTCTATGACACGGGGCCCCGCCTGGCACTGTAGAAAGGGGTCTATGACAAGGGGCCCCGGCTGGCACTGTATACAGGGGTCTATGATTGGGGCCCCGGCTGGCACTGTATACAGGGGTCTATGACACGGGGCCTCGGCTGGCACTGTATAAAGGGGGTCTATGACACGGGGCCCCGGCTGGCACTGTATAAAGGGGTCTATGACACGGGGCCCCGGCTGGCACTGTATACAGGGGCCTATGATTGGGGCCCCGGCTGGCACTGTATACAGAGGTCTATGATTGGGGCCCCGGCTGGCTCTGTATACAGGGGTCTATGATTGGGGCCCCGGCTGGCACTGTATACAGGGGTCTATGACACAGGGCCCCGGCTGGCACTGTATACAGGGGTCTATGATTGGGGCCCCGGCTGGCACTGTATACAGGGTTCTATGATTGGGGCCCTGGCTGGCACTGTATACAGGGGTCTATGACACGGGGCCCCGGCTGGCACTGTATACAGGGGTCTATGACAAGGGGCCCCGGCTGGCACTGTATACAGGGGTCTATGACACGGGGCCCCGGCTGGCACTGTATACAGGGGTCTATGACACGGGGCCCCGGCTGGCACTGTATAAAGGGGCCTATGATTGGGGCCCCGGCTGGCACTGTATACAGGGGTCTATGACACGGGGCCTCCGGTTGGCACTGTATACAGGGGTCTATGACACGGGGCCCCGGCTGGCACTGTATACAGGGGTCTATGACACGGGGCCCCGGCTGGCACTGTATAAAGGGGCCTATGATTGGGGCCCCGGCTGGCACTGTATACAGGGGTCTATGACACGGGGCCCCGGTTGGCACTGTATACAGGGGTCTATGACACGGGGCCCCGGCTGGCACTGTATACAGGGGTCTATGACACAGGGCCCCGGCTGGCACTGTATACAGGGGTCTATGATTGGGGCCCCGGCTGGCACTGTATACAGGGGTCTATGATTGGGGCCCCGGCTGGCACTGTATACAGGGGTCTATGACACGGGGCCCCGGCTGGCACTGTATACAGGGGTCTATGATTGGGGCCCCGGCTGGCACTGTATACAGGGGTCTATGACAAGGTGCCCCGGCTGGCACTGTATACAGGGGTCTATGATTGGGGCCCCGGATGGCACTGTATACAGGGGTCTATGACACGGGGCCCCGGCTGGCACTGTATACAGGGGTCTATGATTGGGGCCCCGGCTGGCACTATATACAGGGGTCTATAACATGGGGCCTCGGCTGGCACTGTATACAGGGGTCTATGACATGGGGCCCTGGCTGGCACTATATACAGGGGTCTATGATTGGGACCCCGGCTGGCACTGTATACAGGGGTCTATGATTGGGGCCCCGGCTGGCACTGTATACAGGGGTCTATAACACGGGGCCCCGGCTGGCACTGTATAAAGGGGTCTATGACACGGGCCCCTGCAGGCACTGAATACAGGGGTCTATGACACGGGGCCCCAGCTGGCACTGTATACAGGGGTCTATAACACGGGGCCCCGGCTGGCACTGTATAAAGGGGTCTATGACACGGGCCCCTGCAGGCACTGAATACAGGGGTCTATGATTGGGGCCCCGGCTGGCACTATATACAGGGGTCTATGACACGGGGCCCTCGGCTGGCACTGTATACAGGGGTCTATGATTGGGGCCCTGGCTGGCACTGTATACAGGGTTCTATGACACGGGGCCCCGGCTGGCACTGTATACAGGGGTCTATGATTGGGGCTCCGGCTGGCACTGTATGCAGGGGTCTATGACATGGGGCCCCGGCTGGCACTGTATACAGGGGTCTATGATTGGGGCCCCGGCTGGCACTGTATACAGGGGTCTATGACACGGGGCCCCGGCTGGCACTGTATACAGGGGTCTATGACACGGGGCCCCGGCTGGCACTGTATAAAGGGGTCTATGACACGGGGCCCCGGCTGGCACTGTATAAAGGGGTCTATGACACGGGGCCCCGGCTGGCACTGTATACAGGGGCCTATGATTGGGGCCCCGGCTGGCACTGTATACAGGGGTCTATGGTTGGGGCCCCGGCTGGCACTGTATACAGGGGTCTATGATTGGGGCCCCGGCTGGCACTGTATACAGGAGTCTATGACACAGGGCCCCGGCTGGCACTGTATACAGGGGTCTATGATTGGGGCCCCGGCTGGCACTGTATACAGGGGTCTATGATTGGGGCCCTTGCTGGCACTGTATACAGGGGTCTATGACACGGGGCCCCGGCTGGCACTGTATACAGGGGTCTATGACACGGGGCCCCGGCTGGCACTGTATAAAGGGGCCTATGATTGGGGCCCCGGCTGGCACTGTATACAGGGGTCTATGACACGGGGCCCGGTTGGCACTGTATACAGGGGTCTATGACACGGGGCCCCGGCTGGCACTGTATACAGGGGTCTATGACACGGGGCCCCGGCTGGCACTGTATACAGGGGTCTATGATTGGGGCCCCGGCTGGCACTGTATACAGGGGTCTATGATTGGGGCCCTGGCTGGCACTGTATACAGGGGTCTATGACACGGGGCCCCGGCTGGCACTGTATACAGGGGTCTATGACACGGGGCCCCGGCTGGCACTGTATAAAGGGGCCTATGATTGGGGCCCCGGCTGGCACTGTATACAGGGGTCTATGACACGGGGCCCCGGCTGGCACTGTATACAGGGGTCTATGACACGGGGCCCCGGTTGGCACTGTATACAGGGGTCTATGACACGGGGCCCCGGCTGGCACTGTATACAGGGGTCTATGACACGGGGCCCCGGCTGGCACTGTATACAGGGGTCTATGACACGGGGCCCCGGCTGGCACTGTATACAGGGGTCTATGATTGGGGCCCCGGCTGGCACTGTATACAGGGGTCTATGACACGGGGCCCCAGCTGGCACTGTATACAGGGGTCTATGACAAGGTGCCCCGGCTGGCACTGTATACAGGGGTCTATGACAAGGGGCCCCGGCTGGCACTGTATACAGGGGTCTATGACACGGGGCCCCGGCTGGCACTGTATACAGGGGTCTATGACAAGGGGCCCCGGCTGGCACTGTATACAGGGGTCTATGACACGGGGCCCCGGCTGGCACTGTATACAGGGGTCTATGACACGGGGCCCCGGATGGCACTGTATACAGGGGTCTATGATTGGGGCCCCGGCTGGCACTGTATACAGGGGTCTATGACACGGGGCCCCGGATGGCACTGTATACAGGGGTCTATGATTGGGGCCCCGGCTGGCACTGTATACAGGGGTCTATGATTGGGGCCCCGGATGGCACTGTATACAGGGGTCTATGACACGGGGCCCCGGCTGGCACTGTATACAGGGGTCTATGACACAGGGGCCCCGGCTGGCACTGTATACAGGGGTCTATGACAAGGGGCCCCGGCTGGCACTGTATACAGGGGTCTATGACACGGGGCCCTGGCTGGCACTGTATACAGGGGTCTATGACAAGGGGCCCCGGCTGGCACTGTATACAGGGGTCTTTGACACGAGGCCCCGGCTGGCACTGTATACAGGGGTCTTTGACACGGGGCCCCGGCTGGCACTGTATAAAGGGGTCTATGACACGGGGCCCCGGCTGGCACTGTATAAAGGGGTCTATGACACGGGGCCCCGGCTGGCACTGTATACAGGGGTCTATGATTGGGGCCCCGGCAGGCACTGTATACAGGGGTCTATGACACGGGGCCTCGGCTGGCACTGTATACAGGGGTCTATGATTGGGGCCCCGGCTGGCACTGTATACAGGGGTCTATGATTGGGGCCCCGGCTGGCACTGTATATAGGGGTCTATGGTTGGGGCCCCGGCTGGCACTGTATACAGCGGTCTATGACACGGGGCCCCCGGCTGGCACTGTATACAGGGGTCTATGATTGGGGCCCCCGCTGGCACTGTATACAGGGGTCTATGACACGGGGCCCCAGCTGGCACTGTATACAGGGGTCTATGACACGGGGCCCCGGCTGGCACTGTATACAGGGGTCTATGATTGGGGCCCCGGCTGGCACTGTATAAAGGGGTCTATGATTGGGGCCCCGGCTGGCACTGTATACAGGGGTCTATGACACGGGGCCCCGGTTGGCACTGTATACAGGGGTCTATGACACGGGGCCCCGGCTGGCACTGTATAAAGGGGTCTATGACACGGGGGCCCGGCTGGCACTGTATACAGGGGTCTATGACACGGGGCCCCAGCTGGCACTGTATACAGGGGTCTATGACACGGGGCCCCGGCTGGCACTGTATACAGGGGTCTATGATTGGGGCCCCGGCTGGCACTGCATACAGGGGTCTATGACAAGGGGCCCCGGCTGGCACTGTATACAGTGGTCTATGACACGGGGCCCGGCTGGCACTGTATACAGGGGTCTATGACACGGGGCCCCGGCTGGCACTGTATACAGGGGTCTATGACATGGGGCCCCTGCAGGCACTGAATACAGGGGTCTATGACACGGGGCCCCGGCTGGCACTATATACAGGGGTCTATGATTGGGGCCCCGGCTGGCACTGTATACAGGGGTCTATGACACGGGGCCCCGGCTGGCACTGTATACAGGGGTCTATGACAAGGGGCCCCGGCTGGCACTGTATACAGGGGTCTATGACACGGGGCCCGGCTGGCACTGTATAAAGGGGTCTATGACACGGGCCCCGGCTGGCACTGTATAAAGGGGTCTATGACACGGGGCACCGGCTGGCACTGTATACAGGGGTCTATGATTGGGGCCCCGGCTGGCACTGTATACAGGGGTCTATGACACGGGGCCCCGGCTGGCACTGTATACAGGGGTCTATGATTGGGGCCCCGGCTGGCACTGTATACAGGGGTCTATGATTGGGGCCCCGGCTGGCACTGTATACAGGGGTCTATGATTTGGGTCCCGGCTGGCACTGTTTACAGGGGTCTATGACACGGGGCCCCGGCTGGCACTGTATACAGGGGTCTATGACACAGGGCCTCGGCTGGCACTGTATACAGGGCTCTATGATTGGGGCCCCGGCTGGCACTGTATACAGGGGTCTATGACAAGGGGCCCCGGCTGGCACTGCATACAGGGGTCTATGACACGGGGCCCCGGCTGGCACTGTATACAGGGGTCTATGACACGGGGCCCCAGCTGGCACTGTATACAGGGGTCTATGACACAGGGCCTCGGCTGACACTGTATACAGGGGTCTATGATTGGGGCCCCGGCTGGCACTGTATACAGGGGTCTATGACACGGGGCCCCGGCTGGCACTGTATACAGGGGTCTATGACACGGGGCCCCGGCTGGCACTGTATACAGGGGTCTATGATTGGGGCACCGGCTGGCACTGTATACAGGGGTCTATGACACGGGGCCCCGGCTGGCACTGTATAAAGGGGTCTATGATTGGGGCCCCGGCTGGCACTGTATACAGGGGTCTATGACACAGGGCCTTGGCTGGCACTGTATACAGGGCTCTATGATTGGGGCCCCGGCTGGCACTGTATCTAGGGATCTATGACACGGGGCCCCGGCTGGCACTGTATAAAGGTGTCTATTGGGGCCCCAGCTTGCACTGTATACAGGGGTCTATGACACAGGGCCCCGGCTGGCACTGTATACAGGGGTCTATGATTGGGGCCCCGGCTGGCACTGTATACAGGGGTCTATGATTGGGGCCCCGGCTGGCACTGTATACAGGGGTCTATGACACGGGGCCCTGGCTGGCACTGTATACAGGGGTCTATGACATGGGGCCCCCGGCTGGCACTGTATACAGGGTCTATGATTGGGGCCCCGGCTGGCACTGTATACAGGGGTCTATGACACGGGGCCCCGGCTGGCACTGTATAAAGGGGTCTATGACACGGGGCCCCGGCTGGCACTGTATACAGGGGTCTATGATACGGGGCCCCGGCTGGCACTGTATAAAGGGGTCTATGACATGGGGCCCCGGCTGGCACTGTATACAGGGGTCTATGATTGGGGCCCCGGCTGGCACTGTATACAGGGGTCTATGATTGAGGCCCCGGCTGGCACTGTATACAGGGGTCTATGACACGGGGCCCCGGCTGGCACTGTATAAAGGGGTCTATGACACGGGGCCCCGGCTGGCACTGTATACAGGAGTCTATGATTGGGGCCCTGGCTGGCACTGTATACAGGGGTCTATGACACGGGGCCCCGGCTGGCACTGTATACAGGGGTCTATGACACGGGGCCCTGTCTGGCACTGTATACAGGGGTCTATGACACGGGGCCCCGGCTGGCACTGTATCCAGGGGTCTATGATTGGGGCCCCGGCTGGCACTGTATACAGGGGTCTATGACACGGGGCCCCGGCTGGCACTGTATAAAGGGGTCTATGACACGGGGCCCCGGCTGGCACTGTATAAAGGGGTCTATGACACGGGGCCCCCGGCTGGCACTGTATACAGGGGTCTATGATTGGGGCCCCGGATGGCACTGTATAAAGGGGTCAATGACACGGGGCCCCGGCTAGCACTGTATACAGGGGTCTATGATTGGGGCCCTGGCTGGCACTGTATACAGGGGTCTATGATTGGGGCCCCGGCTGGCACTGTATACAGGGGTCTATGACACAGGGCCTCGGCTGGCACTGTATACAGGGCTCTATGATTGGGGCCCCGGCTGGCACTGTATACAGGGGTCTATGACACGGGGCCCCGGCTGGCACTGTATACAGGGGTCTATAACACGGGGCCCCGGCTGGCACTGTATACAGGGGTCTATGATTGGGGCCCCTGCAGGCACTGTATACAGGGGTCTATAACACGGGGCCCCGGCTGGCACTGTATACAGGGGTCTATGATTGGGGCCCCGGCTGGCACTGTATACAGGGGTCTATGACACGGGGCCCCGGCTGGCACTGTATACAGGGGTCTATAACACGGGGCCCCGGCTGGCACTGTATACAGGGGTCTATGATTGGGGCCCCTGCAGGCACTGTATACAGGGGTCTATAACACGGGGCCCCGGCTGGCACTATACAGGGGTCTATGATTGGGGCCCCGGCTGGCACTGTATACAGGGGTCTATGATTGGGGCCCCGGCTGGCACTGTATACAGGGGTCTATGACAAGGGGCCCCGGCTGGCACTGTATACAGGGGTCTATGACACGGGGCCCCGGCTGGCACTGTATACAGGGGTCTATGATTGGGGCCCCGGCTGGCACTGTATACAGGGGTCTATGACACGGGGCCCCGCCTGGCACTGTAGAAAGGGGTCTATGACAAGGGGCCCCGGCTGGCACTGTATACAGGGGTCTATGATTGGGGCCCCGGCTGGCACTGTATACAGGGGTCTATGACACGGGGCCCCGGCTGGCACTGTATAAAGGGGTCTATGACACGGGGCCCCGGCTGGCACTGTATAAAGGGGTCTATGACACGGGGCCCCGGCTGGCACTGTATACAGGGGCCTATGATTGGGGCCCCGGCTGGCACTGTATACAGAGGTCTATGATTGGGGCCCCGGCTGGCACTGTATACAGGGGTCTATGATTGGGGCCCCGGCTGGCACTGTATACAGGGGTCTATGACACAGGGCCCCGGCTGGCACTGTATACAGGGGTCTATGATTGGGGCCCCGGCTGGCACTGTATACAGGGGTCTATGATTGGGGCCCTGGCTGGCACTGTATACAGGGGTCTATGACACGGGGCCCCGGCTGGCACTGTATACAGGGGTCTATGACAAGGGGCCCCGGCTGGCACTGTATACAGGGGTCTATGACACGGGGCCCCGGCTGGCACTGTATACAGGGGTCTATGACACGGGGCCCCGGCTGGCACTGTATACAGGGGTCTATGATTGGGGCCCCGGCTGGCACTGTATACAGGGGTCTATGATTGGGGCCCTGGCTGGCACTGTATACAGGGGTCTATGACACGGGCCCCGGCTGGCACTGTATACAGGGGTCTATGACACGGGGCCCCGGCTGGCACTGTATAAAGGGGCCTATGATTGGGGCCCCGGCTGGCACTGTATACAGGGGTCTATGACACGGGGCCCCGGTTGGCACTGTATACAGGGGTCTATGACACGGGGCCCCGGCTGGCACTGTATACAGGGGTCTATGACACAGGGCCCCGGCTGGCACTGTATACAGGGGTCTATGATTGGGGCCCCGGCTGGCACTGTATACAGGGGTCTATGATTGGGGCCCCGGCTGGCACTGTATACAGGGGTCTATGACACGGGGCCCCGGCTGGCACTGTATACAGGGGTCTATGATTGGGGCCCCGGCTGGCACTGTATACAGGGGTCTATGACAAGGTGCCCCGGCTGGCACTGTATACAGGGGTCTATGATTGGGGCCCCGGATGGCACTGTATACAGGGGTCTATGACACGGGGCCCCGGCTGGCACTGTATACAGGGGTCTATGATTGGGGCCCCGGCTGGCACTATATACAGGGGTCTATAACATGGGGCCTCGGCTGGCACTGTATACAGGGGTCTATGACACGGGGCCCCGGCTGGCACTATATACAGGGGTCTATGATTGGGACCCCGGCTGGCACTGTATACAGGGGTCTATGATTGGGGCCCCGGCTGGCACTGTATACAGGGGTCTATGATTGGGGCCCCGGCTGGCACTGTATACAGGGGTCTATGACACAGGACCCCGGCTGGCACTGTATACAGGGGTCTATGATTGGGGCCCCGGCTGGCACTGTATACAGGGGTCTATGATTGGGGCCCCGGCTGGCACTGTATACAGGGGTCTATGATTGGGGCCCTGGCTGGCACTGTATACAGGGGTCTATGACACGGGGCCCCAGCTGGCACTGTATACAGGGGTCTATAACACGGGGCCCCGGCTGGCACTGTATAAAGGGGTCTATGACACGGGCCCCTGCAGGCACTGAATACAGGGGTCTATGACACGGGGCCCCAGCTGGCACTGTATACAGGGGTCTATAACACGGGGCCCCGGCTGGCACTGTATAAAGGGGTCTATGACACGGGCCCCTGCAGGCACTGAATACAGGGGTCTATGATTGGGGCCCCGGCTGGCACTATATACAGGGGTCTATGACACGGGGCCCTCGGCTGGCACTGTATACAGGGGTCTATGATTGGGGCCCTGGCTGGCACTGTATACAGGGTTCTATGACACGGGGCCCCGGCTGGCACTGTATACAGGGGTCTATGATTGGGGCTCCGGCTGGCACTGTATGCAGAGGTCTATGACACGGGGCCCCGGCTGGCACTGTATACAGGGGTCTATGATTGGGGCCCCGGCTGGCACTGTATACAGGGGTCTATGACACTGGGCCCCGGCTGGCACTGTATACAGGGGTCTATGACACGGGGCCCCGGCTGGCACTGTATACAGGGGTCTATGATTGGGGCCCCGGCTGGCACTGTATACAGGGGTCTATGACACGGGGCCCCGTCTGGCACTGTAGAAAGGGGTCTATGACAAGGGGCCCCGGCTGGCACTGTATACAGGGGTCTATGATTGGGGCCCCGGCTGGCACTGTATACAGGGGTCTATGACACGGGGCCCCGGCTGGCACTGTATAAAGGGGTCTATGACACGGGGCCCCGGCTGGCACTGTATAAAGGGGTCTATGACACGGGGCCCCGGCTGGCACTGTATACAGGGGCCTATGATTGGGGCCCCGGCTGGCACTGTATACAGGGGTCTATGATTGGGGCCCCGGCTGGCACTGTATACAGGGGTCTATGATTGGGGCCCCGGCTGGCACTGTATACAGGAGTCTATGACACAGGGCCCCGGCTGGCACTGTATACAGGGGTCTATGATTGGGGCCCCGGCTGGCACTGTATACAGGGGTCTATGATTGGGGCCCTTGCTGGCACTGTATACAGGGGTCTATGACACGGGGCCCCGGCTGGCACTGTATACAGGGGTCTATGACACGGGGCCCCGGCTGGCACTGTATAAAGGGGCCTATGATTGGGGCCCCGGCTGGCACTGTATACAGGGGTCTATGACACGGGGCCCGGTTGGCACTGTATACAGGGGTCTATGACACGGGGCCCCGGCTGGCACTGTATACAGGGGTCTATGACACGGGGCCCCGGCTGGCACTGTATACAGGGGTCTATGATTGGGGCCCCGGCTGGCACTGTATACAGGGGTCTATGATTGGGGCCCTGGCTGGCACTGTATACAGGGGTCTATGACACGGGGCCCCGGCTGGCACTGTATACAGGGGTCTATGACACGGGGCCCCGGCTGGCACTGTATAAAGGGGCCTATGATTGGGGCCCCGGCTGGCACTGTATACAGGGGTCTATGACACGGGGCCCCGGCTGGCACTGTATACAGGGGTCTATGACACGGGGCCCCGGTTGGCACTGTATACAGGGGTCTATGACACGGGGCCCCGGCTGGCACTGTATACAGGGGTCTATGACACGGGGCCCCGGCTGGCACTGTATACAGGGGTCTATGACACGGGGCCCCGGCTGGCACTGGATACAGGGGTCTATGATTGGGGCCCCGGCTGGCACTGTATACAGGGGTCTATGACACGGGGCCCCGGCTGGCACTGTATACAGGGGTCTATGACAAGGTGCCCCGGCTGGCACTGTATACAGGGGTCTATGACAAGGGGCCCCGGCTGGCACTGTATACAGGGGTCTATGACACGGGGCCCCGGCTGGCACTGTATACAGGGGTCTATGACAAGGGGCCCCGGCTGGCACTGTATACAGGGGTCTATGACACGGGGCCCCGGCTGGCACTGTATACAGGGGTCTATGACACGGGGCCCCGGATGGCACTGTATACAGGGGTCTATGATTGGGGCCCCGGCTGGCACTGTATACAGGGGTCTATGACACGGGGCCCCGGATGGCACTGTATACAGGGGTCTATGATTGGGGCCCCGGCTGGCACTGTATACAGGGGTCTATGATTGGGGCCCCGGATGGCACTGTATACAGGGGTCTATGACACGGGGCCCCGGCTGGCACTGTATACAGGGGTCTATGACACAGGGGCCCCGGCTGGCACTGTATACAGGGGTCTATGACAAGGGGCCCCGGCTGGCACTGTATACAGGGGTCTATGACACGGGGCCCTGGCTGGCACTGTATACAGGGGTCTATGGCAAGGGGCCCCGGCTGGCACTGTATACAGGGGTCTTTGACACGAGGCCCCGGCTGGCACTGTATACAGGGGTCTTTGACACGGGGCCCCGGCTGGCACTGTATAAAGGGGTCTATGACACGGGGCCCCGGCTGGCACTGTATACAGGGGTCTATGACACGGGGCCCCGGCTGGCACTGTATACAGGGGTCTATGATTGGGGCCCCGGCAGGCACTGTATACAGGGGTCTATGACACGGGGCCTCGGCTGGCACTGTATACAGGGGTCTATGATTGGGGCCCCGGCTGGCACTGTATACAGGGGTCTATGATTGGGGCCCCGGCTGGCACTGTATATAGGGGTCTATGGTTGGGGCCCCGGCTGGCACTGTATACAGGGGTCTATGATTGGGGCCCCCGCTGGCACTGTATACAGGGGTCTATGACACGGGGCCCCAGCTGGCACTGTATACAGGGGTCTATGACACGGGGCCCCGGCTGGCACTGTATACAGGGGTCTATGATTGGGGCCCCGGCTGGCACTGTATAAAGGGGTCTATGATTGGGGCCCCGGCTGGCACTGTATACAGGGGTCTATGACACGGGGCCCCGGTTGGCACTGTATACAGGGGTCTATGACACTGGGCCCCGGCTGGCACTGTATAAAGGGGTCTATGACACGGGGGCCCGGCTGGCACTGTATACAGGGGTCTATGACACGGGGCCCCAGCTGGCACTGTATACAGGGGTCTATGACACGGGGCCCCGGCTGGCACTGTATACAGGGGTCTATGATTGGGGCCCCGGCTGGCACTGTATACAGGGGTCTATGACACGGGGCCCCGGCTGGCACTGTATACAGGGGTCTATGACAAGGGGCCCCGGCTGGCACTGTATACAGTGGTCTATGACACGGGGCCCGGCTGCCACTGTATACAGGGGTCTATGACACGGGGCCCCGGCTGGCACTGTATACAGGGGTCTATGACATGGGGCCCCTGCAGGCACTGAATACAGGGGTCTATGACACGGGGCCCCGGCTGGCACTATATACAGGGGTCTATGATTGGGGCCCCGGCTGGCACTGTATACAGGGGTCTATGACACGGGGCCCCGGCTGGCACTGTATACAGGGGTCTATGACAAGGGGCCCCGGCTGGCACTGTATACAGGGGTCTATGACACGGGGCCCGGCTGGCACTGTATAAAGGGGTCTATGACACGGGCCCCGGCTGGCACTGTATAAAGGGGTCTATGACACGGGGCACCGGCTGGCACTGTATACAGGGGTCTATGATTGGGGCCCCGGCTGGCACTGTATACAGGGGTCTATGACACGGGGCCCCGGCTGGCACTGTATACAGGGGTCTATGATTGGGGCCCCGGCTGGCACTGTATACAGGGGTCTATGATTGGGGCCCCGGCTGGCACTGTATACAGGGGTCTATGATTTGGGTCCCGGCTGCACTGTTTACAGGGGTCTATGACACGGGGCCCCGGCTGGCATTGTATACAGGGGTCTATGACACGGGGCCCCGGCTGGCACTGTATAAAGGGGTCTATGATTGGGGCCCCGGCTGGCACTGTATACAGGGGTCTATGATTGGGGCCCCGGCTGGCACTGTATACAGGGGTCTATGATTTGGGTCCCGGCTGCACTGTATACAGGGGTCTATGACACGGGGCCTCGGCTGGCACTGTATACAGGGCTCTATGATTGGGGCCCCGGCTGGCACTGTATACAGGGGTCTATGACAAGGGGCCCCGGCTGGCACTGCATACAGGGGTCTATGACACGGGGCCCCGGCTGGCACTGTATACAGGGGTCTATGACACGGGGCCCCAGCTGGCACTGTATACAGGGGTCTATGACACAGGGCCTCGGCTGACACTGTATACAGGGGTCTATGATTGGGGCCCCGGCTGGCACTGTATACAGGGGTCTATGACACGGGGCCCCGGCTGGCACTGTATACAGGGGTCTATGACACGGGGCCCCGGCTGGCACTGTATACAGGGGTCTATGATTGGGGCACCGGCTGGCACTGTATACAGGGGTCTATGACACGGGGCCCCGGCTGGCACTGTATACAGGGGTCTATGATTGGGGCACCGGCTGGCACTGTATACAGGGGTCTATGACACGGGGCCCCGGCTGGCACTGTATCTAGGGATCTATGACACGGGGCCCCGGCTGGCACTGTATAAAGGTGTCTATTGGGGCCCCAGCTTGCACTGTATACAGGGGTCTATGACACAGGGCCCCGGCTGGCACTGTATACAGGGGTCTATGATTGGGGCCCCGGCTGGCACTGTATACAGGGGTCTATGATTGGGGCCCCGGCTGGCACTGTATACAGGGGTCTATGACACGGGGCCCTGGCTGGCACTGTATACAGGGGTCTATGACATGGGGCCCCCGGCTGGCACTGTATACAGGGTCTATGATTGGGGCCCCGGCTGGCACTGTATACAGGGGTCTATGACACGGGGCCCCAGCTGGCACTGTATATAGGGGTCTATGATTGGGGCCCCGGCTGGCACTGTATACAGGGGTCTATGATTGGGGCCCCGGCTGGCAGTGTATACAGGGGTCTATGATTGGGGCCCCGGCTGGCACTGTATACAGGGGTCTATGACACGGGGCCCCGGCTGGCACTGTATAAAAGGGTCTATGACACGGGGCCCCGGCTGGCACTGTATACAGGGGTCTATGATACGGGGCCCCGGCTGGCACTGTATAAAGGGGTCTATGACATGGGGCCCCGGCTGGCACTGTATACAGGGGTCTATGATTGGGGCCCCGGCTGGCACTGTATACAGGGGTCTATGATTGAGGCCCCGGCTGGCACTGTATACAGGGGTCTATGACACGGGGCCCCGGCTGGCACTGTATAAAGGGGTCTATGACACGGGGCCCCGGCTGGCACTGTATACAGGAGTCTATGATTGGGGCCCTGGCTGGCACTGTATACAGGGGTCTATGACACGGGGCCCCGGCTGGCACTGTATCCAGGGGTCTATGACACGGGGCCCTGTCTGGCACTGTATACAGGGGTCTATGACACGGGGCCCCGGCTGGCACTGTATCCAGGGGTCTATGATTGGGGCCCCGGCTGGCACTGTATACAGGGGTCTATGACACGGGGCCCCGGCTGGCACTGTATAAAGGGGTCTATGACACGGGGCCCCGGCTGGCACTGTATAAAGGGGTCTATGACACGGGGCCCCCGGCTGGCACTGTATACAGGGGTCTATGATTGGGGCCCCGGATGGCACTGTATAAAGGGGTCAATGACACGGGGCCCCGGCTAGCACTGTATACAGGGGTCTATGATTGGGGCCCTGGCTGGCACTGTATACAGGGGTCTATGACACGGGGCCCCGGCTGGCACTGTATACAGGGGTCTATGATACGGGGCCCCGGCTGGCACTGTATACAGGGGTCTATGACACGGGGCCCCGGCTGGCACTGTATACAGGGGTCTATGATACGGGGCCCCGGCTGGCACTGTATACAGGGGTCTATGACACGGGGCCCCGGCTGGCACTGTATACAGGGGTCTATGACACGGGGCCCCGGCTGGCACTGTATACAGGGGTCTATGATACGGGGCCCCGGCTGGCACTGTATACAGGGGTCTATGACACGGGGCCCCGGCTGGCACTGTATACAAGGGTCTATGACACGGGGCCCCGGCTGGCACTGTATACAGGGGTCTATGACACGGGGCCCCGGCTGGCACTGTATACAGGGGTCTATGACAAGGGGCCCCGGCTGGCACTGTATACAGGGGTCTATGACAAGGGGCCCCGGCTGGCACTGTATACAGGGGTCTATGATTGGGGCCCCGGCTGGCACTGTATACAGGGGTCTATGACACGGGGCCCCGGCTGGCACTGTATACAGGGGTCTATGACACGGGGCCCCGGCTGGCACTGTATACAGGGGTCTATGATTGGGGCCCCGGCTGGCACTGTATACAGGGGTCTATGACACGGGGCCCCGGCTGGCACTGTATACAGGGGTCTATGACACGGGGCCCCGGCTGGCACTGTATACAGGGGTCTATGACAAGGGGCCCCGGCTGGCACTGTATACAGGGGTCTATGACAAGGGGCCCCGGCTGGCACTGTATACAGGGGTCTATGATTGGGGCCCCGGCTGGCACTGTATACAGGGGTCTATGACACGGGGCCCCGGCTGGCACTGTATACAGGGGTCTATGACACGGGGCCCCGGCTGGCACTGTATACAGGGGTCTATGATTGGGGCCCCGGCTGGCACTGTATACAGGGGGCTATGACACGGGGCCCCGGCTGGCACTGTATACAGGGGTCTATGACACGGGGCCCCGGCTGGCACTGTATACAGGGGTCTATGACACGGGGCCCCGGCTGGCACTGTATACAGGGGTCTATGACATGGGGCCCCGGCTGGCACTGTATACAGGGGTCTATGACACGGGGCCCCGGCTGGCACTGTATACAGGGGTCTATGACACGGGGCCCCCGGCTGGCACTGTGTACAGGGGTCTATGATTGGGGCCCCGGATGGCACTGTATACAGGGGTCTATGACACGGGGCCCCGGCTGGCACTGTATACAGGGGTCTATGACAAGGGGCCCCGGCTGGCACTGTATACAGGGGTCTATGATTGGGGCCCCGGCTGGCACTGTATACAGGGGTCTATGACACGGGGCCCCGGCTGGCACTGTATACAGGGGTCTATGACACGGGGCCCCGGCTGGCACTGTATACAGGGGTCTATGATTGGGGCCCCGGCTGGCACTGTATACAGGGGTCTATGACACGGGGCCCCGGCTGGCACTGTATACAGGGGTCTATGACACGGGGCCCCGGCTGGCACTGTATACAGGGGTCTATGACACGGGGCCCCGGCTGGCACTGTATACAGGGGTCTATGACACGGGGCCCCGGCTGGCACTGTATACAGGGGTCTATGACATGGGGCCCCGGCTGGCACTGTATACAGGGGTCTATGACACGGGGCCCCGGCTGGCACTGTATACAGGGGTCTATGACACGGGGCCCCCGGCTGGCACTGTATACAGGGGTCTATGATTGGGGCCCCGGATGGCACTGTATACAGGGGTCTATGACACGGGGCCCCGGCTGGCACTGTATACAGGGGTCTATGACAAGGGGCCCGGATGGCACTGTATACAGGGGTCTATGACACGGGGCCCTGGCTGGCACTGTATACAGGGGTCTATGATTGGGGCCCCGGCTGGCACTGTATACAGGGGTCTATGATTGGGGCCCCGGCTGGCACTGTATACAGGGGTCTATGATTGGGGCCCCGGCTGGCACTGTATACAGGGGTCTATGATTGGGGCCCCGGCTGGCACTGTATACAGGGGTCTATGACACGGGGCCCCGGCTGGCACTGTATACAGGGGTCTATGATTGGGGCCCCGGCTGGCACTGTATACAGGGGTCTATGAAACGGGGCACCGGCTGGCACTGTATACAGGGGTCTATGACACGGGGCCCCGGCTGGCACTGTATACAGGGGTCTATGACACGGGGCCCCGGCTGGCACTGTATACAGGGGTCTATGACACGGGGCCCCGGCTGGCACTGTATACAGGGGTCTATGACACGGGGCCCCGGCTGGCACTGTATACAGGGGTCTATGATTGGGGCCCCGGCTGGCACTGTATACAGGGGTCTATGATTGGGGTCCCGGCTGGCACTGTTTACAGGGGTCTATGACACGGGGCCCCGGCTGGCACTGTATACAGGGGTCTATGACACAGGGCCCCGGCTGGCACTGTATAAAGGGGTCTATGATTGGGGCCCCGGCTGGCACTGTATACAGGGGTCTATGACACAGGGCCTCGGCTGGCACTGTATACAGGGCTCTATGATTGGGGCCCCGGCTGGCACTGTATACAGGGGTCTATGACAAGGGGCCCCGGCTGGCACTGCATACAGGGGTCTATGACATGGGGCCCCGGCTGGCACTGTATCTAGGGATCTATGACACGGGGCCCCGGCTGGCACTGTATAAAGGTGTCTATTGGGGCCCCAGCTGGCACTGTATACAGGGGTCTATGACACGGGGCCCCGGCTGGCACTGTATACAGGGGTCTATGATTGGGGCCCCGGCTGGCACTGTATACAGGGGTCTATGATTGGGGCCCCGGCTGGCACTGTATACAGGGGTCTATGATTGGGGCCCCGGCTGGCACTGTATACAGGGGTCTATGACACGGGGCCCCGGCTGGCACTGTATACAGGGGTCTATGACACGGGGCCCCGGCTGGCACTGTATACAGGGGTCTATGACACGGGGCCCCGGCTGGCACTGTATACAGGGGTCTATGACACGGGGCCCCGGCTGGCACTGTATACAGGGGTCTATGACATGGGGCCCCGGCTGGCACTGTATACAGGGGTCTATGACACGGGGCCCCGGCTGGCACTGTATACAGGGGTCTATGACACGGGGCCCCCGGCTGGCACTGTATACAGGGGTCTATGATTGGGGCCCCGGATGGCACTGTATACAGGGGTCTATGACACGGGGCCCCGGCTTGCACTGTATACAGGGGTCTATGACAAGGGGCCCGGATGGCACTGTATACAGGGGTCTATGACACGGGGCCCCGGCTGGCACTGTATACAGGGGTCTATGACACGGGGCCCCCGGCTGGCACTGTATACAGGGGTCTATGATTGGGGCCCCGGCTGGCACTGTATACAGGGGTCTATGATTGGGGCACCGGCTGGCACTGTATACAGGGGTCTATGATTGGGGCCCCGGCTGGCACTGTATACAGGGGTCTATGACACGGGGCCCTGGCTGGCACTGTATACAGGGGTCTATGACACGGGGCCCGGCTGGCACTGTATACAGGGGTCTATGATTGGGGCACCGGCTGGCACTGTATACAGGGGTCTATGATTGGGGCCCCGGCTGGCACTGTATACAGGGGTCTATGACACGGGGCCCCGGCTGGCACTGTATACAGGGGTCTATGACACGGGGCCCCCGGCTGGCACTGTATACAGGGGTCTATGATTGGGGCCCCGGCTGGCACTGTATACAGGGGTCTATGACACGGGGCCCTGGCTGGCACTGTATACAGGGGTCTATGACACGGGGCCCGGCTGGCACTGTATACAGGGGTCTATGATTGGGGCACCGGCTGGCACTGTATACAGGGGTCTATGATTGGGGCCCCGGCTGGCACTGTATACAGGGGTCTATGATTGGGGCCCCGGCTGGCACTGTATACAGGGGTCTATGATTGGGGCCCCGGCTGGCACTGTATACAGGGGTCTATGACACGGGGCCCCGGCTGGCACTGTATACAGGGGTCTATGATTGGGGCCCCGGCTGGCACTGTATACAGGGGTCTATGAAACGGAGCACCGGCTGGCACTGTATACAGGGGTCTATGACACGGGGCCCCGGCTGGCACTGTATACAGGGGTCTATGACACGGGGCCCCGGCTGGCACTGTATACAGGGGTCTATGATTGGGGCCCCGGCTGGCACTGTATACAGGGGTCTATGACACGGGGCCCCGGCTGGCACTGTATACAGGGGTCTATGACACGGGGCCCCGGCTGGCACTGTATACAGGGGTCTATGACACGGGGCCCCGGCTGGCACTGTATACAGGGGTCTATGATTGGGGCCCCGGCTGGCACTGTATACAGGGGTCTATGATTGGGGCCCCGGCTGGCACTGTATACAGGGGTCTATGACACAGGGCCCCGGATGGCACTGTATACAGGGGTCTATGACACGGGGCCCCGGCTGGCACTGTATACAGGGGTCTATGATTGGGGCCCCGGCTGGCACTGTATACAGGAGTCTATGACACGGGGCCCCGGCTGGCACTGTATACAGGGGTCTATGACACGGGGCCCCGGCTGGCACTGTATACAGGGGTCTATGACACGGGGCCCCGACTGGCACTGTATACAGGGGTCTATGACACGGGGCCCCGGCTGGCACTGTATACAGGGGTCTATGACACGGGGCCCCGGCTGGCACTGTATACAGGGGTCTATGACACGGGGCCCCGACTGGCACTGTATACAGGGGTCTATGACACGGGGCCCCGGCTGGCACTGTATACAGGGGTCTATGATTGGGGCCCCGGCTGGCACTGTATACAGGGGTCTATGACACGGGGCCCCGGCTGGCACTGTATACAGGGGTCTATGACACGGGGCCCCGGCTGGCACTGTATACAGGGGTCTATGACACGGGGGCCCCGGCTGGCACTGTATACAGGGGTCTATGACACGGGGCCCGGCTGGCACTGTATACAGGGGTCTATGACACGGGGCCCCGGCTGGCACTGTATACAGGGGTCTATGACATGGGGCCCCGGCTGGCACTGTATACAGGGGTCTATAATTGGGGCCCCGGCTGGCACTGTATACAGGGGTCTATAATTGGGGCCCCGGCTGGCACTGTATACAGGGGTCTATGACACGGGGCCCCGGTTGGCACTGTATACAGGGGTCTATGACACGGGGCCCCGGCTGGCACTGTATACAGGGGTCTATCACACGGGGCCCCGGCTGGCACTATATACAGGGGTCTATGACACGGGGCCCCAGGTGGCACTTTATACATGGGTCTATGACACGGGGCCCCAGCTGGCACTGTATACAGGGGTCTATGATTGGGGCCCCGGCTGGCACTGTATACAGGGGTCTAAGACACGGGGCCCCGGCTGGCACTGTATACAGGGGTCTATGACACGGGGCCCCGGCTGGCACTGTTTACAGGGGTCTATGATTTGGGCCCCGGCTGGCACTGTATACAGGGGTCTAAGACACGGGGCCCCGGCTGGCACTGTATACAGGGGTCTATGATTGGGGCCCCGGCTGGCACTGTATACAGGGGTCTATGATTGGGGCCCCTGCAGGCACTGTATACAGGGGTCTATGACACGGGGCCCCGGCTGGCACTGTATACAGGGGTCTATGATTGGGGCCCCGGCTGGCACTGTATACAGGGGTCTATGACATGGGGCCCCGGCTGGCACTGTATACAGGGGTCTATGACACGGGGCCCCGGCTGGCACTGTATACAGGGGTCTACGACACGGGGCCCCGGCTGGCACTGTATACAGGGGTCTATGACACGGGGCCCCGGCTGGCACTGTATACAGGGGTCTATGATTGGGGCCCCGGCTGGCACTGTATACAGGGGTCTAAGACACGGGGCCCCGGCTGGCACTGTATACAGGGGTCTATGATTGGGGCCCCGGCTGGCACTGTATACAGGGGTCTATGATTGGGGCCCCTGCAGGCACTGTATACAGGGGTCTATGACACGGGGCCCCGGCTGGCACTGTATACAGGGGTCTATGATTGGGGCCCCGGCTGGCACTGTATACAGGGGTCTATGACATGGGGCCCCGGCTGGCACTGTATACAGGGGTCTATGACACGGGGCCCCGGCTGGCACTGTATACAGGGGTCTACGACACGGGGCCCCGGCTGGCACTGTATACAGGGGTCTATGACACGGGGCCCCGGCTGGCACTGTATACAGGGGTCTATGACATGGGGCCCCGGCTGGCACTGTATAAAGTTGTCGATTGGGGCCCCAGCTTGCACTGTATACAGGGGTCTATGACACGGGGCCCCGGCTGGCACTGTATACAGGGGTCTATGATTGGGGCCCCGGCTGGCACTGTATACAGGGGTCTATGATTGGGGCCCCGGCTGGCACTGTATACAGGGGTCTATGATTGGGGCCCCGGCTGGCACTGTATACAGGGGTCTATGACACGGGGCCCCGGCTGGCACTGTATACAGGGGTCTATGATTGGGGCCCCGGCTGGCACTGTATACAGGGGTCTATGACACGGGGCCCCGGCTGGCACTGTATACAGGGGTCTATGACACGAGGCCCCGGCTGGCACTGTATACAGGGATCTATGACACGGGGCCCCGGCTGGCACTGTATAAAGGGGTCTATTGGGGCCCCGGCTGGCACTGTATACAGGGGTCTATGACACGGGGCCCCGGCTGGCACTGTATACAGGGGTCTATGATTGGGGCCCCGGCTGGCACTGTATACAGGGGTCTATGACACGGGGCCCCGGCTGGCACTGTATACAGGGGTCTATGACATGGGGCCCCCGGCTGGCACTGTATACAGGGGTCTATGATTGGGGCCCCGGCTGGCACTGTATACAGGGGTCTATGACACGGGGCCCCAGCTGGCACTGTATACAGGGGTCTATGATTGGGGCCCCGGCTGGCACTGTATACAGGGGTCTATGATTGGGGCCCCGGCTGGCAGTGTATACAGGGGTCTATGATTGGGGCCCCGGCTGGCACTGTATACAGGGGTCTATGACACGGGGCCCCGGCTGGCACTGTATGAAGGGGTCTATGACACAGGGCCCCGGCTGCCACTGTATACAGGGGTCTATGATACGGGGCCCCGGCTGGCACTGTATAAAGGGGTCTATGACACGGGGCCCCGGCTGGCACTGTATACAGGGGTCTATGATTGGGGCCCCAGCTGGCACTGTATACAGGGGTCTATGATTGAGGCCCCGGCTGGCACTGTATACAGGGGTCTATGACACGGGGCCCCGGCTGGCACTGTATAAAGGGGTCTATGACACGGGGCCCCGGCTGGCACTGTATAAAGGGGTCTATGACACGGGGCCCCGGCTGGCACTGTATACAGGGGTCTATGACACGGGGCCCTGGCTGGCACTGTATACAGGGGTCTATGACACGGGGCCCCGGCTGGCACTGTATCCAGGGGTCTATGATTGGGGCCCCGGCTGGCACTGTATACAGGGGTCTATGACACGGGGCCCCGGCTGGCACTGTATAAAGGGGTCTATGACACGGGGCCCCGGCTGGCACTGTATAAAGGGGTCTATGACACGGGGCCCCCGGCTGGCACTGTATACAGGGGTCTATGATTGGGGCCCCGGATGGCACTGTATAAAGGGGTCTATGACACGGGGCCCCGGCTAGCACTGTATACAGGGGTCTATGATTGGGGCCCGGCTGGCACTGTATACAGGGGTCTATGACACGGGGCCCCGGCTGGCACTGTATACAAGGGTCTATGACACGGGGCCCCGGCTGGCAATGTATACAGGGGTCTATGATTGGGGCCCCGGCTGGCACTGTATACAGGGGTCTATGACACGGGGCCCCGGCTGGCACTGTATACAGGGGTCTATGACAAGGGGCCCCGGCTGGCACTGTATGCAGGGGTCTATGACAGGGGGCCCCGGCTGGCACTGTATACAGGGGTCTATGATTGGGGCCCCGGCTGGCACTGTATACAGGGGTCTATGACACGGGGCCCCGGCTGGCACTGTATACAGGGGTCTATGACACGGGCCCCCGGCTGGCACTGTATACAGGGGTCTATGATTGGGGCCCCGGCTGGCACTGTATACAGGGGTCTATGACACGGGGCCCTGGCTGGCACTGTATACAGGGGTCTATGACACGGGCCCCCGGCTGGCACTGTATACAGGGGTCTATGATTGGGGCCCCGGATGGCACTGTATACAGGGGTCTATGACATGGGGCCCCGGCTGGCACTGTATACAGGGGTCTATGACAAGGGGCCCGGATGGCACTGTATACAGGGGTCTATGACATGGGGCCCCGGCTGGCACTGTATACAGGGGTCTATGAATGGGGCCCGGCTGGCACTGTATACAGGGGTCTATGACACGGGGCCCGGCTGGCACTGTATACAGGGGTCTATGATTGGGGCCCCGGCTGGCACTGTATACAGGGGTCTATGACACGGGGCCCGGCTGGCACTGTATACAGGGGTCTATGATTGGGGCCCCGGCTGGCACTGTATACAGGGGTCTATGATTGGGGCCCCGGCTGGCACTGTATACAGGGGTTTATGACACGGGGCCCGGCTGGCACTGTATACAGGGGTCTATGATTGGGGCCCCGGCTGGCACTGTATACAGGGGTCTATGATTGGGGCCCCGGCTGGCACTGTATACAGGGATCTATGATTGGGGCCCCGGCTGGCACTGTATACAGGGGTCTATGACACGGGGCCCCGGCTGGCACTGTATACAGGGGTCTATGATTGGGGCCCCGGCTGGCACTGTATACAGGGGTCTATGACACGGGGCCCCGGCTGGCACTGTATACAGGGGTCTATGATTGGGGCCCCGGCTGGCACTGTATACAGGGGTCTATGACACTGGGCCCCGGCTGGCACTGTATACAGGGGTCTATGACACGGGGCCCCGGCTGGCACTGTATACAGGGGTCTATGACACGGGGCCCCGGCTGGCACTGTATACCGGGGTCTATGACATGGGGCCCCGGCTGGCACTGTATACAGGGGTCTATGATTGGGGCCCCGGCTGGCACTGTATACAGGGGTCTATGACACGGGGCCCCGGCTGGCACTGTATACAGCGGTCTATGACACGGGGCCCCGGCTGGCACTGTATACAGGGGTCTATGACACGGGGCCCCGGCTGGCACTGTATACAGGGGTCTATGACACGGGGCCCCGGCTGGCACTGTATATAGGGGTCTATGACACGGGGCCCCGGCTGGCACTGTATACAGGGGTCTATGACACGGGGCCCCGGCTGGCACTGTATACAGGGGTCTATGACACGGGGCCCCGGCTGGCACTGTATACAGGGGTCTATGACATGGGGCCCCGGCTGGCACTGTATACAGGGGTCTATAATTGGGGCCCCGGCTGGCACTGTAGAAAGGGGTCCATGACACGGGGCCCCGGCTGGCACTGTATACAGGGGTCTATGACACGGGGCCCCCGGCTGGCACTGTATACAGGGGTCTATGACACGGGGCCCCGGCTGGCACTGCATACAGGGGTCTATGACACGGGGCCCCCGGCTGGCACTGTATACAGGGGTCTATGATTGGGGCCCCCGGCTGGCACTGTATACAGGGGTCTATGACACGGGGCCCCGGCTGGCACTGTATACAGGGGTCTATGATTGGGGCCCCGGCTGGCACTGTATACAGGGGTCTATGACACGGGGCCCCGGCTGGCACTGTATACAAGGGTCTATGACACGGGCCCCGGCTGGCACTGTATACAGGGGTCTATGATTGGGGCCCCGGCTGGCACTGTATACAGGGGTCTATGACACGGGGCCCCGGCTGGCACTGTATACAGGAGTCTATGACAAGGGGCCCCGGCTGGCACTGTATACAGGGGTCTATGACAAGGGGCCCCGGCTGGCACTGTATACAGGGGTCTATGATTGGGGCCCCGGCTGGCACTGTATACAGGGGTCTATGACACGGGGCCCCGGCTGGCACTGTATACAGGGGTCTATGACACGGGGCCCCGGCTGGCACTGTATACAGGGGTCTATGACACGGGGCCCCGACTGGCACTGTATACAGGGGTCTATGACACGGGGCCCCGGCTGGCACTGTATACAGGGGTCTATGACACGGGGCCCCGGCTGGCACTGTATACAGGGGTCTATGACACGGGGCCCCGGCTGGCACTGTATACAGGGGTCTATGACATGGGGCCCCGGCTGGCACTGTATACAGGGGTCTATAATTGGGGCCCCGGCTGGCACTGTAGAAAGGGGTCTATGACACGGGGCCCCGGCTGCCACTGTATACAGGGGTCTATGACACGGGGCCCCGGCTGGCACTGTATACAGGGGTCTATGACACGGGGCCCCGGCTGGCACTGTATACAGGGGTCTATGACATGGGGCCCCGGCTGGCACTGTATACAGGGGTCTATAATTGGGGCCCCGGCTGGCACTGTAGAAAGGGGTCTATGACACGGGGCCCCGGCTGGCACTGTATACAGGGGTCTATAACACGGGGACCCCGGCTTGCACTGTATACAGGGGTCTATGACACGGGGCCCCGGCTGGCACTGTATACAGGGGTCTATGACACGGGGCCCCCGGCTGGCACTGTATACAGGGGTCTATGATTGGGGCCCCGGCTGGCACTGTATACAGGGGTCTATGACACGGGGCCCCGGCTGACACTGTATACAGGGGTCTATGATTGGGGCCCCGGCTGGCACTGTATACAGGGGTCTATGACACGGGGCCCCGGCTGGCACTGTATACAAGGGTCTATGACACGGGCCCCGGCTGGCACTGTATACAGGGGTCTATGATTGGGGCCCCGGCTGGCACTGTATACAGGAGTCTATGACAAGGGGCCCCGGCTGGCACTGTATACAGGGGTCTATGACAAGGGGCCCCGGCTGGCACTGTATACAGGGGTCTATGATTGGGGCCCCGGCTGGCACTGTATACAGGGGTCTATGACACGGGGCCCCGGCTGGCACTGTATACAGGGGTCTATGATTGGGGCCCCGGCTGGCACTGTATACAGGGGTCTATGACACGGGGCCCCGGCTGGCACTGTATACAGGGGTCTATGACACGGGGCCCCCGGCTGGCACTGTATACAGGGGTCTATGATTGGGGCCCCGGCTGGCACTGTATACAGGGGTCTATGACACGGGGCCCCGGCTGGCACTGTATACAGGGGTCTATGACATGGGGCCCCGGCTGGCACTGTATACAGGGGTCTATAATTGGGGCCCCGGCTGGCACTGTAGAAAGGGGTCTATGACACGGGGCCCCGGCTGGCACTGTATACAGGGGTCTATGACACGGGGCCCCGGCTGGCACTGTATACAGGGGTCTATGACACGGGGCCCCGGCTGGCACTGTATACAGGGGTCTATGACATGGGGCCCCGGCTGGCACTGTATACAGGGGTCTATAATTGGGGCCCCGGCTGGCACTGTAGAAAGGGGTCTATGACACGGGGCCCCGGCTGGCACTGTATACAGGGGTCTATAACACGGGGACCCCGGCTTGCACTGTATACAGGGGTCTATGACACGGGGCCCCGGCTGGCACTGTATACAGGGGTCTATGACACGGGGCCCCCGGCTGGCACTGTATACAGGGGTCTATGATTGGGGCCCCGGCTGGCACTGTATACAGGGGTCTATGACACGGGGCCCCGGCTGACACTGTATACAGGGGTCTATGATTGGGGCCCCGGCTGGCACTGTATACAGGGGTCTATGACACGGGGCCCCGGCTGGCACTGTATACAAGGGTCTATGACACGGGCCCCGGCTGGCACTGTATACAGGGGTCTATGATTGGGGCCCCGGCTGGCACTGTATACAGGGGTCTATGACACGGGGCCCCGGCTGGCACTGTATACAGGAGTCTATGACAAGGGGCCCCGGCTGGCACTGTATACAGGGGTCTATGACAAGGGGCCCCGGCTGGCACTGTATACAGGGGTCTATGATTGGGGCCCCGGCTGGCACTGTATACAGGGGTCTATGACACGGGGCCCCGGCTGGCACTGTATACAGGGGTCTATGATTGGGGCCCCGGCTGGCACTGTATACAGGGGTCTATGACACGGGGCCCCGGCTGGCACTGTATACAGGGGTCTATGACACGGGGCCCCCGGCTGGCACTGTATACAGGGGTCTATTATTGGGGCCCCGGCTGGCACTGTATACAGGGGTCTATGATTGGGGCCCCGGATGGCACTGTATACAGGGGTCTATGACACGGGGCCCCGGCTGGCACTGTATACAGGGGTCTATGACAAGGGGCCCGGATGGCACTGTATACAGGGGTCTATGACACGGGGCCCGGCTGGCACTGTATACAGGGGTCTATGACATGGGGCCCCGGCTGGCACTGTATACAGGGGTCTATGATTGGGGCCCCGGCTGACACTGTATACAGGGGTCTATGATTGGGGCCCCGGCTGGCACTGTATACAGGGGTCTATGACACGGGGCCCCGGCTGGCACTGTATACAGGGGTCTATGACACGGGGCCCCGGCTCGCACTGTATACAGGGGTCTATGACAAGGGGCCCGGATGGCACTGTATACAGGGGTCTATGATTGGGGCCCCGGCTGGCACTGTATACAGGGGTCTATGACACGGGGCCCCGGCTGGCACTGTATACAGAGGTCTATGACACGGGGCCCCGGCTGGCACTGTATACAGGGGTCTATGACACGGGGCCCCGGCTGGCACTGTATACAGGGGTCTATGACACGGGGCCCCGGCTGGCACTGTATACAGGGGTCTATGATTGGGGCCCCGGCTGGCACTGTATACAGGGGTCTATGACACGGGGCCCCGGCTGGCACTGTATACAGGGGTCTATGACACGGGGCCCCGGCTGGCACTGTATACAGGGGTCTATGACATGGGGCCCCGGCTGGCACTGTATACAGGGGTCTATAATTGGGGCCCCGGCTGGCACTGTATACAGGGGTCTATGACACGGGGCCCCAGGTGGCACTGTATACAGGGGTCTAGGACACGGGGCCCCGGCTGGCACTGTATACAGGGGTCTATGACACGGGGCCCCGGCTGGCACTGTATACAGGGGTCTATGACACGGGGCCCCGGCTGGCACTGTATACAGGGGTCTATGACATGGGGCCCCGGCTGGCACTGTATAAAGGGGTCTATGACACGGGGCCCCGGTTGGCACTGTATCTAGGGATCTATGACACGGGGCCCCGGCTGGCACTGTATAAAGTTGTCGATTGGGGCCCCAGCTTGCACTGTATACAGGGGTCTATGACACGGGGCCCCGGCTGGCACTGTATACAGGGGTCTATGATTGGGGCCCCGGCTGGCACTGTATACAGGGGTCTATGATTGGGGCCCCGGCTGGCACTGTATACAGGGGTCTATGATTGGGGCCCCGGCTGGCACTGTATACAGGGGTCTATGACACGGGGCCCCGGCTGGCACTGTATACAGGGGTCTATGACACGGGGCCCCGGCTGGCACTGTATACAGGGGTCTATGACATGGGGCCCCGGCTGGCACTGTATACAGGGGTCTATGATTGGGGCCCCGGCTGGCACTGTATACAGGGGTCTATGACACGGGGCCCCGGCTTGCACTGTATACAGGGGTCTATGACACGGGGCCCCGGCTGGCACTGTATACAGGGGTCTATGATTGGGGCCCCGGCTGGCACTGTATACAGGGGTCTATGACACGGGGCCCCGGCTGGCACTGTATACAGGGGTCTATGACACGAGGCCCCGGCTGGCACTGTATACAGGGATCTATGACACGGGGCCCCGGCTGGCACTGTATAAAGGGGTCTATTGGGGCCCCGGCTGGCACTGTATACAGGGGTCTATGACATGGGGCCCCGGCTGGCACTGTATACAGGGGTCTATGATTGGGGCCCCGGCTGGCACTGTATACAGGGGTCTATGACACGGGGCCCCGGCTGGCACTGTATACATGGGTCTATGACATGGGGCCCCCGGCTGGCACTGTATACAGGGGTCTATGATTGGGGCCCCGGCTGGCACTGTATACAGGGGTCTATGACATGGGGCCCCAGCTGGCACTGTATACAGGGGTCTATGATTGGGGCCCCGGCTGGCACTGTATACAGGGGTCTATGATTGGGGCCCCGGCTGGCAGTGTATACAGGGGTCTATGATTGGGGCCCCGGCTGGCACTGTATACAGGGGTCTATGACACGGGCCCCGGCTGGCACTGTATAAAGGGGTCTATGACACAGGGCCCCGGCTGGCACTGTATACAGGGGTCTATGACACGGGGCCCCGGCTGGCACTGTATACAGGGGTCTATGATTGGGGCCCCAGCTGGCACTGTATACAGGGGTCTATGATTGAGGCCCCGGCTGGCACTGTATACAGGGGTCTATGACACGGGGCCCCGGCTGGCACTGTATAAAGGGGTCTATGACACGGGGCCCCGGCTGGCACTGTATAAAGGGGTCTATGACACGGGGCCCCGGCTGGCACTGTATACAGGGGTCTATGACACGGGGCCCCGGCTGGCACTGTATCCAGGGGTCTATGACACGGGGCCCTGGCTGGCACTGTATACAGGGGTCTATGACACGGGGCCCCGGCTGGCACTGTATCCAGGGGTCTATGATTGGGGCCCCGGCTGGCACTGTATACAGGGGTCTATGACACGGGGCCCCGGCTGGCACTGTATAAAGGGGTCTATGACACGGGGCCCCGGCTGGCACTGTATAAAGGGGTCTATGACACGGGGCCCCCGGCTGGCACTGTATACAGGGGTCTATGATTGGGGCCCCGGCTGGCACTGTATACAGGGGTCTATGACATGGGGCCCCCGGCTGGCACTGTATAAAGGGGTCTATGACACGGGGCCCCGGCTAGCACTGTATACAGGGGTCTATGACACGGGGCCCCAGCTGGCACTGTATACAGGGGTCTATGATTGGGGCCCCGGCTGGCACTGTATACAGGGGTCTATGACACGGGGCCCCGGCTGGCACTGTATACAAGGGTCTATGACACGGGGCCCCGGCTGGCACTGTATACAGGGGTCTATGATTGGGGCCCCGGCTGGCACTGTATACAGGGGTCTATGACACGGGGCCCGGCTGGCACTGTATACAGGGGTCTATGACAAGGGGCCCCGGCTGGCACTGTATACAGGGGTCTATGATTGGGGCCCCAGCTGGCACTGTATACAGGGGTCTATGATTGAGGCCCCGGCTGGCACTGTATACAGGGGTCTATGACACGGGGCCCCAGCTGGCACTGTATAAAGGGGTCTATGACACGGGGCCCCGGCTGGCACTGTATAAAGGGGTCTATGACACGGGGCCCCGGCTGGCACTGTATACAGGGGTCTATGACACGGGGCCCCGGCTGGCACTGTATCCAGGGGTCTATGACACGGGGCCCTGGCTGGCACTGTATACAGGGGTCTATGACACGGGGCCCCGGCTGGCACTGTATCCAGGGGTCTATGATTGGGGCCCCGGCTGGCACTGTATACAGGGGTCTATGACACGGGGCCCCGGCTGGCACTGTATAAAGGGGTCTATGACACGGGGCCCCGGCTGGCACTGTATAAAGGGGTCTATGACACGGGGCCCCCGGCTGGCACTGTATACAGGGGTCTATGATTGGGGCCCCGGATGGCACTGTATAAAGGGGTCTATGACACGGGGCCCCGGCTAGCACTGTATACAGGGGTCTATGACACGGGGCCCCAGCTGGCACTGTATACAGGGGTCTATGATTGGGGCCCCGGCTGGCACTGTATACAGGGGTCTATGACACGGGGCCCCGGCTGGCACTGTATACAAGGGTCTATGACACGGGGCCCCGGCTGGCACTGTATACAGGGGTCTATGATTGGGGCCCCGGCTGGCACTGTATACAGGGGTCTATGACACGGGGCCCGGCTGGCACTGTATACAGGGGTCTATGACAAGGGGCCCCGGCTGGCACTGTATACAGGGGTCTATGACAAGGGGCCCCGGCTGGCACTGTATACAGGGGTCTATGATTGGGGCCCCGGCTGGCACTGTATACAGGGGTCTATGACACGGGGCCCCGGCTGGCACTGTATACAGGGGTCTATGACACGGGGCCCCGGCTGGCACTGTATACAGGGGTCTATGACACGGGGCCCCGGCTGGCACTGTATACAGGGGTCTATGACACGGGGCCCCGGCTGGCACTGTATACAGGGGTCTATGACACGGGGCCCCGGCTGGCACTGTATACAGGGGTCTATGACACGGGCCCCCGGCTGGCACTGTATACAGGGGTCTATGATTGGGGCCCCGGATGGCACTGTATACAGGGGTCTATGACACGGGGCCCCGGCTGGCACTGTATACAGGGGTCTATGACAAGGGGCCCGGATGGCACTGTATACAGGGGTCTATGACATGGGGCCCCGGCTGGCACTGTATACAGGGGTCTATGATTGGGGCCCCGGCTGGCACTGTATACAGGGGTCTATGACACGGGGCCCGGCTGGCACTGTATACAGGGGTCTATGATTGGGGCCCCGGCTGGCACTGTATACAGGGGTCTATGACACGGGGCCCGGCTGGCACTGTATACAGGGGTCTATGATTGGGGCCCCGGCTGGCACTGTATACAGGGGTCTATGACACGGGGCCCGGCTGGCACTGTATACAGGGGTCTATGATTGGGGCCCCGGCTGGCACTGTATACAGGGGTCTATGATTGGGGCCCCGGCTGGCACTGTATACAGGGGTCTATGACACGGGGCCCGGCTGGCACTGTATACAGGGGTCTATGATTGGGGCCCCGGCTAGCACTGTATACAGGGGTCTATGATTGGGGCCCCGGCTGGCACTGTATAAAGGGGTCTATGACACGGGGCCCCGGCTGGCACTGTATACAGGGGTCTATGATTGGGGCCCCGGCTGGCACTGTATACAGGGGTCTATGATTGGGGCCCCGGCTGGCACTGTATACAGGGGTCTATGATTGGGGCCCCGGCTGGCACTGTATACAGGGGTCTATGACACGGGGCCCCGGCTGGCACTGTATACAGGGGTCTATGATTGGGGCCCCGGCTGGCACTGTATACAGGGGTCTATGACACGGGGCACCGGCTGGCACTGTATACAGGGGTCTATGATTGGGGCCCCGGCTGGCACTGTATACAGGGGTCTATGACACGGGGCCCCGGCTGGCACTGTATACAGGGGTCTATGACATGGGGCCCCGGCTGGCACTGTATACAGGGGTCTATGATTGGGGCCCCGGCTGGCACTGTATACAGGGGTCTATGATTGGGGCCCCTGCAGGCACTGTATACAGGGGTCTATGACACGGGGCCCCGGCTGGCACTGTATACAGGGGTCTATGATTGGGGCCCCGGCTGGCACTGTATACAGGGGTCTATGACACTGGGCCCCGGCTGGCACTGTATACAGGGGTCTATGACACGGGGCCCCGGCTGGCACTGTATACAGGGGTCTATGACACGGGGCCCCGGCTGGCACTGTATACAGGGGTCTATGACATGGGGCCCCGGCTGGCACTGTATACAGGGGTCTATGATTGGGGCCCCGGCTGGCACTGTATACAGGGGTCTATGACACGGGGCCCCGGCTGGCACTGTATACAGGGGTCTATGGCACGGGGCCCCGGCTGGCACTGTATACAAGGGTCTATGACACGGGGCCCCGGCTGGCACTGTATACAGGGGTCTATGACACGGGGCCCCGACTGGCACTGTATACAGGGGTCTATGACACGGGGCCCCGGCTGGCACTGTATACAGGGGTCTATGACACGGGGCCCCGGCTGGCACTGTATACAGGGGTCTATGACACGGGGCCCCGGCTGGCACTGTATACAGGGGTCTATGACACGGGGCCCCGGCTGGCACTGTATACAGGGGTCTATGACACGGGGCCCCGGCTGGCACTGTATACAGGGGTCTATGACACGGGGCCCCGGCTGGCACTGTATACAGGGGTCTATGACATGGGGCCCCGGCTGGCACTGTATACAGGGGTCTATAATTGGGGCCCCGGCTGGCACTGTAGAAAGGGGTCTATGACACGGGGCCCCGGCTGGCACTGTATACAGGGGTCTATGACACGGGGCCCCCGGCTGGCACTGTATACAGGGGTCTATGACACGGGGCCCCGGCTGGCACTGTATACAGGGGTCTATGACACGGGGCCCCCGGCTGGCACTGTATACAGGGGTCTATGATTGGGGCCCCCGGCTGGCACTGTATACAGGGGTCTATGACACGGGGCCCCGGCTGGCACTGTATACAGGGGTCTATGATTGGGGCCCCGGCTGGCACTGTATACAGGGGTCTATGACACGGGGCCCCGGCTGGCACTGTATACAAGGGTCTATGACACGGGCCCCGGCTGGCACTGTATACAGGGGTCTATGATTGGGGCCCCGGCTGGCACTGTATACAGGGGTCTATGACACAGGGCCCCGGCTGGCACTGTATACAGGAGTCTATGACAAGGGGCCCCGGCTGGCACTGTATACAGGGGTCTATGACAAGGGGCCCCGGCTGGCACTGTATACAGGGGTCTATGATTGGGGCCCCGGCTGGCACTGTATACAGGGGTCTATGACACGGGGCCCCGGCTGGCACTGTATACAGGGGTCTATGATTGGGGCCCCCGGCTGGCACTGTATACAGGGGTCTATGACACGGGGCCCCGGCTGGCACTGTATACAGGGGTCTATGACATGGGGCCCCGGCTGGCACTGTATACAGGGGTCTATGATTGGGGCCCCGGCTGGCACTGTATACAGGGGTCTATGATTGGGGCCCCGGCTGGCACTGTATACAGGGGTCTATGACACGGGGCCCCGGCTGGCACTGTATACAGGGGTCTATGACACGGGGCCCCGGCTGGCACTGTATACAGGGGTCTATGATTGGGGCCCCGGCTGGCACTGTATACAGGGGTCTATGACACGGGGCCCCGGCTGGCACTGTATACAGGGGTCTATGATTGGGACCCCGGCTGGCACTGTATACAGGGGTCTATGATTGGGGCCCCGGCTGGCACTGTATACAGGGGTCTATGATTGGGGCCCCGGCTGGTATTGTATACAGGGGTCTATGACACGGGGCCCCGGCTGGCACTGTATACAGGGGTCTATGACATGGGGCCCCGGCTGGCACTGTATACAGGGGTCTATGATTGGGGCCCCGGCTGGCACTGTATACAGGGGTCTATGACACGGGGCCCCGGCTGGCACTGTATACAGGGGTCTATGACACGGGGCCCCGGCTGGCACTGTATACAGGGGTCTATGACACGGGGCCCCGGCTGGCACTGTATACAGGGGTCTGTGATTGGGGCCCCGGCTGGCACTGTATACAGGGGTCTATGACACGGGGCCCGGCTGGCACTGTATACAGGGGTCTATGATTGGGGCCCCGGCTGGCACTGTATACAGGGGTCTATGACACGGGGCCCCGGCTGGCACTGTATACAGGGGTCTATGACAAGGGGCCCGGATGGCACTGTATACAGGGGTCTATGACACGGGGCCCGGCTGGCACTGTATACAGGGGTCTATGATTGGGGCCCCGGCTGGCACTGTATACAGGGGTCTATGACACGGGGCCCCGGCTGGCACTGTATACAGGGGTCTATGACACGGGGCCCCGGCTGGCACTGTATACAGGGGTCTATGACACGGGGCCCCGGCTGGCACTGTATACAGGGGTCTATGACACGGGGCCCCGACTGGCACTGTATACAGGGGTCTATGACACGGGGCCCCGGCTGGCACTGTATACAGGGGTCTATGATTGGGGCCCCGGCTGGCACTGTATACAGGGGTCTATGACACGGGGCCCCGGCTGGCACTGTATACAGGGGTCTATGACACGGGGCCCGGCTGGCACTGTATACAGGGGTCTATGACACGGGGCCCCGGCTGGCACTGTATACAGGGGTCTATGACATGGGGCCCCGGCTGGCACTGTATACAGGGGTCTATAATTGGGGCCCCGGCTGGCACTGTATACAGGGGTCTATGACATGGGGCCCCGGTTGGCACTGTATACAGGGGTCTATGACACGGGGCCCCGGCTGGCACTGTATACAGGGGTCTATCACACGGGGCCCCGGCTGGCACTATATACAGGGGTCTATGACACGGGGCCCCAGGTGGCACTTTATACAGGGGTCTATGACACGGGGCCCCGGCTAGCACTGTATACAGGGGTCTATGATTGGGGCCCCGGCTGGCACTGTATACAGGGGTCTAAGACACGGGGCCCCGGCTGGCACTGTATACAGGGGTCTATGATTGGGGCCCCGGTTGGCACTGTATACAGGGGTCTATGATTGGGGCCCCTGCAGGCTCTGTATACAGGGGTCTATGACACGGGGCCCCGGCTGGCACTGTATACAGGGGTCTATGATTGGGGCCCCGGCTGGCACTGTATACAGGGGTCTATGACATGGGGCCCCGGCTGGCACTGTATACAGGGGTCTATGACACGGGGCCCCGGCTGGCACTGTATACAGGGGTCTACGACACGGGGCCCCGGCTGGCACTGTATACAGGGGTCTATGACACGGGGCCCCGGCTGGCACTGTATACAGGGGTCTATGACACGGGGCCCCGGCTGGCACTGTATACAGGGGTCTATGATTGGGGCCCCGGATGGCACTGTATACAGGGGTCTATGACACGGGGCCCCGGCTGGCACTGTATACAGGGGTCTATGACAAGGGGCCCGGATGGCACTGTATACAGGGGTCTATGACACGGGGCCCGGCTGGCACTGTATACAGGGGTCTATGATTGGGGCCCCGGCTGGCACTGTATACAGGGGTCTATGACACGGGGCCCCGGCTGGCACTGTATACAGGGGTCTATGACACGGGGCCCGGCTGGCACTGTATACAGGGGTCTATGATTGGGGCCCCGGCTGGCACTGTATACAGGGGTCTATGATTGGGGCCCCGGCTGGCACTGTATACAGGGGTCTATGACACGGGGCCCCGGCTGGCACTGTATACAGGGGTCTATGACACGGGGCCCCGGCTGGCACTGTATACAGGGGTCTATGACACGGGGCCCCGGCTGGCACTGTATACAGGGGTCTATCACAAGGGGCCCGGATGGCACTGTATACAGGGGTCTATGACACGGGGCCCGGCTGGCACTGTATACAGGGGTCTATGATTGGGGCCCCGGCTGGCACTGTATACAGGGGTCTATGACACGGGGCCCCGGCTGGCACTGTATACAGGGGTCTATGACACGGGGCCCCGACTGGCACTGTATACAGGGGTCTATGACACGGGGCCCCGGCTGGCACTGTATACAGGGGTCTATGACACGGGGCCCCGGCTGGCACTGTATACAGGGGTCTATGACATGGGGCCCCGGCTGGCACTGTATACAGGGGTCTATAATTGGGGCCCCGGCTGGCACTGTATACAGGGGTCTATGACACGGGGCCCCGGCTGGCACTGTATACAGTGGTCTATCACACGGGGCCCCGGCTGGCACAATATACAGGGGTCTATGACACGGGGCCCCAGGTGGCACTTTATACTGGGGTCTATGACACGGGGCCCCGGCTGGCACTGTATACAGGGGTCTATGACACGGGGCCCTGGCTGGCACTGTATACAGGGGTCTATGACACGGGGCCCCGGCTGGCACTGTATACAGGGGTCTATGACACGGGGCCCCGGCTGGCACTGTATACAGGGGTCTATGACACGGGGCCCCGGCTGGCACTGTATACAGGGGTCTATGACACGGGGCCCCGGCTGGCACTGTATACAAGGGTCTATGACACGGGGCCCCGGCTGGCACTGTATACAGGGGTCTATGACACGGGGCCCCGGCTGGCACTGTATACAGGGGTCTATGACACGGGTCCCCGGCTGGCACTGTATACAGGGGTCTATGATTGGGGCCCCGGCTGGCACTGTATACAGGGGTCTATGACACGGGGCCCCGGCTGGCACTGTATACAAGGGTCTATGACACGGGCCCCGGCTGGCACTGTATACAGGGGTCTATGATTGGGGCCCCGGCTGGCACTGTATACAGGGGTCTATGACACGGGGCCCCGGCTGGCACTGTATACAGGGGTCTATGACAAGGGGCCCCGGCTGGCACTTTATACAGGGGTCTATGATTGGGGCCCCGGCTGGCACTGTATACAGGGGTCTATGACACGGGGCCCCGGCTGGCACTGTATACAGGGGTCTATGATTGGGGCCCCGGCTGGCACTGTATACAGGGGTCTATGACACGGGGCCCCGGCTGGCACTGTATACAGAGGTCTATGACACGGGGCCCCCGGCTGGCACTGTATACAGGGGTCTATGATTGGGGCCCCGGCTGGCACTGTATACAGGGGTCTATGACACGGGGCCCCGGCTGGCACTGTATACAGGGGTCTATGACACGGGGCCCCCGGCTGGCACTGTATACAGGGGTCTATGATTGGGGCCCCGGCTGGCACTGTATACAGGGGTCTATGATTGGGGCCCCGGATGGCACTGTATACAGGGGTCTATGACACGGGGCCCCGGCTGGCACTGTATACAGGGGTCTATGACAAGGGGCCCGGATGGCACTGTATACAGGGGTCTATGACACGGGGCCCGGCTGGCACTGTATACAGGGGTCTATGACATGGGGCCCCGGCTGGCACTGTATACAGGGGTCTATGATTGGGGCCCCGGCTGGCACTGTATACAGGGGTCTATGATTGGGGCCCCGGCTGGCACTGTATACAGGGGTCTATGACACGGGGCCCCGGCTGGCACTGTATACAGGGGTCTATGACACGGGGCCCCGGCTGGCACTGTATACAGGGGTCTATGACAAGGGGCCCGGATGGCACTGTATACAGGGGTCTATGACACGGGGCCCGGCTGGCACTGTATACAGGGGTCTATGATTGGGGCCCCGGCTGGCACTGTATACAGGGGTCTATGACACGGGGCCCCGGCTGGCACTGTATACAGGGGTCTATGACACGGGGCCCCGGCTGGCACTGTATACAGGGGTCTATGACACGGGGCCCCGGCTGGCACTGTATACAGGGGTCTATGACACGGGTCCCCGGCTGGCACTGTATACAGGGGTCTATGATTGGGGCCCCGGCTGGCACTGTATACAGGGGTCTATGACACGGGGCCCCGGCTGGCACTGTATACAAGGGTCTATGACACGGGCCCCGGCTGGCACTGTATACAGGGGTCTATGATTGGGGCCCCGGCTGGCACTGTATACAGGGGTCTATGACACGGGGCCCCGGCTGGCACTGTATACAGGGGTCTATGACAAGGGGCCCCGGCTGGCACTTTATACAGGGGTCTATGATTGGGGCCCCGGCTGGCACTGTATACAGGGGTCTATGACACGGGGCCCCGGCTGGCACTGTATACAGGGGTCTATGATTGGGGCCCCGGCTGGCACTGTATACAGGGGTCTATGACACGGGGCCCCGGCTGGCACTGTATACAGAGGTCTATGACACGGGGCCCCCGGCTGGCACTGTATACAGGGGTCTATGATTGGGGCCCCGGCTGGCACTGTATACAGGGGTCTATGACACGGGGCCCCGGCTGGCACTGTATACAGGGGTCTATGACACGGGGCCCCCGGCTGGCACTGTATACAGGGGTCTATGATTGGGGCCCCGGCTGGCACTGTATACAGGGGTCTATGATTGGGGCCCCGGATGGCACTGTATACAGGGGTCTATGACACGGGGCCCCGGCTGGCACTGTATACAGGGGTCTATGACAAGGGGCCCGGATGGCACTGTATACAGGGGTCTATGACACGGGGCCCGGCTGGCACTGTATACAGGGGTCTATGACATGGGGCCCCGGCTGGCACTGTATACAGGGGTCTATGATTGGGGCCCCGGCTGGCACTGTATACAGGGGTCTATGATTGGGGCCCCGGCTGGCACTGTATACAGGGGTCTATGACACGGGGCCCCGGCTGGCACTGTATACAGGGGTCTATGACACGGGGCCCCGGCTGGCACTGTATACAGGGGTCTATGACAAGGGGCCCGGATGGCACTGTATACAGGGGTCTATGACACGGGGCCCGGCTGGCACTGTATACAGGGGTCTATGATTGGGGCCCCGGCTGGCACTGTATACAGGGGTCTATGACACGGGGCCCCGGCTGGCACTGTATACAGGGGTCTATGACACGGGGCCCCGGCTGGCACTGTATACAGGGGTCTATGACACGGGGCCCCGGCTGGCACTGTATACAGGGGTCTATGACACGGGGCCCCGACTGGCACTGTATACAGGGGTCTATGACACGGGGCCCCGGCTGGCACTGTATACAGGGGTCTATGACACGGGGCCCCGACCGGCACTGTATACAGGGGTCTATGACACGGGGCCCCGGCTGGCACTGTATACAGGGGTCTATGACACGGGGCCCCGGCTGGCACTGTATACAAGGCTCTATGACACGGGGCCCCGGCTGGCACTGTATACAGGGGTCTATGACACGGGGCCCCGGCTGGCACTGTATACAGGGGTCTATGACACGGGGCCCCGGCTGGCACTGTATACAGGGGTCTATGATTGGGGCCCCGGCTGGCACTGTATACAGGGGTCTATGACACGGGGCCCCGGCTGGCACTGTATACAGGGGTCTATGACACGGGGCCCCCGGCTGGCACTGTATACAGGGGTCTATGATTGGGGCCCCGGCTGGCACTGTATACAGGGGTCTATGACACGGGGCCCCGGCTGGCACTGTATACAGGGGTCTATGACACGGGGCCCCCGGCTGGCACTGTATACAGGGGTCTATGATTGGGGCCCCGGCTGGCACTGTATACAGGGGTCTATGATTGGGGCCCCGGATGGCACTGTACACAGGGGTCTATGACACGGGGCCCCGGCTGGCACTGTATACAGGGGTCTATGACAAGGGGCCCGGATGGCACTGTATACAGGGGTCTATGACACGGGGCCCGGCTGGCACTGTATACAGGGGTCTATGACATGGGGCCCCGGCTGGCACTGTATACAGGGGTCTATGATTGGGGCCCCGGCTGGCACTGTATACAGGGGTCTATGATTGGGGCCCCGGCTGGCACTGTATACAGGGGTCTATGACACGGGGCCCCGGCTGGCACTGTATACAGGGGTCTATGACACGGGGCCCCGGCTGGCACTGTATACAGGGGTCTATGACAAGGGGCCCGGATGGCACTGTATACAGGGGTCTATGACACGGGGCCCGGCTGGCACTGTATACAGGGGTCTATGATTGGGGCCCCAGCTGGCACTGTATACAGGGGTCTATGACACGGGGCCCCGGCTGGCACTGTATACAGGGGTCTATGACACGGGGCCCCGGCTGGCACTGTATACAGGGGTCTATGACACGGGGCCCCGACTGGCACTGTATACAGGGGTCTATGACACGGGGCCCCGGCTGGCACTGTATACAGGGGTCTATGACACGGGGCCCCCGGCTGGCACTGTATACAGGGGTCTATGATTGGGGCCCCGGCTGGCACTGTATACAGGGGTCTATGACACGGGGCCCCGGCTGGCACTGTATACAGGGGTCTATGACACGGGGCCCCCGGCTGGCACTGTATACAGGGGTCTATGATTGGGGCCCCGGCTGGCACTGTATACAGGGGTCTATGATTGGGGCCCCGGCTGGCACTGTATACAGGGGTCTATGACACGGGGCCCCGGTTGGCACTGTATACAGGGGTCTATGACACGGGGCCCCGGCTGGCACTGTATACAGGGGTCTATCACACGGGGCCCCGGCTGGCACTGTATACAGGGGTCTATGACATGGGGCCCCGGCTGGCACTGTATACAGGGGTCTATGACACGGGGCCCCGGCTGGCACTGTATACAGGGGTCTATGATTGGGGCCCCGGCTGGCACTGTATACAGGGGTCTATGACACGGGGCCCCGGCTGGCACTGTATACAGGGGTCTATGACACGGGGCCCCGGCTGGCACTGTATACAGGGGTCTATGACAAGGGGCCCGGATGGCACTGTATACAGGGGTCTATGATTGGGGCCCCTGCAGGCACTGTATACAGGGGTCTATGACACGGGGCCCCGGCTGGCACTGTATACAGGGGTCTATGATTGGGGCCCCGGCTGGCACTGTATACAGGGGTCTATGACATGGGGCCCCGGCTGGCACTGTATACAGGGGTCTATGACACGGGGCCCCGGCTGGCACTGTATACAGGGGTCTACGACACGGGGCCCCGGCTGGCACTGTATACAGGGGTCTATGACACGGGGCCCCGGCTGGCACTGTATACAGGGGTCTATGACACGGGGCCCCGGCTGGCACTGTATACAGGGGTCTATGACACGGGGCCCCGGCTGGCACTGTATACAGGGGTCTATGATATGGGGCCCCGGATGGCACTGTATACAGGGGTCTATGACACGGGGCCCCGGCTGGCACTGTATACAGGGGTCTATGACACGGGGCCCCGGCTGGCACTGTATACAGGGGTCTATGACATGGGGCCCCGGCTGGCACTGTATACAGGGGTCTATGACACGGGGCCCCGGCTGGCACTGTATACAGGGGTCTATGACACGGGGCCCCGGCTGGCACTGTATACAGGGGTCTATGACACGGGGCCCTGGCTGGCACTGTATACAGGGGTCTATGACACGGGGCCCCGGCTGGCACTGTATACAGGGGTCTATGACACGGGGCCCCGGCTGGCACTGTATACAGGGGTCTATGATTGGGGCCCCGGCTGGCACTGTATACAGGGGTCTAAGACACGGGGCCCCGGCTGGCACTGTATACAGGGGTCTATGATTGGGGCCCCGGTTGGCACTGTATACAGGGGTCTATGATTGGGGCCCCTGCAGGCACTGTATACAGGGGTCTATGACACGGGGCCCCAGCTGGCACTGTATACAGGGGTCTATGATTGGGGCCCCGGCTGGCACTGTATACAGGGGTCTATGACATGGGGCCCCGGCTGGCACTGTATGCAGGGGTCTATGACACGGGGCCCCGGCTGGCACTGTATACAGGGGTCTACGACACGGGGCCCCGGCTGGCACTGTATACAGGGGTCTATGACACGGGGCCCCGGCTGGCACTGTATACAGGGGTCTATGACACGGGGCCCCGGCTGGCACTGTATACAGGGGTCTATGACACGGGGCCCCGGCTGGCACTGTATACAGGGGTCTATGACACGGGGCCCCGGCTGGCACTGTATACAGGGGTCTATGACATGGGGCCCCGGATGGCACTGTATACAGGGGTCTATGACACGGGGCCCCGGCTGGCACTGTATACAGGGGTCTATGACACGGGGCCCCGGCTGGCACTGTATACAGGGGTCTATGACATGGGGCCCCAGCTGGCACTGTATACAGGGGTCTATGACACGGGGCCCCGGCTGGCACTGTATACAGGGGTCTATGACACGGGGCCCCGGCTGGCACTGTATACAGGGGTCTATGACACGGGGCCCTGGCTGGTACTGTATACAGGGGTCTATGACACGGGGCCCCGGCTGGCACTGTATACAGGGGTCTATGACACGGGGCCCCGGCTGGCACTGTATACAGGGGTCTATGATTGGGGCCCCGGCTAGCACTGTATACAGGGGTCTATGACACGGGGCCCTGGCTGGCACTGTATACAGGGGTCTATGATTGGGGCCCCGGCTGGCACTGTATACAGGGGTCTATGACACGGGGCCCCGGCTGGCACTGTATACAGGGGTCTATGATTGGGGCCCCGGCTGGCATTGTATACAGGGGTCTATGACACGGGGCCCCGGCTGGCACTGTATACAGGGGTCTATGACACGGGGCCCCGGCTGGCACTGTATACAGGGGTCTATGACAAGGGGCCCCGGCTGGCACTGTATACAGGGGTCTATGACACGGGGCCCCGGCTGGCACTGTATACAGGGGTCTATGACACGGGGCCCCGGCTGGCACTGTATACAGGGGTCTATGACACGGGGCCCCGGCTGGCACTGTATACAGGGGTCTATGACACGGGCCTCGGCTGGCACTGTATACAGGGGTCTATGACACGGGGCCCCGGCTGGCACTGTATACAGGGGTCTATGATTGGGGCCCCGGCTGGCACTGTATACAGGGGTCTATGACACGGGGCCCCGGCTGGCACTGTATACAGGGGTCTATGATTGGGGCCCCGGCTGGCACTGTATACAGGGGTCTATGATTGGGGCCCCGGATGGCACTGTATACAGGGGTCTATGACACGGGGCCCCAGCTGGCACTGTATACAGGGGTCTATGATTGGGGCCCCGGCTGGCACTGTATACAGGGGTCTATGACATGGGGCCCCGGCTGGCACTGTATGCAGGGGTCTATGACACGGGGCCCCGGCTGGCACTGTATACAGGGGTCTACGACACGGGGCCCCGGCTGGCACTGTATACAGGGGTCTATGACACGGGGCCCCGGCTGGCACTGTATACAGGGGTCTATGACACGGGGCCCCGGCTGGCACTGTATACAGGGGTCTATGACACGGGGCCCCGGCTGGCACTGTATACAGGGGTCTATGACACGGGGCCCCGGCTGGCACTGTATACAGGGGTCTATGACATGGGGCCCCGGATGGCACTGTATACAGGGGTCTATGACACGGGGCCCCGGCTGGCACTGTATACAGGGGTCTATGACACGGGGCCCCGGCTGGCACTGTATACAGGGGTCTATGACATGGGGCCCCAGCTGGCACTGTATACAGGGGTCTATGACACGGGGCCCCGGCTGGCACTGTATACAGGGGTCTATGACACGGGGCCCCGGCTGGCACTGTATACAGGGGTCTATGACACGGGGCCCTGGCTGGTACTGTATACAGGGGTCTATGACACGGGGCCCCGGCTGGCACTGTATACAGGGGTCTATGACACGGGGCCCCGGCTGGCACTGTATACAGGGGTCTATGATTGGGGCCCCGGCTAGCACTGTATACAGGGGTCTATGACACGGGGCCCTGGCTGGCACTGTATACAGGGGTCTATGATTGGGGCCCCGGCTGGCACTGTATACAGGGGTCTATGACACGGGGCCCCGGCTGGCACTGTATACAGGGGTCTATGATTGGGGCCCCGGCTGGCATTGTATACAGGGGTCTATGACACGGGGCCCCGGCTGGCACTGTATACAGGGGTCTATGACACGGGGCCCCGGCTGGCACTGTATACAGGGGTCTATGACAAGGGGCCCCGGCTGGCACTGTATACAGGGGTCTATGACACGGGGCCCCGGCTGGCACTGTATACAGGGGTCTATGACACGGGGCCCCGGCTGGCACTGTATACAGGGGTCTATGACACGGGGCCCCGGCTGGCACTGTATACAGGGGTCTATGACACGGGGCCTCGGCTGGCACTGTATACAGGGGTCTATGACACGGGGCCCCGGCTGGCACTGTATACAGGGGTCTATGATTGGGGCCCCGGCTGGCACTGTATACAGGGGTCTATGACACGGGGCCCCGGCTGGCACTGTATACAGGGGTCTATGATTGGGGCCCCGGCTGGCACTGTATACAGGGGTCTATGATTGGGGCCCCGGATGGCACTGTATACAGGGGTCTATGACACGGGGCCCCAGCTGGCACTGTATACAGGGGTCTATGACATGGGGCCCCGGCTGGCACTGTATACAGGGGTCTATGACACGGGGCACCGGCTGGCACTGTATACAGGGGTCTATGACACGGGGCCCCGGCTGGCACTGTATAAAGGGGTCTATGACACGGGGCCCCGGCTGGCACTGTATACAGGGGTCTATGACACGGGGCCCCGGCTGGCACTGTATACAGGGGTCTATGATTGGGGCCCCGGCTGGCACTGTATACAGGAGTCTATGACACGGGGCCCCGGCTGGCACTGTATACAGGGGTCTATGACACGGGCCCTGGCTGGCACTGTATACAGGGGTCTATGACACGGGGCACCGGCTGGCACTGTATACAGGGGTCTATGATTGGGGCCCCGCTGGCACTGTATACAGGGGTCTATGACATGGGGCCCCGGCTGGCACTGTATACAGGGGTCTATGACACGGGGCTCCGGCTGGCACTGGATACAGGGGTCTATGATTGGGGCCCCGGCTGGCACTGTATACAGGGGTCTATGACATGGGGCCCTGGCTGGCACTGTATACAGGGGTCTATGATTGGGGCCCCGGCTGGCACTGTATACAGGGGTCTATGACACGGGGCCCCGGCTGGCACTGTATACAGGGGTCTATGACACGGGGCCCCGGCTGGCACTGTATACAGGGGTCTATGACACGGGGCCCCGGCTGGCACTGTATACAGGGGTCTATGACACGGGGCCCTGGCTGGCACTGTATACAGGGGTCTATGACACGGGGCCCCGGCTGGCACTGTATACAGGGGTCTATGATTGGGTCCCCGGCTGGCACTGTATACAGGGATCTATGACACGGGGCCCCGGCTGGCACTGTATACAGGGGTCTATGACATGGGGCCCCGGCTGGCACTGTATACAGGGGTCTATGATTGGGGCCCCGGCTGGCACTGTATACAGGAGTCTATGACACGGGGCCCCGGCTGGCACTGTATACAGGGGTCTATGACACGGGGCCCCGGCTGGCACTGTATACAGGGATCTATGACAAGGGGCCCCGGCTGGCACTGTATACAGGGGTCTATGACACGGGGCCCCGGCTGGCACTGTATACAGGGGTCTATGACACGGGGCCCCGGCTGGCACTGTATACAGGGGTCTATGACACGGGGCCCCGGCTGGCACTGTATACAGGGGTCTATGACACGGGGCCCCGGCTGGCACTGTATACAGGGGTCTATGACATGGGGCCCCGGCTGGCACTGTATACAGGGGTCTATGATTGGGGCCCGGCTGGCACTGTATACAGGGGTCTATGACACGGGGCCCCGGCTGGCACTGTATACAGGGGTCTATGATTGGGGCCCCGGCTAGCACTGTATACAGGGGTCTATGATTGGGGCCCCGGATGGCACTGTATACAGGGGTCTATGACACGGGGCCCCGGCTGGCACTGTATACAGGGGTCTATGACACGGGGCCCCGGCTGGCACTGTATACAGGGGTCTATGACACGGGGCACCGGCTGGCACTGTATACAGGGGTCTATGACACGGGGCCCCGGCTGGCACTGTATAAAGGGGTCTATGACACGGGGCCCCGGCTGGCACTGTATACAGGGGTCTATGACACGGGGCCCCGACTGGCACTGTATACAGGGGTCTATGATTGGGGCCCCGGCTGGCACTGTATACAGGGGTCTATGACACGGGCCCCGGCTGGCACTGTATACAGGAGTCTATGACACGGGGCACCGGCTGGCACTGTATACAGGGGTCTATGATTGGGGCCCCGGCTGGCACTGTATACAGGGGTCTATGACACGGGGCCCCGGCTGGCACTGTATACAGGGGTCTATGATTGGGGCCCCGGCTGGCACTATATATAGGGGTCTATGATTGGGGCCCCGGCTGGCACTGTATACAGGGGTCTATGACACGGGGCCCCGGCTGGCACTGTATACAGGGGTCTATGACACGGGGCCCCGGCTGGCACTGTATACAGGGGTCTATGACACGGGGCCCCGGCTGGCACTGTATACAGGGGTCTATGACATGGGGCCCCGGCTGGCACTGTATACAGGGGTCTATGACACGGGGCCCCGGCTGGCACTGTATACAGGGGTCTATGACACGGGGCCCCGGCTGGCACTGTATACAGCGGTCTATGACACGGGGCCCCGGCTGGCACTGTATACAGGGGTCTATGACACGGGGGCCCCGGCTGGCACTGTATACAGGGGTCTATGATTGGGGCCCTGGCTGGTACTGTATACAGGGGTCTATGACACGGGGCCCCGGCTGGCACTGTATACAGGGGTCTATAATTGGGGCCCCGGCTGGCACTGTATACAGGGGTCTATGATTGGGGCCCTGGCTGGCACTGTATACAGGGGTCTATGACACGGGGCCCCGGCTGGCACTGTATACAGGGGTCTATGATTGGGGCCCCGGCTGGCACTGTATACAGGGGTCTATGACATGGGGCCCTGGCTGGCACTGTATACAGGGGTCTATGACACGGGGCCCCGGCTGGCACTGTATACAGGGGTCTATGATTGGGGCCCCGGCTGGCACTGTATACAGGGGTCTATGACACGGGGCCCCGGCTGGCACTGTATACAGGGGTCTATGATTGGGGCCCCGGCTGGCACTGTATACAGGGGTCTATGATTGGGGCCCCGGATGGCACTGTATACAGGGGTCTATGACATGGGGCCCCGGCTGGCACTGTATACAGGGGTCTATGACACGGGGCCCCGGCTGGCACTGTATACAGGGGTCTATGACACGGGGCACCGGCTGGCACTGTATACAGGGGTCTATGACACGGGGCCCCGGCTGGCACTGTATAAAGGGGTCTATGACACGGGGCCCCGGCTGGCACTGTATACAGGGGTCTATGACACGGGGCCCCGGCTGGCACTGTATACAGGGGTCTATGATTGGGGCCCCGGCTGGCACTGTATACAGGGGTCTATGACACGGGCCCCGGCTGGCACTGTATACAGGGGTCTATGATTGGGGCCCCGGCTGGCACTGTATACAGGGGTCTATGACACAGGGCCCCGGCTGGCACTGTATACAGGGGTCTATGATTGGGGCCCCGGCTGGCACTGTATACAGGGGTCTATGACATGGGGCCCTGGCTGGCACTGTATACAGGGGTCTATGATTGGGGCCCCGGCTGGCACTGTATACAGGGGTCTATGACACGGGGCCCCGGCTGGCACTCTATACAGGGGTCTATGACACGGGGCCCCGGCTGGCACTGTATACAGGGGTCTATGATTGGGGCCCCAGCTGGCACTGTATACAGAGGTCTATGATTGGGGCCCCGGCTGGCACTGTATACAGGGGTCTATGATTGGGGCCCCGGCTGGCACTGTATACAGGGGTCTATGACACGGGGCCCCGGCTGGCACTGTATACAGGGGTCTATGATTGGGGCCCCAGCTGGCACTGTATACAGGGGTCTATGACACGGGGCCCCGTCTGGCACTGTATACAGGGGTCTATGACACGGGGCCCCGGCTGGCACTGTATACAGGGGTCTATGATTGGGGCCCCGGCTGGCACTGTATACAGGGGTCTATGACACGGGGCCCCGGCTGGCACTGTATACAGGGGTCTATGACATGGGGCCCCGGCTGGCACTGTATACAGGGGTCTATGACACGGGGCCCCGGCTGGCACTGTATACAGGGGTCTATGACACGGGGCCCTGGCTGGCACTGTATACAGGGGTCTATGACACGGGGCCCCGGCTGGCACTGTATACAGGGGTCTATGACACGGAGCCCCGGCTGGCACTGTATACAGGGGTCTATGACACGGGGCCCCGGCTGGCACTGTATACAGGGGTATATGACATGGGGCCCCGGCTGGCACTGTATACAGGGGTCTATGATTGGGGCCCCGGCTGGCACTGTATACAGGGGTCTATGACAAGGGGCCCCGGCTGGCACTGTATACAGGGGTCTATGACACGGGGCCCCGGCTGGCACTGTATACAGGGGTCTATGACACGGGGCCCCGGCTGGCACTGTATACAGGGGTCTATGACAAGGGGCCCTGGCTGGCACTGTATACAGGGGTCTATGACACGGGGCCCCGGCTGGCACTGTATACAGGGGTCTATGACACGGGGCCCCGGCTGGCACTGTATACAGGGGTCTATGACACGGGGCCCCGGCTGGCACTGTATACAGGGGTCTATGACACGGGGCCCCGGCTGGCACTGTATACAGGGGTCTATGACACGGGGCCCCGGCCGGCACTGTATACAGGCGTCTATGACACGGGGCCCCCGGCTGGCACTGTATACAGGGGTCTATGATTGGGGCCCCGGATGGCACTGTATACAGGGGTCTATGACACGGGGCCCCGGCAGGCACTGTATACAGGGGTCTATGACACGGGGCCCCGGCTGGCACTGTATACAGGGGTCTATGACACGGGGCCCCGGCTGGCACTGTATACAGGGGTCTATGACACGGGGCCCCGGCTGGCACTGTATACAGGGGTCTATGACACGGGGCCCCGGCCGGCACTGTATACAGGGGTCTATGACACGGGGTCCCCGGCTGGCACTGTATACAGGGGTCTATGATTGGGGCCCCGATGGCACTGTATACAGGGGTCTATGACACGGGGCCCCGGCTGGCACTGTATACAGGGGTCTTGAACACGGGGCCCTGGCTGGCACTGTATACAGGGGTCTATGACACGGGGCCCCGGCTGGCACTGTATACAGGGGTCTATGACACGGGGCCCCGGCTGGCACTGTATACAGGGGTCTATGATTGGGGCCCCGGCTGGCACTGTATACAGGGGTCTATGACACGGGGCCCCGGCTGGCACTGTATACAGGGGTCTATGATTGGGGCCCCGACTGGCACTGTATACAGGGGTCTATGACACGGGGCCCCGGCTGGCACTGTATACAGGGGTCTATGACACGGGGCCCGGCTGGCACTGTATACAGGGGTCTATGATTGGGGCCCCGACTGGCACTGTATACAGGGGTCTATGACACGGGGTCACGGCTGGCACTGTATACAGGGGTCTATGATTGGGGCCCCGGCTGGCACTGTATACAGGGGTCTATGACACGGGGCCCCGGCTGGCACTGTATACAGGGGTCTATGACACGGGGCCCCGGCTGGCACTGTATACAGGGGTCTATGACACAGGGCCCCGGCTGGCACTGTATACAGGGGTCTATGACACGGGGCCCCGGCTGGCACTGTATACAGGGGTCTATGACATGGGGCCCCGGCTGGCACTGTATACAGGGGTCTATGATTGGGGCCCCGGCTGGCACTATATACAGGGGTCTATGACACGGGGCCCCGGTTGGCACTGTATACAGGGGTCTATGACACGGGGCCCCGGCTGGCACTGTATACAGGGGTCTATCACACGGGGCCCCGGCTGGCACTATATACAGGGGTCTATGACACGGGGCCCCGGCTGGCACTGTATACAGGGGTCTATGATTGGGGCCCCTGCAGGCACTGTATACAGGGGTCTATGACACGGGGCCCCGGCTGGCACTGTATACAGGGGTCTATGATTGGGGCCCCGGCTGGCACTGTATACAGGGGTCTATGACATGGGGCCCCGGCTGGCACTGTATACAGGGGTCTATGACACGGGGCCCCGGCTGGCACTGTATACAGGGGTCTACGACACGGGGCCCCGGCTGGCACTGTATACAGGGGTCTATGACACGGGGCCCCGGCTGGCACTGTATACAGGGGTCTATGACACGGGGCCCCGGCTGGCACTGTATACAGGGGTCTATGACACGGGGCCCCGGCTGGCACTGTATACAGGGGTCTATGACACGGGGCCCCGGCTGGCACTGTATACAGGGGTCTATGACATGGGGCCCCGGCTGGCACTGTATACAGGGGTCTATGATTGGGGCCCCGGCTGGCACTATATACAGGGGTCTATGACACGGGGCCCCGGCTGGCACTATATACAGGGGTCTATGACACGGGGCCCCGGCTGGCACTTTATACAGGGGTCTATGATTGGGGCCCCGGCTGGCACTGTATACAGGGGTCTATGATTGGGGCCCCGGCTGGCACTGTATACAGGGGTCTATGACACGGGGCCCCGGCTGGCACTGTATACAGGGGTCTATGATTGGGGCCCCGGCTGGCACTATATACAGGGGTCTATGACACGGGGCCCCGGCTGGCACTGTATACAGGGGTCTATGACACGGGGCCCCGGCTGGCACTGTATACAGGGGTCTATGACACGGGGCCCCGGCTGGCACTGTATACAGGGGTCTATGACACGGGGCCCCGGCTGGCACTGTATACAGGGGTCTATGATTGGGGCCCCGGCTGGCACTGTATACAGGGGTCTATGACACGGGGCCCCGGCTGGCACTGTATACAGGGGTCTATGACACGGGGCCCCGGCTGGCACTGTATACAGGGGTCTATGACACGGGGCCCCGGCTGGCACTGTATACAGGGGTCTATGACACGGGGCCCCGGCTGGCACTGTATACAGGGGTCTATGATTGGGGCCCCGGCTGGCACTCTATACAGGGGTCTATGACACGGGGCCCCGGCTGGCACTGTATACAGGGGTCTATGATTGGGGCCCCGGCTGGCACTGTATACAGGGGTCTATGATTGGGGCCCCGGCTGGCACTGTATACAGGGGTCTATGATTGGGGCCCCGGCTGGCACTGTATACAGGGGTCTATGACACGGGGCCCCGGCTGGCACTGTATACAGGGGTCTATGATTGGGGCCCCGGCTGGCACTGTATACAGGGGTCTACGACACGGGGCCCCATCTGGCACTGTATACAGGGGTCTATGACACGGGGCCCCGGCTGGCACTGTATACAGGGGTCTATGATTGGGGCCCCGGCTGGCACTGTATACAGGGGTCTATGACACGGGGCCCCGGCTGGCACTGTATACAGGGGTCTATGACACGGGGCCCCGGCTGGCACTGTATACAGGGGTCTATGACACGGGGCCCCGGCTGGCACTGTATACAGGGGTCTATGACACGGGGCCCCGGCTGGCACTGTATACAGGGGTCTATGACACGGGGCCCCGGCTGGCACTGTATACAGGGGTCTATGATTGGGGCCCCAGCTGGCACTGTATACAGGGGTCTATGACACGGGGCCCCGGCTTGCACTGTATACAGGGGTCTATGATTGGGGCCCCGGCTGGCACTGTATACAGGGGTCTATGACACGGGGCCCCGGCTGGCACTGTATACAGGGGTCTATGATTGGGGCCCCGGCTGGCACTGTATACAGGGGTCTATGACACGGGGCCCCGGCTGGCACTGCATACAGGGGTCTAGGATTGGGGCCCCGCCTGGCACTGTATAAAGGGGTCTATGATTGGGGCCCCGGCTGGCACTATATACAGGGGTCTATGACATGGGGCCCCGGCTGGCACTGTATACAGGGGTCTATGATTGGGGCCCCGGCTGGCACTGTATACAGGGGTCTATGATTGGGGCCCCGGCTTGCACTGTATACAGGGGTCTATGATTGGGGCCCCGGCTGGCACTGTATACAGGGGTCTATGACACGGGGCCCCGGCTGGCACTGTATACAGGGGTCTATGATTGGGGCCCCGGCTGGCACTGTATACAGGGGTCTATGGTACGGGGCCCCGGCTGGCACTGTATACAGGGGTCTATGATTGGGGCCCCGGCTGGCACTGTATACAGGGGTCTATGACACGGGGCCCCGGCTGGCACTGTATACAGGGGTCTATGATTGGGGCCCCGGCTGGCACTGTATACAGGGGTCTATGATTGGGGCCCCGGCTGGTACTGTATACAGGGGTCTATGACACGGGCCCCGGCTGGCACTGTATACGGGGGTCTATGACATGGGGCCCCGGCTGGCACTGTATACAGGGGTCTATGATTGGGACCCCGGCTGGCACTGTATACAGGGGTCTATGATTGGGGCCCCGTTTGGCACTGTATACAGGGGTCTATGATTGGGGCCCCGGCTGGTATTGTATACAGGGGTCTATGACACGGGGCCCCGGCTGGCACTGTATACAGGGGTCTATGACATGGGGCCCCGGCTGGCACTGTATACAGGGGTCTATGATTGGGGCCCCGGCTGGCACTGTATACAGGGGTCTATGACACGGGGCCCCGGCTGGCACTGTATACAGGGGTCTATGACACGGGGCCCCGGCTGGCACTGTATACAGGGGTCTATGACAAGGGGCCCCGGCTGGCACTGTATACAGGGGTCTATGACACGGGGCCCCGGCTGGCACTGTATACAGGGGTCTATGACACGGGGCCCCGGCTGGCACTGTATACAGGGGTCTATGATTGGGGCCCCGGCTGGCACTGTATACAGGGGTCTATGATTGGGGCCCCGGCTGGCACTGTATACAGGGGTCTATGATTGGGGCCCCGGCTGGCACTGTATACAGGGGTCTATGACACGGGGCCCCGGCTGGCACTGTATACAGGGGTCTATGATTGGGGCCCCGGCTGGCACTGTATACAGGGGTCTACGACACGGGGCCCCATCTGGCACTGTATACAGGGGTCTATGACACGGGGCCCCGGCTGGCACTGTATACAGGGGTCTATGATTGGGGCCCCGGCTGGCACTGTATACAGGGGTCTATGACACGGGGCCCCGGCTGGCACTGTATACAGGGGTCTATGACACGGGGCCCCGGCTGGCACTGTATACAGGGGTCTATGACACGGGGCCCCGGCTGGCACTGTATACAGGGGTCTATGACATGGGGCCCCGGCTGGCACTGTATACAGGGGTCTATGATTGGGGCCCCGGCTTGCACTATATACAGGGGTCTATGATTGGGGCCCCGGCTGGCACTGTATACAGGGGTCTATGACACGGGGCCCCGGCTTGCACTGTATACAGGGGTCTATGATTGGGGCCCTGGCTGGCACTGTATACAGGGGTCTATGACACGGGGCCCCGGCTGGCACTGTATACAGGGGTCTATGATTGGGGCCCCGTCTGGCACTGTATACAGGGGTCTATGACACGGTGCCCCGGCTGGCACTGTATACAGGGGTCTATGATTGGGGCCCCGGCTGGCACTGTATACAGGGGTCTATGACACGGGGCCCCGGCTGGCACTGTATACAGGGGTCTATGACATGGGGCCCCGGCTGGCACTGTATATAGGGGTCTATGACACGGGGCCCCGGCTGGCACTGTATACAGGGGTCTATGACACGGGGCCCTGGCTGGCACTGTATACAGGGGTCTATGATTGGGGCCCCGGCTGGCACTGTATACAGGGGTCTATGACACGGGGCCCTGGCTGGCACTGTATACAGGGGTCTATGACAAGGGGCCCCGGCTGGCACTGTATACAGGGGTCTATGACACGGAGCCCCGGCTGGCACTGTATACAGGGGTCTATGACACGGGGCCCCGGCTGGCACTGTATACAGGGGTCTATGACATGGGGCCCCGGCTGGCACTGTATACAGGGGTCTATGACACGGGGCCCCGGCTGGCACTGTATACAGGGGTCTATGACATGGGGCCCCGGCTGGCACTGTATACAGGGGTCTATGATTGGGGCCCCGGCTGGCACTGTATACAGGGGTCTATGACAAGGGGCCCCGGCTGGCACTGTATACAGGGGTCTATGACACGGGGCCCCGGCTGGCACTGTATACAGGGGTCTATGACAAGGGGCCCCGGCTGGCACTGTATACAGGGGTCTATGACACGGGGCCCCGGCTGGCACTGTATACAGGGGTCTATGACACGGGGCCCCGGCTGGCACTGTATACAGGGGTCTATGACACGGGGCCCCGGCTGGCACTGTATACAGGGGTCTATGACACGGGGCCCCGGCTGGCACTGTATACAGGGGTCTATGACACGGGGCCCCGGCCGGCACTGTATACAGGCGTCTATGACACGGGGCCCCCGGCTGGCACTGTATACAGGGGTCTATGATTGGGGCCCCGGATGGCACTGTATACAGGGGTCTATGACACGGGGCCCCGGATGGCACTGTATACATGGGTCTATGACACGGGGCCCCGGCTGGCACTGTATACAGGGGTCTATGACACGGGGCCCCCGGCTGGCACTGTATACAGGGGTCTATGATTGGGGCCCCGGATGGCACTGTATACAGGGGTCTATGATTGGGGCCCCGGATGGCACTGTATACATGGGTCTATGACACGGGGCCCCGGCTGGCACTGTATACAGGGGTCTATGACACGGGGCCCCGGCTGGCACTGTATACAGGGGTCTTGAACACGGGGCCCTGGCTGGCACTGTATACAGGGGTCTATGACACGGGGCCCCGGCTGGCACTGTATACAGGGGTCTATGACACGGGGCCCCGGCTGGCACTGTATACAGGGGTCTATGACACGGGGCCCGGATGGCACTGTATACAGGGGTCTATGATTGGGGCCCCGGCTGGCACTGTATACAGGGGTCTATGACAAGGGGCCCGGATGGCACTGTATACAGGGGTCTATGATTGGGGCCCCGGCTGGCACTGTATACAGGGGTCTATGATTGGGGCACCGGCTGGCACTGTATACAGGGGTCTATGACACGGGGCCCCGGCTGGCACTGTATACAGGGGTCTATGATTGGGGCCCCGACTGGCACTGTATACAGGGGTCTATGACACGGGGCCCCGGCTGGCACTGTATACAGGGGTCTATGACACGGGGCCCGGCTGGCACTGTATACAGGGGTCTATGATTGGGGCCCCGACTGGCACTGTATACAGGGGTCTATGACACGGGGTCCCGGCTGGCACTGTATACAGGGGTCTATGATTGGGGCCCCGGCTGGCACTGTATACAGGGGTCTATGACACAGGGCCCCGGATGGCACTGTATACAGGGGTCTATGACACGGGGCCCCGGCTGGCACTGTATACAGGGGTCTATGATTGGGGCCCCGGCTGGCACTGTATACAGGGGTCTATGACACGGGGCCCCGGCTGGCACTGTATACAGGGGTCTATGACACGGGGCCCCGGCTGGCACTGTATACAGGGGTCTATGACACGGGGCCCCGGCTGGCACTGTATACAGGGGTCTATGATTGGGGCCCCGGCTGGCACTGTATACAGGGGTCTATGACACGGGGCCCCGGCTGGCACTGTATACAGGGGTCTATGACACGGGGCCCCGGCTGGCACTGTATACAGGGGTCTATGACACGGGGCCCCGGCTGGCACTGTATACAGGGGTCTATGACACGGGGCCCCGGCTGGCACTGTATACAGGGGTCTATGACATGGGGTCCCGGCTGGCACTGTATACAGGGGTCTATGATTGGGGCCCCGGCTGGCACTGTATACAGGGGTCTATGACACGGGGCCCCGGCTGGCACTGTATACAGGGGTCTATGACACGGAGCCCCGGCTGGCACTGTATACAGGGGTCTATGATTGGGGCCCCGGCTGGCACTGTATACAGGGGTCTATGACACGGGGTCCCGGCTGGCACTGTATACAGGGGTCTATGATTGGGGCCCCGGCTGGCACTGTATACAGGGGTCTATGACACAGGGCCCCGGATGGCACTGTATACAGGGGTCTATGACACCGGGCCCCGGCTGGCACTGTATACAGGGGTCTATGATTGGGGCCCCGGCTGGCACTGTATACAGGGGTCTATGACACGGGGCCCCGGCTGGCACTGTATACAGGGGTCTATGACACGGGGCCCCGGCTGGCACTGTATACAGGGGTCTATGACACGGGGCCCCGGCTGGCACTGTATACAGGGGTCTATGATTGGGGCCCCGGCTGGCACTGTATACAGGGGTCTATGACACGGGGCCCCGGCTGGCACTGTATACAGGGGTCTATGACACGGGGCCCCGGCTGGCACTGTATACAGGGGTCTATGACACGGGGCCCCGGCTGGCACTGTATACAGGGGTCTATGACACGGGGCCCCCGGCTGGCACTGTATACAGGGGTCTATGACATGGGGCCCCGGCTGGCACTGTATACAGGGGTCTATGATTGGGGCCCCGGCTGGCACTATATACAGGGGTCTATGACACGGGGCCCCGGTTGGCACTGTATACAGGGGTCTATGACACGGGGCCCCGGCTGGCACTGTATACAGGGGTCTATCACACGGGGCCCCGGCTGGCACTATATACAGGGGTCTATGACACGGGCCCCGGCTGGCACTGTATACAGGGGTCTATGATTGGGGCCCCTGCAGGCACTGTATACAGGGGTCTATGACACGGGGCCCCGGCTGGCACTGTATACAGGGGTCTATGATTGGGGCCCCGGCTGGCACTGTATACAGGGGTCTATGACATGGGGCCCCGGCTGGCACTGTATACAGGGGTCTATGACACGGGGCCCCGGCTGGCACTGTATACAGGGGTCTACGACACGGGGCCCCGGCTGGCACTGTATACAGGGGTCTATGACACGGGGCCCCGGCTGGCACTGTATACAGGGGTCTATGACACGGGGCCCCGGCTGGCACTGTATACAGGGGTCTATGACACGGGGCCCCGGCTGGCACTGTATACAGGGGTCTATGACACGGGGCCCCGGCTGGCACTGTATACAGGGGTCTATGACATGGGGCCCCGGCTGGCACTGTATACAGGGGTCTATGATTGGGGCCCCGGCTGGCACTATATACAGGGGTCTATGACACGGGGCCCCGGCTGGCACTATATACAGGGGTCTATGACACGGGGCCCCGGCTGGCACTTTATACAGGGGTCTATGATTGGGGCCCCGGCTGGCACTGTATACAGGGGTCTATGATTGGGGCCCCGGCTGGCACTGTATACAGGGGTCTATGACACGGGGCCCCGGCTGGAACTGTATACAGGGGTCTACGACACGGGGCCCCGGCTGGCACTGTATACAGGGGTCTATGACACGGGGCCCCGGATAGCACTGTATACAGGGGTCTATGACACGGGGCCCCGGCTGGCACTGTATACAGGGGTCTATGACACGGGGCCCCGGCTGGCACTGTATACAGGGGTCTATGATTGGGGCCCCGGCTGGCACTGTATACAGGGGTCTATGACACGGGGCCCCGGCTGGCACTGTATACAGGGGTCTATGACACGGGGCCCCGGCTGGCACTGTATACAGGGGTCTATGACACGGGGCCCCGGATAGCACTGTATACAGGGGTCTATGACACGGGGCCCCGGCTGGCACTGTATACAGGGGTCTATGACACGGGGCCCCGGCTGGCACTGTATACAGGGGTCTATGACACGGGGCCCCGGCTGGCACTGTATACAGGGGTCTATGATTGGGGCCCCGGCTGGCACTGTATACAGGGGTCTATGACACGGGGCCCCGGCTGGCACTCTATACAGGGGTCTATGACACGGGGCCCCGGCTGGCACTGTATACAGGGGTCTATGATTGGGGCCCCGGCTGGCACTGTATACAGGGGTCTATGATTGGGGCCCCGGCTGGCACTGTATACAGGGGTCTATGATTGGGGCCCCGGCTGGCACTGTATACAGGGGTCTATGACACGGGGCCCCGGCTGGCACTGTATACAGGGGTCTATGATTGGGGCCCCGGCTGGCACTGTATACAGGGGTCTACGACACGGGGCCCCATCTGGCACTGTATACAGGGGTCTATGACACGGGGCCCCGGCTGGCACTGTATACAGGGGTCTATGATTGGGGCCCCGGCTGGCACTGTATACAGGGGTCTATGACACGGGGCCCCGGCTGGCACTGTATACAGGGGTCTATGACACGGGGCCCCGGCTGGCACTGTATACAGGGGTCTATGACACGGGGCCCCGGCTGGCACTGTATACAGGGGTCTATGACACGGGGCCCCGGCTGGCACTGTATACAGGGGTCTATGATTGGGGCCCCGGCTGGCACTGTATACAGGGGTCTATGACACGGGGCCCCGGCTGGCACTGTATACAGGGGTCTATGACATGGGGCCCCGGCTGGCACTGTATACAGGGGTCTATGATTGGGGCCCCGGCTTGCACTATATACAGGGGTCTATGATTGGGGCCCCGGCTGGCACTGTATACAGGGGTCTATGACACGGGGCCCCGGCTTGCACTGTATACAGGGGTCTATGATTGGGGCCCCGGCTGGCACTGTATACAGGGGTCTATGACACGGGGCCCCGGCTGGCACTGTATACAGGGGTCTATGATTGGGGCCCCGGCTGGCACTGTATACAGGGGTCTATGACACGGGGCCCCGGCTGGCACTGTATACAGGGGTCTAGGATTGGGGCCCCGGCTGGCACTGTATACAGGGGTCTATGATTGGGGCCCCGGCTGGCACTGTATACAGGGGTCTATGACACGGGGCCCCGGCTGGCACTGCATACAGGGGTCTAGGATTGGGGCCCCGCCTGGCACTGTATAAAGGGGTCTATGATTGGGGCCCCGGCTGGCACTATATACAGGGGTCTATGACATGGGGCCCCGGCTGGCACTGTATACAGGGGTCTATGATTGGGGCCCCGGCTGGCACTGTATACAGGGGTCTATGATTGGGGCCCCGGCTTGCACTGTATACAGGGGTCTATGATTGGGGCCCCGGCTGGCACTGTATACAGGGGTCTATGACACGGGGCCCCGGCTGGCACTGTATACAGGGGTCTATGATTGGGGCCCCGGCTGGCACTGTATACAGGGGTCTATGGTACGGGGCCCCGGCTGGCACTGTATAAAGGGGTCTATTGGGGCCCCGGCTGGCACTGTATACAGGGGTCTATGATTGGGACCCCGGCTGGCACTGTATACAGGGGTCTATGATTGGGGCCCCGGCTGGCACTGTATACAGGGGTCTATGATTGGGGCCCCGGCTGGCACTGTATACAGGGGTCTATGATTGGGGCCCCGGCTGGTACTGTATACAGGGGTCTATGACACGGGGCCCCGGCTGGCACTGTATACAGGGGTCTATGACATGGGGCCCCGGCTGGCACTGTATACAGGGGTCTATGATTGGGACCCCGGCTGGCACTGTATACAGGGGTCTATGATTGGGGCCCCGGCTGGCACTGTATACAGGGGTCTATGATTGGGGCCCCGGCTGGTATTGTATACAGGGGTCTATGACACGGGGCCCCGGCTGGGACTGTATGCAGGGGTCTATGACATGGGGTCCCGGCTGGCACTGTATACAGGGGTCTATGATTGGGGCCCCGGCTGGCACTGTATACAGGGGTCTATGACACGGGGCCCCGGCTGGCACTGTATACAGGGGTCTATGACACGGGGCCCCGGCTGGCACTGTATACAGGGGTCTATGACACGGGGCCCCGGCTGGCACTGTATACAGGGGTCTATGATTGGGGCCCCGGCTGGCACTGTATACAGGGGTCTATGACACGGGGCCCCGGCTGGCACTGTATACAGGGGTCTATGATTGGGGCCCCGGCTGGCACTGTATACAGGGGTCTATGACAAGGGGCCCCGGCTGGCACTGTATACAGGGGTCTATGACACGGGGCCCCGGCTGGCACTGTATACAGGGGTCTATGACACGGGGCCCCGGCTGGCACTGTATACAGGGGTCTATGATTGGGGCCCCGGCTGGCACTGTATACAGGGGTCTATGATTGGGGCCCCGGCTGGCACTGTATACAGGGGTCTATGATTGGGGCCCCGGCTGGCACTGTATACAGGGGTCTATGACACGGGGCCCCGGCTGGCACTGTATACAGGGGTCTATGATTGGGGCCCCGGCTGGCACTGTATACAGGGGTCTACGACACGGGGCCCCATCTGGCACTGTATACAGGGGTCTATGACACGGGGCCCCGGCTGGCACTGTATACAGGGGTCTATGATTGGGGCTCCGGCTGGCACTGTATACAGGGGTCTATGACACGGGGCCCCGGCTGGCACTGTATACAGGGGTCTATGACACGGGGCCCCGGCTGGCACTGTATACAGGGGTCTATGACACGGGGCCCCGGCTGGCACTGTATACAGGGGTCTATGACACGGGGCCCCGGCTGGCACTGTATACAGGGGTCTATGACACGGGGCCCCGGCTGGCACTGTATACAGGGGTCTATGATTGGGGCCCCGGCTGGCACTGTATACAGGGGTCTATGACACGGGGCCCCGGCTGGCACTGTATACAGGGGTCTATGACATGGGGCCCCGGCTGGCACTGTATACAGGGGTCTATGATTGGGGCCCCGGCTTGCACTATATACAGGGGTCTATGATTGGGGCCCCGGCTGGCACTGTATACAGGGGTCTATGACACGGGGCCCCGGCTTGCACTGTATACAGGGGTCTATGATTGGGGCCCCGGTCGCACTGTATACAGGGGTCTATGACACGGGGCCCCGGCTGGCACTGTATACAGGGGTCTATGATTGGGGCCCCGGCTGGCACTGTATACAGGGGTCTATGACACGGGGCCCCGGCTGGCACTGTATACAGGGGTCTAGGATTGGGGCCCCGGCTGGCACTGTATACAGGGGTCTATGATTGGGGCCCCGGCTGGCACTGTATACAGGGGTCTATGACACGGGGCCCCGGCTGGCACTGTATACAGGGGTCTAGGATTGGGGCCCCGCCTGGCACTGTATAAAGGGGTCTATGATTGGGGCCCCGGCTGGCACTATATACAGGGGTCTATGACATGGGGCCCCGGCTGGCACTGTATACAGGGGTCTATGATTGGGGCCCCGGCTGGCACTGTATACAGGGGTCTATGATTGGGGCCCCGGCTTGCACTGTATACAGTGGTCTATGGTACGGGGCCCCGGCTGGCACTGTATAAAGGTGTCTATTGGGGCCCCGGCTGGCACTGTATACAGGGGTCTATGATTGGGACCCCGGCTGGCACTGTATACAGGGGTCTATGATTGGGGCCCCGGCTGGCACTGTATACAGGAGTCTATGATTGGGGCCCCGGCTGGCACTGTATACAGGGGTCTATGATTGGGGCCCCGGCTGGTACTGTATACAGGGGTCTATGACACGGGGCCCCGGCTGGCACTGTATACAGGGGTCTATGACATGGGGCCCCGGCTGGCACTGTATACAGGGGTCTATGATTGGGACCCCGGCTGGCAGTGTATACAGGGGTCTATGATTGGGGCCCCGGCTGGCACTGTATACAGGGGTCTATGATTGGGGCCCCGGCTGGTATTGTATACAGGGGTCTATGACACGGGGCCCCGGCTGGCACTGTATACAGGGGTCTATGACATGGGGCCCCGGCTGGCACTGTATACAGGGGTCTATGATTGGGGCCCCGGCTGGCACTGTATACAGGGGTCTATGACACGGGGCCCCGGCTGGCACTGTATACAGGGGTCTATGACACGGGGCCCCGGCTGGCACTGTATACAGGGGTCTATGACACGGGGCCCCGGCTGGCACTGTATACAGGGGTCTATGACACGGGGCCCCGGCTGGCACTGTATACAGGGGTCTATGACACGGGGCCCCGGCTGGCACTGTATACAGGGGTATATGATTGGGGCCCCGGCTGGCACTGTATACAGGGGTCTATGATTGGGGCCCCGGCTGGCACTGTATACAGGGGTCTATGACACGGGGCCCCGGCTGGCACTGTATACAGGGGTCTATGGTACGGGGCCCCGGCTGGCACTGTATACAGGGGTCTATGATTGGGGCCCCGGCTGGCACTGTATACAGGGGTCTATGACACGGGGCCCCGGCTGGCACTGTATACAGGGGTCTATGACATGGGGCCCCGGCTGGCACTGTATACAGGGGTCTATGACACGGGGCCCCGGCTGGCACTGTATACAGGGGTCTATGGTACGGGGCCCCGGCTGGCACTGTATACAGGGGTCTATGATTGGGGCCCCGGCTGGCACTGTATACAGGGGTCTATGACACGGGGCCCTGGCTGGCACTGTATACAGGGGTCTATGACACGGGGCCCCGGCTGGCACTGTATACAGGGGTCTATGATTGGGGCCCCGGCTGGCACTGTATACAGGGGTCTATGATTGGGGCCCTGGCTGGCACTGTATACAGGGGTCTATGGTACTGGGCCCGGCTGGCACTGTATACAGGGGTCTATGACACGGGGCCCCGGCTGGCACTGTATACAGGGGTCTATGATTGGGGCCCCGGCTGGCACTGTATACAGGGGTCTATGACACGGGGCCCCGGCTGGCACTGTATACAGGGGTCTATGACACGGGGCCCCGGCTGGCACTGTATACAGGGGTCTATGACACGGGGCCCCGGCTGGCACTGTATACAGGGGTCTATGATTGGGGCCCCGGCTGGCACTGTATACAGGGGTCTATGACACGGGGCCCCGGCTGGCACTGTATACAGGGGTCTATGATTGGGGCCCCGGCTGGCACTGTATACAGGGGTCTATGACACGGGGCCCCGGCTGGCACTGTATACAGGGGTCTATGGTACGGGGCCCCGGCTGGCACTGTATACAGGGGTCTATGATTGGGGCCCCGGCTGGCACTGTATACAGGGGTCTATGACACGGGGCCCCGGCTGGCACTGTATACAGGGGTCTATGACATGGGGCCCCGGCTGGCACTGTATACAGGGGTCTATGACACGGGGCCCCGGCTGGCACTGTATACAGGGGTCTATGGTACGGGGCCCCGGCTGGCACTGTATACAGGGGTCTATGATTGGGGCCCCGGCTGGCACTGTATACAGGGGTCTATGACACGGGGCCCTGGCTGGCACTGTATACAGGGGTCTATGACACGGGGCCCCGGCTGGCACTGTATACAGGGGTCTATGATTGGGGCCCCGGCTGGCACTGTATACAGGGGTCTATGATTGGGGCCCTGGCTGGCACTGTATACAGGGGTCTATGGTACTGGGCCCGGCTGGCACTGTATACAGGGGTCTATGACACGGGGCCCCGGCTGGCACTGTATACAGGGGTCTATGATTGGGGCCCCGGCTGGCACTGTATACAGGGGTCTATGACACGGGGCCCCGGCTGGCACTGTATACAGGGGTCTATGACATGGGGCCCCGGCTGGCACTGTATACAGGGGTCTATGATTGGGGCCCCGGCTTGCACTGTATACAGGGGTCTATGATTGGGGCCCCGGCTGGCACTGTATACAGGGGTCTATGACACGGGGCCCCGGCTTGCACTGTATACAGGGGTCTATGATTGGGGCCCCGGCTGGCACTGTATACAGGGGTCTATGACACGGGGCCCCAGCTGGCACTGTATACAGGGGTCTATGATTGGGGCCCCGGCTGGCACTGTATACAGGGGTCTATGACACAGGGCCCCCGGCTGGCACTGTATACAGGGGTCTATGATTGGGGCCCCGGCTGCCACTGTATACAGGGGTCTATGACACGGGGCCCCGGCTGGCACTGTATACAGGGGTCTATGATTGGGGCCCCGGCTGGCACTGTATACAGGGGTCTATGACACAGGGGCCCCGGCTGGCACTGTATACAGGGGTCTATGATTGGGGCCCCAGCTGGCACTGTATACAGGGGTCTATGACACGGGGCCCCGGCTGGCACTGTATACAGGGGTCTATGATTGGGGCCCCGGCTTGCACTGTATACAGGGGTCTATGACACAGGGGCCCCGGCTGGCACTGTATAAAGGGGTCTATTGGGGCCCCGGCTGGCACTGTATACAGGGGTCTATGACACGGGGCCCCGGCTGGCACTGTATACAGGGGTCTATGACACGGGGCCCCGGCTGGCATTGTATACAGGGGTCTATGATTGGGGCCCCGGCTGGCACTGTATACAGGGGTCTATGACACGGGGCCCCGGCTGGCACTGTATACAGGGGTCTATGATTGGGGCCCCGGCTGGCAGTGTATACAGGGGTCTATGACACGGGGCCCCGGCTGGCACTGTATACAGGGGTCTATGACATGGGGCCCCGGCTGGCACTGTATACAGAGGTCTATGACACGGGGCCCCGGCTGGCACTGTATACAGGGGTCTATGACACGGGGCCCCGGCTGGCACTGTATACAGGGGTCTATGACACGGGGCCCCGGCTGGCACTGAACACAGGGGTCTATGATTGGGGCCCCGGCTGGCACTGTATACAGAGGTCTATGACACGGGGCCCCGGCTGGCACTGTATACAGGGGTCTATGACACGGGGCCCCGGCTGGCACTGAACACAGGGGTCTATGATTGGGGCCCCGGCTGGCACTGTATACAGGGGTCTATGACACAGGGCCCCGGATGGCACTGTATACAGGGGTCTATGACACGGGGCCCTGGCTGGCACTGTATACAGGGGTCTATGATTGGGGCCCCGGCTGGCACTGTATACAGGGGTCTATGACACAGCCCCGGCTGGCACTGTATACAGGGGTCTATGACACGGGGCCCCGGCTGGCACTGTATACAGGGGTCTATGATTGGGGCCCCGGCTGGCACTGTATACAGGGGTCTATGACACGGGGCCCCGGCTGGCACTGTATACAGGGGTCTATGACACGGGGCCCCGGCTGGCACTGTATACAGGGGTCTATGACACGGGGCCCTGGCTGGCACTGTATACAGGGGTCTATGATTGGGGCCCCAGCTGGCACTGTATACAGGGGTCTATGACACGGGGCCCCGGCTGGCACTGTATACAGGGGTCTATGATTGGGGCCCCGGCTGGCACTGTATACAGGGGTCTATGACACGGGGCCCCGGCTGGCACTGTATACAGGGGTCTATGACATGGGGTCCCGGCTGGCACTGTATACAGGGGTCTATGATTGGGGCCCCGGCTTGCACTGTATACAGGGGTCTATGATTGGGGCCCCGGCTGGCACTGTATACAGGGGTCTATGACACAGGGGCCCCGGCTGGCACTGTATACAGGGGTCTATGATTGGGGCCCCGGCTGGCACTGTATACAGGGGTCTATGACACGGGGCCCCGGCTGGCACTGTATACAGGGGTCTATGATTGGGGCCCCGGCTGGCACTGTATACAGGGGTCTATGACACGGGGCCCCGGCTGCCACTGTATACATGGGTCTATGATTGGGGCCCCGGCTGGCACTGTATACAGTGGTCTATGGTACGGGGCCCCGGCTGGCACTGTATACAGGGGTCTATTGGGGCCCCGGCTGGCACTGTATACAGGGGTCTATGATTGGGGCCCCGGCTGGCACTGTATACAGGGGTCTATGATTGGGGCCCCGGCTGGCACTGTATACAGGGGTCTATTGGGGCCCCGGCTGGCACTGTATACAGGGGTCTATGATTGGGGCCCCGGCTGGCACTGTATACAGGGGTCTATGATTGGGGCCCCGGCTGGCACTGTATACAGGGGTCTATGATTGGGGCCCCGGCTGGCACTGTATACAGGGGTCTATGATTGGGGCCCCGGCTGGCACTGTATACAGGGGTCTATGACATGGGGCCCCGGCTGGCACTGTATACAGGGGTCTATGATTGGGGCCCCGGCTGGCACTGTATACAGGGGTCTATGGTACGGGGCCCCGGCTGGCACTGTATACAGGGGTCTATGACACGGGGCCCCGGCTGGCACTGTATACAGGGGTCTATGATTGGGGCCCCGGCTGGCACTGTATACAGGGGTCTATGACACGGGGCCCCGGCTGGCACTGTATACAGGGGTCTATGATTGGGGCCCCGGCTGGCACTGTATACAGGGGTCTATGACACGGGGCCCCAGCTGGCACTGTATACAGGGGTCTATGATTGGGGCCCCGGCTGGCACTGTATACAGGGGTCTATAACACGGGGCCCCGGCTGGCACTGTATACAGGGGTCTATGATTGGGGCCCCGGCTGGCACTGTATACAGGGGTCTATGACACGGGGCCCCAGCTGGCACTGTATGCAGGGGTCTATGATTGGGGCCCCGGCTGGCACTGTATACAGGGGTCTATGGTACGGGCCCCGTCTGGCACTGTATACAGGGGTCTATGACATGGGACCCCGGCTGGCACTGTATACAGGGGTCTATGACACGGGGCCCCGGCTGGCACTGTATACAGGGGTCTATGACACGGGGCCCCGGCTGGCACTGTATACAGGGGTCTATGACACGGGGCCCCGGCTGGCACTGTATACAGGGGTCTATGACATGGGGCCCCGGCTGGCACTGTATACAGGGGTCTATGACACGGGGCCCCGGCTGGCACTGTATACAGGGGTCTATGACACGGGGCCCCGACTGGCACTGTATACAGGGGTCTATGACACTGGGCACCGGCTGGCACTGTATACAGGGGTCTATGATTGGGGCCCCGGCTTGCACTGTATACAGGGGTCTATGATTGGGGCCCCGGCTGGCACTGTATACAGGGGTCTATGGTATGGGGCCCCGGCTGGCACTGTATACAGGGGTCTATGACAAGGGGCCCCGGCTGGCACTGTATACAGGGGTCTATGATTGGGGCCCCGGCTGGCACTGTATACAGGGGTCTATGACACGGGGCCCCGGCTGGCACTGTATACAGGGGTCTATGACATGGGGCCCCGGCTGGCACTGTATACAGGGGTCTATGATTGGGGCCCCGGCTTGCACTGTATACAGGGGTCTATGATTGGGGCCCCGGCTGGCACTGTATACAGGGGTCTATGACACGGGGCCCCGGCTGGCACTGTATACAGGGGTCTATGACACTGGGCCCCGGCTGGCACTGTATACAGGGGTCTATGATTGGGGCCCCGGCTGGCACTGTATACAGGGGTCTATGATTGGGGCCCCGGCTTGCACTGTATACAGGGGTCTATGATTGGGGCCCCGGCTGGCACTGTATACAGGGGTCTATGACACGGGGCCCCGGCTGGCACTGTATACAGGGGTCTATGATTGGGGCCCCGGCTGGCACTGTATACAGGGGTCTATGGTACGGGGCCCCGGCTGGCACTGTATACAGGGGTCTATGATTGGGGCCCCGGCTGGCACTGTATACAGGGGTCTATGATTGGGGCCCCGGCTGGCACTGTATACAGGGGTCTATGACACGGGTCCCCGGCTGGCACTGTATACAGGGGTCTATGGTACGGGGCCCCGGCTGGCACTGTATACAGGGGTCTATGACATGGGGCCCCGGCTGGCACTATATACAGGGGTCTATGACACGGGGCCCCGGCTGGCACTGTATACAGGGGTCTATGATTGGGGCCCCGGCTGGCATTGTATACAGGGGTCTATGATTGGGTCCCCGGCTGGCACTGTATGCAGGGGTCTATGATTGGGGCCCCGGCTGGCACTGTATACAGGGGTCTATGATTGGGGCCCCGGCTGGCACTGTATACAGGGGTCTATGATTGGGGCCCCGGCTGGCACTGTATACAGGGGTCTATGACACGGGGCCCCGGCTGGCACTGTATACAGGGGTCTATGACACGGGGCCCCGGCTGGCACTGTATACAGGGGTCTATGACATGGGGCCCCGGCTGGCACTATATGCAGGGGTCTATGACACGGGGCCCCGGCTGGCACTGTATACAGGGGTCTATGATTGAGGCCCCGGCTGGCACTGTATACAGGGGTCTATGATACGGGGCCCCGGCTGGCACTGTATACAGGGGTCTATGACATGGGGCCCCGGCTGGCACTGTATACAGGGGTCTATGATTGGGGCCCCGGCTGGCACTGTATACAGGGGTCTATGATTGGGGCCCCGGCTGGCACTGTATACAGGGGGTCTATGACACGGGGCCCCGGCTGGCACTGTATACAGGGGTCTATGATTGGGGCCCCGGCTGGCACTGTATACAGGGGCCTATTGGGGCCCCGGCTGGCACTGTATACAGGGGTCTATGACACGGGGCCCCCGGCTGGCACTGTATACAGGGGTCTATAACACGGGGCCCCGGCTGGCACTGTATACAGGGGTCTATTGGGGCCCCGGCTAGCACTGTATACAGGGGTCTATGATTAGGGCCCCGGCTGGCACTGTATACAGGGGTCTATGATTGGGGCCCCGGCTGGCACTGTATACAGGGGTCTATGATTGGGGCCCCGGCTGGCACTGTATACAGGGGTCTATGACATGGGGCCCCGGCTGGCACTGTATACAGGGGTCTATGACATGGGGCCCCGGCTGGCACTATATACAGGGGTCTATGACACGGGGCCCCCAGCTGGCACTGTATACAGGGGTCTATGACATGGGGCCCCGGCTGGCACTATATACAGGGGTCTATGACACGGGGCCCCGGCTGGCACTGTAGACAGGGGTCTATGATTGGGGCCCCGGCTTGCACTGTATACAGGGGTCTATGATTGGGGCCCGACTGGCACTGTATACAGGGGTCTATGACACGGGGCCCCGGCTGGCACTGTATACAGGGGTCTATGATTGGGGCCCCGGCTGGCACTGTATACAGGGGTCTATGGTACGGGGCCCCGGCTGGCACTGTATACAGGGGTCTATGACACGGGGCCCCGGCTGGCACTGTATACAGGGGTCTATGATTGGGGCCCCGGCTGGCACTGTATACAGGGGTCTATGACATGGGGCCCCGGCTGGCACTGTATACAGGGGTCTATGATTGGGGCCCCGGCCTGCACTGTATACAGGGGTCTATGTTTGGGGCCCCGGCTGGCACTGTATACAGGGGTCTATGACACGGGGCCCCGGCTGGCACTGTATACAGGGGTCTATGACATGGGGCCCCGGCTGGCACTATATACAGGGGTCTATGATTGGGGCCCCGGCTTGCACTGTATACAGGGGTCTATGATTGGGGCCCGACTGGCACTGTATACAGGGGTCTATGACACGGGGCCCCGGCTGGCACTGTATACAGGGGTCTATGATTGGGGCCCCGGCTTGCACTGTATACAGGGGTCTATGATTGGGGCCCGACTGGCACTGTATACAGGGGTCTATGACACGGGGCCCCGGCTGGCACTGTATACAGGGGTCTATGATTGGGGCCCCGGCTGGCACTGTATACAGGGGTCTATGATCGGGGCCCCGGCTGGCACTGTATACAGGGGTCTATGACATGGGGCCCCGGCTGGCACTGTATACAGGGGTCTATGATTGGGGCCCCGGCCTGCACTGTATACAGGGGTCTATGATTGGGGCCCCGGCTGGCACTGTATACAGGGGTCTATGACACGGGGCCCCGGCTGGCACTGTATACAGGGGTCTATGACATGGGGCCCCGGCTGGCACTGTATACAGGGGTCTATGGTACGGAGCCCCGGCTGGCACTGTATACAGGGGTCTATGACACGGGGCCCAGGCTGGCACTGTATACAGGGGTCTATGATTGGGGCCCCGGCTGGCACTGTATACAGGGGTCTATGATTGGGGCCCCGGCTGGCACTGTATACAGGGGTCTATGACATGGGGCCCCGGCTGGCACTGTATACAGGGGTCTATGATTGGGGCCCCAGCTTGCACTGTATACAGGGGTCTATGATTGGGGCCCCGGCTGGCACTGTATACAGGGGTCTATGACACGGGGCCCCGGCTTGCACTGTATACAGGGGTCTATGATTGGGGCCCCGGCTGGCACTGTATACAGGGGTCTATGATTGGGGCCCCGGCAGGCACTGTATACAGGGGTCTATGACACGGGGCCCCGGCTGGCACTGTATACAGGGGTCTATGACATGGGGCCCCGGCTGGCACTGTATACAGGGGTCTATGACACGGGGCCCCGGCTGGCACTGTATACAGGGGTCTATGACACGGGGCCCCGGCTGGCACTGTATACAGGGGTCTATGACACTGGGCACCGGCTGGCACTGTATACAGGGGTCTATGATTGGGGCCCCGGCTTGCACTGTATACAGGGGTCTATGATTGGGGCCCCGGCTGGCACTGTATACAGGGGTCTATGACACGGGGCCCCGGCTGGCACTGTATACAGGGGTCTATGACATGGGACCCCGGCTGGCACTGTATACAGGGGTCTATGGTACGGGGCCCCGGCTTGCACTGTATACAGGGGTCTATGATTGGGGCCCCGGCTGGCACTGTATACAGGGGTCTATGACACGGGGCCCCGGCTGGCACTGTATACAGGGGTCTATGATTGGGGCCCCGGCTTGCACTGTATACAGGGGTCTATGACACGGGGCCCCGGCTGGCACTGTATACAGGGGTCTATGATTGGGGCCCCGGCTTGCACTGTATACAGGGGTCTATGATTGGGGCCCCGGCTGGCACTGTATACAGGGGTCTATGGTATGGGGCCCCGGCTGGCACTGTATACAGGGGTCTATGACAAGGGGCCCCGGCTGGCACTGTATACAGGGGTCTATGATTGGGGCCCCGGCTGGCACTGTATACAGGGGTCTATGACACGGGGCCCCGGCTGGCACTGTATACAGGGGTCTATGACATGGGGCCCCGGCTGGCACTGTATATAGGGGTCTATGATTGGGGCCCCGGCTTGCACTGTATACAGGGGTCTATGATTGGGGCCCCGGCTGGCACTGTATACAGGGGTCTATGACACGGGGCCCCGGCTGGCACTGTATACAGGGGTCTATGATTGGGGCCCCGGCTGGCACTGTATACAGGGGTCTATGACACGGGGCCCCGGCTGGCACTGTATACAGGGGTCTATGACACTGGGCCCCGGCTGGCACTGTATACAGGGGTCTATGATTGGGGCCCCGGCTGGCACTGTATACAGGGGTCTATGATTGGGGCCCCGGCTTGCACTGTATACAGGGGTCTATGATTGGGGCCCCGGCTGGCACTGTATACAGGGGTCTATGACACGGGGCCCCGGCTGGCACTGTATACAGGGGTCTATGATTGGGGCCCCGGCTGGCACTGTATACAGGGGTCTATGGTACGGGGCCCCGGCTGGCACTGTATACAGGGGTCTATGATTGGGGCCCCGGCTGGCACTGTATACAGGGGTCTATGATTGGGGCCCCGGCTGGCACTGTATACAGGGGTCTATGACACGGGGCCCCGGCTGGCACTGTATACAGGGGTCTATGGTACGGGGCCCCGGCTGGCACTGTATACAGGGGTCTATGACATGGGGCCCCGGCTGGCACTATATACAGGGGTCTATGACACGGGGCCTCGGCTGGCACTGTATACAGGGGTCTATGATTGGGGCCCCGGCTGGCATTGTATACAGGGGTCTATGATTGGGGCCCCGGCTGGCACTGTATGCAGGGGTCTATGATTGGGGCCCCGGCTGGCACTGTATACAGGGGTCTATGATTGGGGCCCCGGCTGGCACTGTATACAGGGGTCTATGATTGGGGCCCCGGCTGGCACTGTATACAGGGGTCTATGATTGGGGCCCCGGCTGGCACTGTATACAGGGGTCTATGACACGGGGCCCCGGCTGGCACTGTATACAGGGGTCTATGACACGGGGCCCCGGCTGGCACTGTATACAGGGGTCTATGACATGGGGCCCCGGCTGGCACTATATGCAGGGGTCTATGACACGGGGCCCCGGCTGGCACTGTATACAGGGGTCTATGATTGAGGCCCCGGCTGGCACTGTATACAGGGGTCTATGATACGGGGCCCCGGCTGGCACTGTATACAGGGGTCTATGACATGGGGCCCCGGCTGGCACTGTATACAGGGGTCTATGATTGGGGCCCCGGCTGGCACTGTATACAGGGGTCTATGATTGGGGCCCCGGCTGGCACTGTATACAGGGGTCTATGACACGGGGCCCCCGGCTGGCACTGTATACAGGGGTCTATAACACGGGGCCCCGGCTTGCACTGTATACAGGGGTCTATTGGGGCCCCGGCTAGCACTGTATACAGGGGTCTATGATTAGGGCCCCGGCTGGCACTGTATACAGGGGTCTATGATTGGGGCCCCGGCTGGAACTGTATACAGGGGTCTATGATTGGGGCCCCGGCTGGCACTGTATACAGGGGTCTATGACATGGGGCCCCGGCTGGCACTGTATACAGGGGTCTATGACATGGGGCCCCGGCTGGCACTATATACAGGGGTCTATGACACGGGGCCCCGGCTGGCACTGTATACAGGGGTCTATGACATGGGGCCCCGGCTGGCACTATATACAGGGGTCTATGACACGGGGCCCCGGCTGGCACTGTATACAGGGGTCTATGATTGGGGCCCCGGCTTGTACTGTATACAGGGGTCTATGATTGGGGCCCGACTGGCACTGTATACAGGGGTCTATGACACGGGGCCCCGGCTGGCACTGTATACAGGGGTCTATGATTGGGGCCCCGGCTGGCACTGTATACAGGGGTCTATGGTACGGGGCCCCGGCTGGCACTGTATACAGGGGTCTATGACACGGGGCCCCGGCTGGCACTGTATACAGGGGTCTATGATTGGGGCCCCGGCTGGCACTGTATACAGGGGTCTATGACACGGGGCCCCCGGCTGGCACTGTATACAGGGGTCTATAACACGGGGCCCCGGCTTGCACTGTATACAGGGGTCTATTGGGGCCCCGGCTAGCACTGTATACAGGGGTCTATGATTAGGGCCCCGGCTGGCACTGTATACAGGGGTCTATGATTGGGGCCCCGGCTGGAACTGTATACAGGGGTCTATGATTGGGGCCCCGGCTGGCACTGTATACAGGGGTCTATGACATGGGGCCCCGGCTGGCACTGTATACAGGGGTCTATGACATGGGGCCCCGGCTGGCACTATATACAGGGGTCTATGACACGGGGCCCCGGCTGGCACTGTATACAGGGGTCTATGACATGGGGCCCCGGCTGGCACTATATACAGGGGTCTATGACACGGGGCCCCGGCTGGCACTGTATACAGGGGTCTATGATTGGGGCCCCGGCTTGTACTGTATACAGGGGTCTATGATTGGGGCCCGACTGGCACTGTATACAGGGGTCTATGACACGGGGCCCCGGCTGGCACTGTATACAGGGGTCTATGATTGGGGCCCCGGCTGGCACTGTATACAGGGGTCTATGGTACGGGGCCCCGGCTGGCACTGTATACAGGGGTCTATGACACGGGGCCCCGGCTGGCACTGTATACAGGGGTCTATGATTGGGGCCCCGGCTGGCACTGTATACAGGGGTCTATGACATGGGGCCCCGGCTGGCACTGTATACAGGGGTCTATGATTGGGGCCCCGGCTGGCACTGTATACAGGGGTCTATGACACGGGGCCCCCGGCTGGCACTGTATACAGGGGTCTATGACATGGGGCCCCGGCTGGCACTATATACAGGGGTCTATGACACGGGGCCCCGGCTGGCACTGTATACAGGGGTCTATGATTGGGGCCCCGGCTTGCACTGTATACAGGGGTCTATGATTGGGGCCCGACTGGCACTGTATACAGGGGTCTATGACACGGGGCCCCGGCTGGCACTGTATACAGGGGTCTATGATTGGGGCCCCGGCTGGCACTGTATACAGGGGTCTATGGTACGGGGCCCCGGCTGGCACTGTATACAGGGGTCTATGACACGGGGCCCCGGCTGGCACTGTATACAGGGGTCTATGATTGGGGCCCCGGCTGGCACTGTATACAGGGGTCTATGACATGGGGCCCCGGCTGGCACTGTATACAGGGGTCTATGATTGGGGCCCCAGCCTGCACTGTATACAGGGGTCTATGATTGGGGCCCCGGCTGGCACTGTATACAGGGGTCTATGACACGGGGCCCCGGCTGGCACTGTATACAGGGGTCTATGATTGGGGCCCCGGCTGGCACTGTATACAGGGGTCTATGATTGGGGCCCCGGCTGGCACTGTATACAGGGGTCTATGACATGGGGCCCCGGCTGGCACTGTATACAGGGGTCTATGGTACGGAGCCCCGGCTGGCACTGTATACAGGGGTCTATGACATGGGGCCCCGGCTGGCACTGTATACAGGGGTCTATGATTGGGGCCCCGGCTGGCACTGTATACAGGGGTCTATGATTGGGGCCCCGGCTGGCACTGTATACAGGGGTCTATGACATGGGGCCCCGGCTGGCACTGTATACAGGGGTCTATGATTGGGGCCCCGGCTTGCACTGTATACAGGGGTCTATGATTGGGGCCCCGGCTGGCACTGTATACAGGGGTCTATGACACGGGGCCCCGGGTTGCACTGTATACAGGGGTCTATGATTGGGGCCCTGGCTGGCACTGTATACAGGGGTCTATGATTGGGGCCCCGGCAGGCACTGTATACAGGGGTCTATGACACGGGGCCCCGGCTGGCACTGTATACAGGGGTCTATGACACGGGGCCCCGGCTGGCACTGTATACAGGGGTCTATGACACGGGCCCCGGCTGGCACTGTATACAGGGGTCTATGATTGGGGCCCCGGCTGGCACTGTATACAGGGGTCTATGATTGGGGCCCCGGCTGGCACTATATACAGGGGTCTACGACACGGGGCCCCGGCTGGCACTGTATACAGGGGTCTATGATTGGGGCCCCGGCTGGCACTGTATACAGGGGTCTATGATTGGGGCCCCGGCTGGCACTATATACAGGGGTCTATGACACGGGGCCCCAGGTGGCACTTTATACAGGGGTCTATGATTGGGGCCCCGACTGGCACTGTATACAGGGGTCTATGATTGGGGCCCCGGCTGGCACTGTATACAGGGGTCTATGACACGGGCCCCGGCTGGCACTGCATACAGGGGTCTATGACACGGGGCCCCGGCTGGCACTGTATGCAGGGGTCTATGACACGGGGCCCCGGCTGGCACTTTATACAGGGGTCTATGACACGGGGCACCGGCTGGCACTTTATACAGGGGTCTATGACACGGGGCCCCGGCTGGCACTGTATACAGGGGTCTATGACACGGGGCCCCGGCTGGCACTGTATACAGGGGTCTATGATTGGGGCCCCGGCTAGCACTGTATACAGGGGTCTATGACACGGGGCCCCGGCTGGCACTGTATACAGGGGTCTATGATTGGGGCCCCGGCTGGCACTGTATACAGGGGTCTATGACATGGGGCCCCGGCTGGCACTGTATACAGGGGTCTATGATTGGGGCCCCGGCTTGCACTGTATACAGTGGTCTATGACACGGGGCCCCGGCTGGCACTGTATACAGGGGTCTATGACACGGGGCCCCGGCTGGCACTGTATACAGGGGTCTATGGTACGGGGCCCCGGCTGGCACTGTATACAGGGGTCTATGACACGGGGCCCCGGCTGGCACTGTATACAGGGGTCTATGACACGGGGCCCCGGCTGGCACTGTATACAGGGGTCTATGACACGGGGCCCCGGCTGGCACTGTATACAGGGGCCTATGATTGGGGCCCCGGCTGGCACTGTATACAGGGGTCTATGACACGGGGCCCCGGCTGGCACTATATACAGGGGTCTATGATTGGGGCCCCGGCTGGCACTGTATACAGGGGTCTATGACACGGGGCCCCGGCTAGCACTGTATACAGGGGTCTATGACACGGGGCCCCGGCTGGCACTGTATACAGGGGTCTATGATTGGGGCCCCGGCTGGCACTGTATACAGGGGTCTATGACATGGGGCCCCGGCTGGCACTGTATGCAGGGGTCTATGATTGGGGCCCCGGCTTGCACTGTATACAGGGGTCTATGATTGGGGCCCCGGCTGGCACTGTATACAGGGGTCTATGGTACGGGGCCCCGGCTGGCACTGTATACAGGGGTCTATGACACGGGGCCCCGGCTGGCACTGTATACAGGGGTCTATGACACGGGGCCCCGGCTGGCACTGTATACAGGGGTCTATGACACGGGGCCCCGGCTGGCACTGTATACAGGGGTCTATGACACGGGGCCCCGGCTGGCACTGTATACAGGGGTCTATGACACGGGGCCCCGGCTGGCACTGTATACAGGGGTCTATGACATGGGGCCCCGGCTGGCACTGTATACAGGGGTCTATGATTGGGGCCCCGGCTGGCACTGTATACAGGGGTCTATGACACGGGGCCCCGGCTGGCACTGTATACAGGGGTCTATGACACGGGGCCCCGGCTGGCACTGTATACAGGGGTCTATGACATGGGGCCCCGGCTGGCACTGTATACAGGGGTCTATGATTAGGGCCCCGGCTTGCACTGTATACAGGGGTCTATGATTGGGGCCCCGGCTGGCACTGTATACAGGGGTCTATGACACGGGGCCCCGGCTTGCACTGTATACAGGGGTCTATGACACGGGCCCCGGCTGGCACTGTATACAGGGGTCTATGATTGGGGCCCCGGCTGGCACTGTATACAGGGGTCTATGACAGGGGGCCCCGGCTTGCACTGTATACAGGGGTCTATGATTGGGGCCCCGGCTGGCACTGTATACAGGGGTCTATGACATGGGGCCCCGGCTGGCACTGTATACAGGGGTCTATGATTGGGGCCCCGGCTGGCACTGTATACAGGGGTCTATGACACGGGGCCCCGGCTGGCACTGTATACAGGGGTCTATGATTGGGGCCCCGGCTGGCACTGTATACAGGGGTCTATGACACAGGGGCCCCGGCTGGCACTGTATACAGGGGTCTATGACACGGGGCCCCGGCTGGCACTGTATACAGGGGTCTATGATTGGGGCCCCGGCTTGCACTGTATACAGGGGTCTATGATTGGGGCCCCGGCTGGCACTGTATACAGGGGTCTATGACACGGGGCCCCGGCTGGCACTGTATACAGGGGTCTATGATTGGGGCCCCGGCTGGCACTGTATACAGGGGTCTATGGTACGGGGCCCCGGCTGGCACTGTATAAAGGGGTCTATTGGGGCCCCGGCTGGCACTGTATACAGGGGTCTATGATTGGGGCCCCGGCTGGCATTGTATACAGGGGTCTATGATTGGGGCCCCGGCTGGCACTGTATACAGGGGTCTATGATTGGGGCCCCGGCTGGCACTGTATACAGGGGTCTATGATTGGGGCCCCGGCTGGCACTGTATACAGGGGTCTATGACACGGGGCCCCAGCTGGCACTGTATACAGGGGTCTATGACACGGGGCCCCGGCTGGCACTGTATACAGGGGTCTATGATTGGGGCCCCGGCTGGCACTATATACAGGGGTCTATGACACGGGGCCCCGGCTGGCACTGTATACAGGGGTCTATGACACGGGGCCCCGGCTGGCACTGTATACAGGGGTCTATGATTGGGGCCCCGGCTGGCACTATATACAAGGGTCTATGACACGGGGCCCCGGCTGGCACTGTATACAGGGGTCTATGATTGGGGCCCCGGCTGGCACTGTATACAGGGGTCTATGACATGGGGCCCCGGCTGGCACTGTATACAGGGGTCTATGACACGGGGCCCCGGCTGGCACTGTATACAGGGGTCTATGACACGGGGCCCCGGCTGGCACTGTATACAGGGGTCTATGACACGGGGCCCCGGCTGGCACTGTATACAGGGGTCTATGATTGGGGCCCCGGCTAGCACTGTATACAGGGGTCTATGACACGGGGCCCCGGCTGGCACTGTATACAGGGGTCTATGACATGGGGCCCCGGCTGGCACTGTATACAGGGGTCTATGATTGGGGCCCCGGCTTGCACTATATACAAGGGTCTATGACACGGGGCCCCGGCTGGCACTGTATACAGGGGTCTATGATTGGGGCCCCGGCTGGCACTGTATACAGGGGTCTATGACATGGGGCCCCGGCTGGCACTGTATACAGGGGTCTATGACACGGGGCCCCGGCTGGCACTGTATACAGGGGTCTATGACACGGGGCCCCGGCTGGCACTGTATACAGGGGTCTATGACACGGGGCCCCGGCTGGCACTGTATACAGGGGTCTATCATTGGGGCCCCGGCTAGCACTGTATACAGGGGTCTATGACACGGGGCCCCGGCTGGCACTGTATACAGGGGTCTATGACATGGGGCCCCGGCTGGCACTGTATACAGGGGTCTATGATTGGGGCCCCGGCTTGCACTGTATACAGGGGTCTATGATTGGGGCCCCGGCTGGCACTGTATACAGGGGTCTATGACACGGGGCCCCGGCTGGCACTGTATACAGGGGTCTATGACATGGGGCCCCGGCTGGCACTGTATACAGGGGTCTATGATTGGGGCCCCGGCTTGCACTGTATACAGGGGTCTATGATTGGGGCCCCGGCTGGCACTGTATACAGGGGTCTATGACACGGGGCCCCGGCTTGCACTGTATACAGGGGTCTATGATTGGGGCCCCGGCTGGCACTGTATACAGGGGTCTATGATTGGGGCCCCGGCTGGCACTGTATACAGGGGTCTATGACAGGGGGCCCCGGCTTGCACTGTATACAGGGGTCTATGATTGGGGCCCCGGCTGGCACTGTATACAGGGGTCTATGACATGGGGACCCGGCTGGCACTGTATACAGGGGTCTATGATTGGGGCCCCGGCTGGCACTGTATACAGGGGTCTATGACACGGGGCCCCGGCTGGCACTGTATACAGGGGTCTATGATTGGGGCCCCGGCTGGCACTGTATACAGGGGTCTATGACACAGGGGCCCCGGCTGGCACTGTATACAGGGGTCTATGACACGGGGCCCCGGCTGGCACTGTATACAGGGGTCTATGATTGGGGCCCCGGCTTGCACTGTATACAGGGGTCTATGACACGGGGCCCAGGCTGGCACTGTATACAGGGGTCTATGATTGGGGCCCCGGCTGGCACTGTATACAGGGGTCTATGATTGGGGCCCCGGCTGGCACTGTATACAGGGGTCTATGACACGGGGCCCCGGCTGGCACTGTATACAGGGGTCTATGATTGGGGCCCCGGCTTGCACTGTATACAGGGGTCTATGATTGGGGCCCCGGCTGGCACTGTATACAGGGGTCTATGACACGGGGCCCCGGCTGGCACTGTATACAGGGGTCTATGATTGGGGCCCCGGCTGGCACTGTATACAGGGGTCTATGGTACGGGGCCCCGGCTGGCACTGTATAAAGGGGTCTATTGGGGCCCCGGCTGGCACTGTATACAGGGGTCTATGATTGGGGCCCCGGCTGGCATTGTATACAGGGGTCTATGATTGGGGCCCCGGCTGGCACTGTATACAGGGGTCTATGATTGGGGCCCCGGCTGGCACTGTATACAGGGGTCTATGATTGGGGCCCCGGCTGGCACTGTATACAGGGGTCTATGACACGGGGCCCCGGCTGGCACTGTATACAGGGGTCTATGACACGGGGCCCCGGCTGGCACTGTATACAGGGGTCTATGATTGGGGCCCCGGCTGGCACTATATACAGGGGTCTATGACATGGGGCCCCGGCTGGCACTGTATACAGGGGTCTATGACACGGGGCCCCGGCTGGCACTGTATACAGGGGTCTATGATTGGGGCCCCGGCTGGCACTATATACAAGGGTCTATGACACGGGGCCCCGGCTGGCACTGTATACAGGGGTATATGACACGGGGCCCCGGCTGGCACTGTATACAGGGGTCTATGATTGGGGCCCCGGCTGGCACTGTATACAGGGGTCTATGATTGGGGCCCCGGCTGGCACTGTATACAGGGGTCTATGACACGGGGCCCCGGCTGGCACTGTATACAGGGGTCTATGATTGGGGCCCCGGCTGGCACTATATACAGGGGTCTATGACACGGGGCCCCGGCTGGCACCGTATACAGGGGTCTATGATTGGGGCCCCGGCTGGCACTGTATACAGGGGTATATGACACGGGGCCCCGGCTGGCACTGTATACAGGGGTCTATGATTGGGGCCCCGGCTGGCACTGTATACAGGGGTCTATGACATGGGGCCCCGGCTGGCACTGTATACAGGGGTCTATGACACGGGGCCCCGGCTGGCACTGTATACAGGGGTCTATGACACGGGGCCCCGGCTAGCACTGTATACAGGGGTCTATGACACGGGGCCCCGGCTGGCACTGTATACAGGGGTCTATGATTGGGGCCCCGGCTGGCACTGTATACAGGGGTCTATGACACGGGGCCCCGGCTGGCACTGTATACAGGGGTCTATGACACGGGGCCCCGGCTGGCACTGTATACAGGGGTCTATGACACGGGGCCCCGGCTGGCACTGTATACAGGGGTCTATGATTGGGGCCCCGGCTAGCACTGTATACAGGGGTCTATGACACGGGGCCCCGGCTGGCACTGTATACAGGGGTCTATGACATGGGGCCCCGGCTGGCACTGTATACAGGGGTCTATGATTGGGGCCCCGGCTTGCACTGTATACAGGGGTCTATGATTGGGGCCCGGCTGGCACTGTATACAGGGGTCTATGACACGGGGCCCCGGCTGGCACTGTATACAGGGGTCTATGATTGGGGCCCCGGCTGGCACTGTATACAGGGGTCTATGGTACGGGGCCCCGGCTGGCACTGTATACAGGGGTCTATGACACGGGGCCCCGGCTGGCACTGTATACAGGGGTCTATGACACGGGGCCCCGGCTGGCACTGTATACAGGGGTCTATGACACGGGGCCCTGGCTGGTACTGTATACAGGGGTCTATGACACGGGGCCCCGGCTGGCACTGTATACAGGGGTCTATGATTGGGGCCCCGGCTGGCACTGTATACAGGGGTCTATGACACGGGGCCCCGGCTGGCACTGTATACAGGGGTCTATGACATGGGGCCCCAGCTGGCACTGTATACAGGGGTCTATGATTGGGGCCCCGGCTTGCACTGTATACAGGGGTCTATGATTGGGGCCCCGGCTGGCACTGTATACAGGGGTCTATGACACGGGGCCCCGGCTGGCACTGTATACAGGGGTCTATGATTGGGGCCCCGGCTGGCACTGTATACAGGGGTCTATGACACAGGGGCCCCGGCTGGCACTGTATACAGGGGTCTATGACACGGGGCCCCGGCTGGCACTGTATACAGGGGTCTATGATTGGGGCCCCGGCTTGCACTGTATACAGGGGTCTATGACACGGGGCCCAGGCTGGCACTGTATACAGGGGTCTATGATTGGGGCCCCGGCTGGCACTGTATACAGGGGTCTATGATTGGGGCCCCGGCTGGCACTGTATACAGGGGTCTATGACACGGGGCCCCGGCTGGCACTGTATACAGGGGTCTATGATTGGGGCCCCGGCTTGCACTGTATACAGGGGTCTATGATTGGGGCCCCGGCTGGCACTGTATACAGGGGTCTATGACACGGGGCCCCGGCTGGCACTGTATACAGGGGTCTATGATTGGGGCCCCGGCTGGCACTGTATACAGGGGTCTATGGTACGGGGCCCCGGCTGGCACTGTATAAAGGGGTCTATTGGGGCCCCGGCTGGCACTGTATACAGGGGTCTATGATTGGGGCCCCCGGCTGGCATTGTATACAGGGGTCTATGATTGGGGCCCCGGCTGGCACTGTATACAGGGGTCTATGATTGGGGCCCCGGCTGGCACTGTATACAGGGGTCTATGATTGGGGCCCCGGCTGGCACTGTATACAGGGGTCTATGACACGGGGCCCCGGCTGGCACTGTATACAGGGGTCTATGACACGGGGCCCCGGCTGGCACTGTATACAGGGGTCTATGATTGGGGCCCCGGCTGGCACTATATACAGGGGTCTATGACATGGGGCCCCGGCTGGCACTGTATACAGGGGTCTATGACACGGGGCCCCGGCTGGCACTGTATACAGGGGTCTATGATTGGGGCCCCGGCTGGCACTATATACAAGGGTCTATGACACGGGGCCCCGGCTGGCACTGTATACAGGGGTATATGACACGGGGCCCCGGCTGGCACTGTATACAGGGGTCTATGATTGGGGCCCCGGCTGGCACTGTATACAGGGGTCTATGATTGGGGCCCCGGCTGGCACTGTATACAGGGGTCTATGACACGGGGCCCCGGCTGGCACTGTATACAGGGGTCTATGATTGGGGCCCCGGCTGGCACTATATACAGGGGTCTATGACACGGGGCCCCGGCTGGCACCGTATACAGGGGTCTATGATTGGGGCCCCGGCTGGCACTGTATACAGGGGTATATGACACGGGGCCCCGGCTGGCACTGTATACAGGGGTCTATGATTGGGGCCCCGGCTGGCACTGTATACAGGGGTCTATGACATGGGGCCCCGGCTGGCACTGTATACAGGGGTCTATGACACGGGGCCCCGGCTGGCACTGTATACAGGGGTCTATGACACGGGGCCCCGGCTAGCACTGTATACAGGGGTCTATGACACGGGGCCCCGGCTGGCACTGTATACAGGGGTCTATGATTGGGGCCCCGGCTGGCACTGTATACAGGGGTCTATGACACGGGGCCCCGGCTGGCACTGTATACAGGGGTCTATGACACGGGGCCCCGGCTGGCACTGTATACAGGGGTCTATGACACGGGGCCCCGGCTGGCACTGTATACAGGGGTCTATGATTGGGGCCCCGGCTAGCACTGTATACAGGGGTCTATGACACGGGGCCCCGGCTGGCACTGTATACAGGGGTCTATGACATGGGGCCCCGGCTGGCACTGTATACAGGGGTCTATGATTGGGGCCCCGGCTTGCACTGTATACAGGGGTCTATGATTGGGGCCCGGCTGGCACTGTATACAGGGGTCTATGACACGGGGCCCCGGCTGGCACTGTATACAGGGGTCTATGATTGGGGCCCCGGCTGGCACTGTATACAGGGGTCTATGGTACGGGGCCCCGGCTGGCACTGTATACAGGGGTCTATGACACGGGGCCCCGGCTGGCACTGTATACAGGGGTCTATGACACGGGGCCCCGGCTGGCACTGTATACAGGGGTCTATGACACGGGGCCCTGGCTGGTACTGTATACAGGGGTCTATGACACGGGGCCCCGGCTGGCACTGTATACAGGGGTCTATGATTGGGGCCCCGGCTGGCACTGTATACAGGGGTCTATGACACGGGGCCCCGGCTGGCACTGTATACAGGGGTCTATGACATGGGGCCCCAGCTGGCACTGTATACAGGGGTCTATGATTGGGGCCCCGGCTTGCACTGTATACAGGGGTCTATGATTGGGGCCCCGGCTGGCACTGTATACAGGGGTCTATGACACGGGGCCCCGGCTTGCACTGTATACAGGGGTCTATGATTGGGGCCCCGGCTGGCACTGTATACAGGGGTCTATGATTGGGGCCCCGGCTGGCACTGTATACAGGGGTCTATGACACGGGGCCCCGGCTTGCACTGTATACAGGGGTCTATGATTGGGGCCCCGGCTGGCACTGTATACAGGGGTCTATGATTGGGGCCCCGGCTGGCACTGTATACAGGGGTCTATGACAGGGGGCCCCGGCTTGCACTGTATACAGGGGTCTATGATAGGGGCCCCGGCTGGCACTGTATACAGGGGTCTATGACACGGGGCCCCGGCTGGCACTGTATACAGGGGTCTATGATTGGGGCCCCGGCTTGCACTGTATACAGGGGTCTATGATTGGGGCCCCGGCTGGCACTGTATACAGGGGTCTATGACACGGGGCCCCGGCTGGTACTGTATACAGGGGTCTATGATTGGGGCCCCGGCTGGCACTGTATACAGGGGTCTATGGTACGGGGCCCCGGCTGGCACTGTATAAAGGGGTCTATTGGGGCCCCGGCTGGCACTGTATACAGGGGTCTATGATTGGGGCCCCGGCTGGAATTGTATACAGGGGTCTATGATTGGGGCCCCGGCTGGCACTGTATACAGGGGTCTATGATTGGGGCCCCGGCTGGCACTGTATACAGGGGTCTATGATTGGGGCCCCGGCTGGCACTGTATACAGGGGTCTATGACACGGGGCCCCGGCTGGCACTGTATACAGGGGTCTATGACATGGGGCCCCGGCTGGCACTATATACAGGGGTCTATGACACGGGGCCCCGGCTGGCACTGTATACAGGGGTCTATGTTTGGGGCCCCGGCTGGCACTGTATACAGGGGTCTATGACACGGGGCCCCGGCTGGCACTGTATACAGGGGTCTATGATTGGGGCCCCGGCTGGCACTGTATACAGGGGTCTATGACACGGGGCCCCGGCTGGCACTGTATACAGGGGTCTATGATTGGGGCCCCGGCTGGCACTATATACAGGGGTATATGACACGGGGCCCCGGCTGGCACTTTATACAGGGGTCTATGATTGGGGCCCCGGCTGGCACTGTATACAGGGGTCTATGACACGGGGCCCCGGCTGGCACTGTATACAGGGGTCTATGACACGGGGCCCCGGCTGGCACTGTATACAGGGGTCTATGATTGGGGCCCCGGCTGGCACTGTATACAGGGGTCTATGACACGGGGCCCCGGCTGGCACTGTATACAGGGGTCTATGATTGGGGCCCCGGCTAGCACTGTATACAGGGGTCTATGACACGGGGCCCCGGCTGGCACTGTATACAGGGGTCTATGATTGGGGCCCGGCTGGCACTGTATACAGGGGTCTATGACACGGGGCCCTGGCTGGCACTGTATACAGGGGTCTATGATTGGGGCCCCGGCTGGCACTGTATACAGGGGTCTATGACACGGGGCCCCAGCTGGCACTGTATACAGGGGTCTATGACATGGGGCCCCGGCTGGCACTGTATACAGGGGTCTATGATTGGGGCCCCGGCTTGCACTGTATACAGGGGTCTATGATTGGGGCCCGGCTGGCACTGTATACAGGGGTCTATGGTACGGGGCCCCGGCTGGCACTGTATACAGGGGTCTATGATTGGGGCCCCGGCTGGCACTGTATACAGGGGTCTATGGTACGGGGCCCCGGCTGGCACTGTATACAGGGGTCTATGGTATGGGGCCCCGGCTGGCACTGTATACAGGGGTCTATGACACGGGGCCCCGGCTTGCACTGTATACAGGGGTCTATGACAGGGGGCCCCGGCTGGCACTGTATACAGGGGTCTATGATTGGGGCCCCGGCTGGCACTGTATACAGGGGTCTATGACACGGGGCCCCGGCTGGCACTGTATACAGGGGTCTATGACACGGGCCCCGGCTGGCACTGTATACAGGGGTCTATGATTGGGGCCCCGGCTGGCACTGTATACAGGGGTCTATGATTGGGGCCCCGGCTGGCACTGTATACAGGGGTCTATGACACGGGGCCCCGGCTGGCACTGTATACAGGGGTCTATGATTGGGGCCCCGGCTGGCACTGTATACAGTGGTCTATGACACGGGGCCCCGGCTGGCACTGTATACAGGGGTCTATGATTGGGGCCCCGGCTGGCACTGTATACAGGGGTCTATGACACAGGGGCCCCGGCTGGCACTGTATACAGGGGTCTATGACACAGGGCCCCGGATGGCACTGTATACAGGGGTCTATGATTGGGGCCCCGGCTGGCACTGTATACAGGGGTCTATGACAAGGGGCCCCGGCTGGCACTGTATACAGGGGTCTATGACAAGGGGCCCCGGCTGGCACTGTATACAGGGGTCTATGATTGGGGCCCCGGCTGGCACTGTATACAGGGGTCTATGACACGGGGCCCAGGCTGGCACTGTATACAGGGGTCTATGATTGGGGCCCCGGCTGGCACTGTATACAGGGGTCTATGACACGGGGCCCCGGCTGGCACTGTATACAGGGGTCTATGACACGGGGCCCCGGCTGGCACTGTATACAGGGGTCTATGATTGGGGCCCCGGCTGGCACTGTATACAGGGGTCTATGACACGGGGCCCCGGCTGGCACTGTATACAGGGGTCTATGACACGGGGCCCCGGCTTGCACTGTATACAGGGGTCTATGACACGGGGCCCCGGCTTGCACTGTATACAGGGGTCTATAATTGGGGCCCCGGCTGGCACTGTATACAGGGGTCTATGACACGGGGCCCAGGCTGGCACTGTATACAGGGGTCTATGACACGGGGCCCCGGCTGGCACTGTATACAGGGGTCTATGATTGGGGCCCCGGCTGGCACTGTATACAGGGGTCTATGACACGGGGCTCTGGCTGGCACTGTATACAGGGGTCTATGATTGGGGCCCCCGGCTGGCACTATATACAGGGGTCTATGACACGGGGCCCCGGCTGGCACTGTATACAGGGGTCTATGACATGGGGCTTCGGCTGGCACTGTATACAGGGGTCTATGGTACAGGGCCCCGGCTGGCACTGTATAAAGGGGTCTATTGGGGCCCCGGCTGGCACTGTATACAGGGGTCTATGATTGGGGCCCCGGCTGGCATTGTATACAGGGGTCTATGATTGGGGCCCCGGCTGGCACTGTATACAGGGGTCTATGATTGGGGCCCCGGCTGGCACTGTATACAGGGGTCTATGATTGGGGCCCCGGCTGGCACTGTATACAGGGGTCTATGACATGGGGCCCCGGCTGGCACTATATACAGGGGTCTATGACACGGGGCCCCGGCTGGCACTGTATACAGGGGTCTATGATTGGGGCCCCCGGCTGGCACTATATACAGGAGTCTATGACACGGGGCCCCGGCTGGCACTGTATACAGGGGTCTATGATTGGGGCCCCGGCTGGCACTGTATACAGGGTTCTATGACACGGGGCCCCGGCTGGCACTGTATACAGGGGTCTATGACACGGGGCCCCGGCTGGCACTGTATACAGGGGTCTATGACATGGGGCCCCGGCTGGCACTGTATACAGGGGTCTATGACACGGGGCCCCGGCTGGCACTGTATACAGGGGTCTATGATTGGGGCCCCGGCTGGCACTATATACAGGGGTCTATGACACGGGGCCCCGGCTGGCACTGTATACAGGGGTCTATGATTGGAGCCCCGGCTGGCACTGTATACAGGGGTCTATGATTGGGGCCCCGGCTGGCACTATATACAGGGGTCTATGACAAGGGGCCCCGGCTGGCACTGTATACAGGGGTCTATGACACGGGGCCCGGCTGGCACTGTATACAGGGGTCTATGACACGGGGCCCCGGCTGGCACTGTATACAGGGGTCTATGACACGGGGCCCCGGCTGGCACTGTATACAGGGGTCTATGATTGGGGCCCCGGCTGGCACTGTATAAAGGGGTCTATGACACGGGGCCCAGGCTGGCACTGTATACAGGGGTCTATGACACGGGGCCCCGGCTGGCACTGTATACAGGGGTCTATGACACGGGGCCCTGGCTGGTACTGTATACAGGGGTCTGTGACACGGGGCCTCGACTGGCACTGTATACAGGGGTCTATGATTGGGGCCCCGGCTGGCACTGTATACAGGGGTCTATGACACGGGGCCCCGGCTGGCACTGTATACAGGGGTCTATGATTGGGGCCCCGGCTGGCACTGTATACAGGGGTCTATGATTGGGGCCCCGGCTGGCACTGTATACAGGGGTCTATGACACGGGGCCCCGGCTTGCACTGTATACAGGGGTCTATGACACGGGGCCCCGGCTGGCACTGTATACAGGGGTCTATGACACGGGGCCCCGGCTGGCACTGTATACAGGGGTCTATGATTGGGGCCCCGGCTGGCACTGTATACAGGGGTCTATGACACGGGGCCCCGGCTGGCACTGTATACAGGGGTCTATGACACGGGGCCCCGGCTGGCACTGTATAAAGGGGTCTATGACACGGGGCCCCGGCTGGCACTGTATAAAGGGGTCTATGACACGGGGCCCCGGCTGGCACTGTATACAGGGGTCTATGACACGGGGCCTCGGCTGGCACTGTATACAGGGCTCTATGATTGGGGCCCCGGCTGGCACTGTATACAGGGGTCTATGACACAGGGCCTCGGCTGACACTGTATACAGGGGTCTATGATTGGGGCCCCGGCTGGCACTGTATACAGGGGTCTATGACACGGGGCCCCGGCTGGCACTGTATACAGGGGTCTATGATTGGGGCACCGGCTGGCACTGTATACAGGGGTCTATGACACGGGGCCCCGGCTGGCACTGTATCTAGGGATCTATGACACGGGGCCCCGGCTGGCACTGTATACAGGGGTCTATGGTACAGGGCCCCTGCTGGCACTGTATAAAGGGGTCTATTGGGGCCCCGGCTGGCACTGTATACAGGGGTCTATGATTGGGGCCCCGGCTGGCATTGTATACAGGGGTCTATGATTGGGGCCCCGGCTGGCACTGTATACAGGGGTCTATGATTGGGGCCCCGGCTGGCACTGTATACAGGGGTCTATGATTGGGGCCCCGGCTGGCACTGTATACAGGGGTCTATGACATGGGGCCCCGGCTGGCACTATATACAGGGGTCTATGACACGGGGCCCCGGCTGGCACTGTATACAGGGGTCTATGATTGGGGCCCCCGGCTGGCACTATATACAGGAGTCTATGACACGGGGCCCCGGCTGGCACTGTATACAGGGGTCTATGATTGGGGCCCCGGCTGGCACTGTATACAGGGTTCTATGACACGGGGCCCCGGCTGGCACTGTATACAGGGGTCTATGATTGGGGCACCGGCTGGCACTGTATACAGGGGTCTATGACACGGGGCCCCGGCTGGCACTGTATACAGGGGTCTATGATTGGGGCACCGGCTGGCACTGTATACAGGGGTCTATGACACGGGGCCCCGGCTGGCACTGTATCTAGGGATCTATGACACGGGGCCCCGGCTGGCACTGTATACAGGGGTCTATGATTGGGGCCCCGGCTGGCACTGTATACAGGGTTCTATGACACGGGGCCCCGGCTGGCACTGTATACAGGGGTCTATGACACGGGGCCCCGGCTGGCACTGTATACAGGGGTCTATGACATGGGGCCCGGCTGGCACTGTATACAGGGGTCTATGACACGGGGCCCCGGCTGGCACTGTATACAGGGGTCTATGATTGGGGCCCCGGCTGGCACTATATACAGGGGTCTATGACACGGGGCCCCGGCTGGCACTGTATACAGGGGTCTATGATTGGAGCCCCGGCTGGCACTGTATACAGGGGTCTATGATTGGGGCCCCGGCTGGCACTATATACAGGGGTCTATGACAAGGGGCCCCGGCTGGCACTGTATACAGGGGTCTATGACACGGGGCCCGGCTGGCACTGTATACAGGGGTCTATGACACGGGGCCCCGGCTGGCACTGTATACAGGGGTCTATGACACGGGGCCCCGGCTGGCACTGTATACAGGGGTCTGTGACACGGGGCCTCGACTGGCACTGTATACAGGGGTCTATGATTGGGGCCCCGGCTGGCACTGTATACAGGGGTCTATGACACGGGGCCCCGGCTGGCACTGTATACAGGGGTCTATGATTGGGGCCCCGGCTGGCACTGTATACAGGGGTCTATGACACGGGGCCCCGGCTGGCACTGTATACAGGGGTCTATGACACGGGGCCCCGGCTTGCACTGTATACAGGGGTCTATGACACGGGGCCCCGGCTGGCACTGTATACAGGGGTCTATGACACGGGGCCCCGGCTGGCACTGTATACAGGGGTCTATGATTGGGGCCCCGGCTGGCACTGTATACAGGGGTCTATGACACGGGGCCCCGGCTGGCACTGTATACAGGTGTCTATGACACGGGGCCCCGGCTGGCACTGTATAAAGGGGTCTATGACACGGGGCCCCGGCTGGCACTGTATAAAGGGGTCTATGACACGGGGCCCCGGCTGGCACTGTATACAGGGGTCTATGACACGGGGCCTCGGCTGGCACTGTATACAGGGCTCTATGATTGGGGCCCCGGCTGGCACTGTATACAGGGGTCTATGACACAGGGCCTCGGCTGACACTGTATACAGGGGTCTATGATTGGGGCCCCGGCTGGCACTGTATACAGGGGTCTATGACACGGGGCCCCGGCTGGCACTGTATACAGGGGTCTATGACACGGGGCCCCGGCTGGCACTGTATACAGGGGTCTATGATTGGGGCACCGGCTGGCACTGTATACAGGGGTCTATGACACGGGGCCCCGGCTGGCACTGTATACAGGGGTCTATGATTGGGGCACCGGCTGGCACTGTATACAGGGGTCTATGACACGGGGCCCCGGCTGGCACTGTATCTAGGGATCTATGACACGGGGCCCCGGCTGGCACTGTATAAAGGTGTCTATTGGGGCCCCAGCTTGCACTGTATACAGGGGTCTATGACACGGGGCCCCGGCTGGCACTGTATACAGGGGTCTATGATTGGGGCCCCGGCTGGCACTGTATACAGGGGTCTATGATTGGGGCCCCGGCTGGCACTGTATACAGGGGTCTATGACACGGGGCCCTGGCTGGCACTGTATACAGGGGTCTATGACATGGGGCCCCCGGCTGGCACTGTATACAGGGGTCTATGATTGGGGCCCCGGCTGGCACTGTATACAGGGGTCTATGACACGGGGCCCCAGCTGGCACTGTATATAGGGGTCTATGATTGGGGCCCCGGCTGGCACTGTATACAGGGGTCTATGATTGGGGCCCCGGCTGGCAGTGTATACAGGGGTCTATGATTGGGGCCCCGGCTGGCACTGTATACAGGGGTCTATGACACGGGGCCCCGGCTGGCACTGTATAAAGGGGTCTATGACACGGGGCCCCGGCTGGCACTGTATACAGGGGTCTATGATACGGGGCCCCGGCTGGCACTGTATACAGGGGTCTATGATACGGGGCCCCGGCTGGCACTGTATACAGGGGTCTATGACACGGGGCCCCGGCTGGCACTGTATACAGGGGTCTATGACACAGGGCCCCGGCTGGCACTGTATACAGGGGTCTATGACAAGGGGCCCCGGCTGGCACTGTATACAGGGGTCTATGACACGGGGCCCCGGCTGGCACTGTATACAGGGGTCTATAATTGGGGCCCCGGCTGGCACTGTATACAGGGGTCTATGACACGGGGCCCCGGCTGGCACTGTATACAGGGGTCTATGACACTGGGCCCCGGCTGGCACTGTATACAGGGGTCTATGATTGGGGCCCCGGCTGGCACTGTATACAGGGGTCTATGACACGGGGCCCCGGCTGGCACTGTATACAGGGGTCTATGACACGGGGCCCCGGCTGGCACTGTATACAGGGGTCTATGACACGGGGCCCCGGCTGGCACTGTATACAGGGGTCTATGACACGGGGCCCCGGCTGGCACTGTATACAGGAGTCTATGACATGGGGCCCCGGCTGGCACTGTATACAGGGGTCTATGACACGGGGCCCCGGCTGGCACTGTATACAGGGGTCTATGACACGGGGCCCCCGGCTGGCACTGTATACAGGGGTCTATGATTGGGGCCCCAGATGGCACTGTATACAGGGGTCTATAACACGGGGCCCCGGCTGGCACTGTATACAGGGGTCTATGACAAGGGGCCCGGATGGCACTGTATACAGGGGTCTATGACACGGGGCCCTGGCTGGCACTGTATACAGGGGTCTATGACACGGGGCCCGGCTGGCACTGTATACAGGGGTCTATGATTGGGGCCCCGGATGGCACTGTATACAGGGGTCTATGACACGGGGCCCCGGCTGGCTCTGTATCCAGGGGTCTATGACACGGGGCCCCGGCTGGCTCTGTATCCAGGGGTCTATGATTGGGGCCCGGCTGGCACTGTATACAGGGGTCTATGACACGGGGCCCTGGCTGGCACTGTATACAGGGGTCTATGACACGGGGCCCCGGCTGGCACTGTATCCAGGGGTCTATGATTGGGGCCCCGGCTGACACTGTATACAGGGGTCTATGACACGGGGCCCCGGCTGGCACTGTATAAAGGGGTCTATGACACGGGGCCCCGGCTGGCACTGTATAAAGGGGTCTATGACACGGGGCCCCCGGCTGGCACTGTATACAGGGGTCTATGATTGGGGCCCCGGATGGCACTGTATAAAGGGGTCTATGACACGGGGCCCCGGCTAGCACTGTATACAGGGGTCTATGATTGGGGCCCCGGCTGGCACTGTATACAGGGGTCTATGACACGGGGCCCCGGCTGGCACTGTATACAAGGGACTATGACACGGGGCCCCGGCTGGCACTGTATACAGGGGTCTATGATTGGGGCCCCGGCTGGCACTGTATACAGGGGTCTATGACACGGGGCCCCGGCTGGCACTGTATACAGGGGTCTATGACAAGGGGCCCCAGCTGGCACTGTATACAGGGGTCTATGACAAGGGGCCCCGGCTGGCACTGTATACAGGGGTCTATGATTGGGGCCCCGGCTGGCACTGTATACAGGGGTCTATGACACGGGGCCCCGGCTGGCACTGTATACAGGGGTCTATGACACGGGGCCCCGGCTGGCACTGTATACAGGGGTCTATGACACGGGGCCCCGGCTGGCACTGTATACAGGGGTCTATGACACGGGGCCCCGGCTGGCACTGTATACAGGGGTCTATGACACGGGGCCCCGGCTGGCACTGTATACAGGGGTCTATGACACGGGCCCCCGGCTGGCACTGTATACAGGGGTCTATGATTGGGGCCCCGGATGGCACTGTATACAGGGGTCTATGACACGGGGCCCCGGCTGGCACTGTATACAGGGGTCTATGACAAGGGGCCCGGATGGCACTGTATACAGGGGTCTATGATTGGGGCCCCGGCTGGCACTGTATACAGGGGTCTATGACACGGGGCCCGGCTGGCACTGTATACAGGGGTCTATGATTGGGGCCCCGGCTGGCACTGTATACAGGGGTCTATGATTGGGGCACCGGCTGGCACTGTATACAGGGGTCTATGACACGGGGCCCGGCTGGCACTGTATACAGGGGTCTATGATTGGGGCCCCGGCTGGCACTGTATACAGGGGTCTATGATTGGGGCCCCGGCTGGCACTGTATACAGGGGTCTATGATTGGGGCCCCGACTGGCACTGTATACAGGGGTCTATGACACGGGGCCCCGGCTGGCACTGTATACAGGGGTCTATGATTGGGGCCCCGGCTGGCACTGTATACAGGGGTCTATGACACGGGGCCCCGGCTGGCACTGTATACAGGGGTCTATGAATCGGGGCACCGGCTGGCACTGTATACAGGGGTCTATGATTGGGGCCCCGGCTGGCACTGTATACAGGGGTCTATGAAACGGGGCACCGGCTGGCACTGTATACAGGGGTCTATGATTGGGGCCCCGGCTGGCACTGTATACAGGGGTCTATGACACGGGGCCCCGGCTGGCACTGTATACAGGGGTCTATGACACGGGGCCCCGGCTGGCACTGTATACAGGGGTCTATGATTGGGGCCCCGGCTGGCACTGTATACAGGGGTCTATGACACTGGGCCCCGGCTGGCACTGTATACAGGGGTCTATGACACGGGGCCCCGGCTGGCACTGTATACAGGGGTCTATGACACGGGGCCCCGGCTGGCACTGTATACAGGGGTCTATGACACGGGGCCCCGGCTGGCACTGTATACAGGGGTCTATGATTGGGGCCCCGGCTGGCACTGTATACAGGGGTCTATGATTGGGGCCCCGGTGGGCACTGTATACAGGGGTCTATGACACAGGGCCCCGGATGGCACTGTATACAGGGGTCTATGACACGGGGCCCCGGCTGGCACTGTATACAGGGGTCTATGACAAGAGGCCCCGGCTGGCACTGTATACAGGGGTCTATGACACGGGGCCCCGGCTGGCACTGTATACAGGGGTCTATGACACGGGGCCCCGGCTGGCACTGTATACAGGGTTCTATGACACGGGGCCCCGGCTGGCACTGTATACAGGGGTCTATGACACGGGGCCCCGGCTGGCACTGTATACAGGGGTCTATGACACGGGGCCCCGGCTGGCACTGTATACAGGGGTCTATGACACGGGGCCCCGGCTGGCACTGTATACAGGGGTCTATGATTGGGGCCCCGGCTGGCACTGTAGAAAGGGGTCTATGACACGGGGCCCCGGCTGGCACTGTATACAGGGGTCTATGACACGGGGCCCCCGGCTGGCACTGTATACAGGGGTCTATGACACGGGGCCCCGGCTGGCACTGTATACAGGGGTCTATGACACGGGGCCCCCGGCTGGCACTGTATACAGGGGTCTATGATTGGGGCCCCCGGCTGGCACTGTATACAGGGGTCTATGACACGGGGCCCCGGCTGGCACTGTATACAGGGGTCTATGATTGGGGCCCCGGCTGGCACTGTATACAGGGGTCTATGACACGGGGCCCCGGCTGGCACTGTATACAAGGGTCTATGACACGGGCCCCGGCTGGCACTGTATACAGGGGTCTATGATTGGGGCCCCGGCTGGCACTGTATACAGGGGTCTATGACACGGGGCCCCGGCTGGCACTGTATACAGGAGTCTATGACAAGGGGCCCCGGCTGGCACTGTATACAGGGGTCTATGATTGGGGCCCCGGCTGGCACTGTATACAGGGGTCTATGACACGGGGCCCCGGCTGGCACTGTATACAGGGGTCTATGATTGGGGCCCCGGCTGGCACTGTATACAGGGGTCTATGACACGGGGCCCCCGGCTGGCACTGTATACAGGGGTCTATGATTGGGGCCCCGGCTGGCACTGTATACAGGGGTCTATGACACGGGGCCCCGGCTGGCACTGTATACAGGGGTCTATGACACGGGGCCCCCGGCTGGCACTGTATACAGGGGTCTATGATTGGGGCCCCGGCTGGCACTGTATACAGGGGTCTATGATTGGGGCCCCCGGATGGCACTGTATACAGGGGTCTATGACACGGGGCCCCGGCTGGCACTGTATACAGGGGTCTATGACAAGGGGCCCGGATGGCACTGTATACAGGGGTCTATGACACGGGGCCCGGCTGGCACTGTATACAGGGGTCTATGACATGGGGCCCCGGCTGGCACTGTATACAGGGGTCTATGATTGGGGCCCCGGCTGGCACTGTATACAGGGGTCTATGACACGGGGCCCCGGCTGGCACTGTATACAGGGGTCTATGACACGGGGCCCCGGCTGGCACTGTATACAGGGGTCTATGACACGGGGCCCCGACTGGCACTGTATACAGGGGTCTATGACACGGGGCCCCGGCTGGCACTGTATACAGGGGTCTATGATTGGGGCCCCGGCTGGCACTGTATACAGGGGTCTATAATTGGGGCCCCGGCTGGCACTGTATACAGGGGTCTATGACACGGGGCCCCGGTTGGCACTGTATACAGGGGTCTATGACACGGGGCCCCGGCTGGCACTGTATACAGGGGTCTATCACACGGGGCCCCGGCTGGCACTATATACAGGGGTCTATGACACGGGGCCCCAGGTGGCACTTTATACAGGGGTCTATGACACGGGGCCCCGGCTGGCACTGTATACAGGGGTCTATGGCACGGGGCCCCGGCTGGCACTGTATACAGGGGTCTATGATTGGGGCCCCGGCTGGCACTGTATACAGGGGTCTAAGACACGGGGCCCCGGCTGGCACTGTATACAGGGGTCTATGATTGGGGCCCCGGTTGGCACTGTATACAGGGGTCTATGATTGGGGCCCCTGCAGGCACTGTATACAGGGGTCTATGACACGGGGCCCCGGCTGGCACTGTATACAGGGGTCTATGACACGGGGCCCCGGCTGGCACTGTATACAGGGGTCTATGACATGGGGCCCCGGCTGGCACTGTATACAGGGGTCTATGACACGGGGCCCCGGCTGGCACTGTATACAGGGGTCTACGACACGGGGCCCCGGCTGGCACTGTATACAGGGGTCTATGACACGGGGCCCCGGCTGGCACTGTATACAGGGGTCTATGACACGGGGCCCCGGCTGGCACTGTATACAGGGGTCTATGACACGGGGCCCCGGCTGGCACTGTATACAGGGGTCTATGACATGGGGCCCCGGATGGCACTGTATACAGGGGTCTATGACACGGGGCCCCGGCTGGCACTGTATACAGGGGTCTATGACACAGGGCCCCGGATGGCACTGTATACAGGGGTCTATGAAACGGGGCCCCGGCTGGCACTGTATACAGGGGTCTATGACACGGGGCCCCGGCTGGCACTGTATACAGGGGTCTATGACACGGGGCCCCGGCTGGCACTGTATACAGGGGTCTATGACACGGGGCCCTGGCTGGCACTGTATACAGGGGTCTATGACACGGGGCCCCGGCTGGCACTGTATACAGGGGTCTATGACACGGGGCCCCGGCTGGCACTGTATACAGGGGTCTATGACACGGGGCCCCGGCTGGCACTGTATACAGGGGTCTATGACACGGGGCCCCGGCTGGCACTGTATACAGGGGTCTATGACACGGGGCCCCGGCTGGCACTGTATACAGGGGTCTATGACATGGGGCCCCGGCTGGCACTGTATACAGGGGTCTATGACACGGGGCCCCGACTGGCACTGTATACAGGGGTCTATGACACGGGGCCCCGGCTGGCACTGTATACAGGGGTCTATGATTGGGGCCCCGGCTGGCACTGTATACAGGGGTCTATGATTGGGGCCCCGGCTGGCACTATATACAGGGGTCTATGACACGGGGCCCCGGTTGGCACTGTATACAGGGGTCTATGACACGGGGCCCCGGCTGGCACTGTATACAGGGGTCTATCACACGGGGCCCCGGCTGGCACTATATACAGGGGTCTATGACACGGGGCCCCGGCTGGCACTGTATACAGGGGTCTATGATTGGGGCCCCTGAAGGCACTGTATACAGGGGTCTATGACACGGGGCCCCGGCTGGCACTGTATACAGGGGTCTATGATTGGGGCCCCGGCTGGCACTGTATACAGGGGTCTATGACATGGGGCCCCGGCTGGCACTGTATACAGGGGTCTACGACACGGGGCCCCGGCTGGCACTGTATATAGGGGTCTACGACACGGGGCCCCGGCTGGCACTGTATACAGGGGTCTATGATTGGGGCCCCGGCTGGCACTGTATACAGGGGTCTATGACATGGGGCCCCGGCTGGCACTGTATACAGGGGTCTATGACATGGGGCCCCGGCTGGCACTGTATACAGGGGTCTATGATTGGGGCCCCGGCTGGCACTATATACAGGGGTCTATGACACGGGGCCCCGGCTGGCACTATATACAGGGGTCTATGACACGGGGCCCCGGCTGGCACTTTATACAGGGGTCTATGATTGGGGCCCCGGCTGGCACTGTATACAGGGGTCTATGATTGGGGCCCGGCTGGCACTGTATACAGGGGTCTATGACATGGGGCCCCGGCTGGCACTGTATACAGGGGTCTATGACACGGGGCCCCGGCTGGCACTGTATACAGGGGTCTACGACACGGGGCCCCGGCTGGCACTGTATACAGGGGTCTATGACACGGGGCCCCAGATAGCACTGTATACAGGGGTCTATGACACAGGGCCCCGGCTGGCACTGTATACAGGGGTCTATGACACGGGGCCCCGGCTGGCACTGTATACAGGGGTCTATGATTGGGGCCCCGGCTGGCACTGTATACAGGGGTCTATGACACGGGGCCCCGGCTGGCACTGTATACAGGGGTCTATGACACGGGGCCCTGGCTGGCACTGTATACAGGGGTCTATGACACGGGGCCCCGGCTGGCACTGTATACAGGGGTCTATGACACGGGGCCCCGGATAGCACTGTATACAGGGGTCTATGACACGGGGCCCCGGCTGGCACTGTATACAGGGGTCTATGACACGGGGCCCCGGCTGGCACTGTATACAGGGGTCTATGACACGGGGCCCCGGCTGGCACTGTATACAGGGGTCTATGATTGGGGCCCCGGCTGGCACTGTATACAGGGGTCTATGACACGGGCCCCGGCTGGCACTCTATACAGGGGTCTATGACACGGGGCCCCGGCTGGCACTGTATACAGGGGTCTATGATTGGGGCCCCGGCTGGCACTGTATACAGGGGTCTATGATTGGGGCCCCGGCTGGCACTGTATACAGGGGTCTATGATTGGGGCCCCGGCTGGCACTGTATACAGGGATCTATGACACGGGGCCCCGGCTGGCACTGTATACAGGGGTCTATGATTGGGGCCCCGGCTGGCACTGTATACAGGGGTCTATGACACGGGGCCCCGGCTGGCACTGTATACAGGGGTCTATGACACGGGGCCCCGGCTGCACTGTATACAGGGGTCTATGACACGGGGCCCCGGCTGGCACTGTATACAGGGGTCTATGACACGGGGCCCCGGCTGGCACTGTATACAGGGGTCTATGATTGGGGCCCCGGCTGGCACTGTATACAGGGGTCTATGACACGGGGCCCCGGCTGGCACTGTATACAAGGGACTATGACACGGGGCCCCGGCTGGCACTGTATACAGGGGTCTATGATTGGGGCCCCGGCTGGCACTGTATACAGGGGTCTATGACACGGGGCCCCGGCTGGCACTGTATACAGGGGTCTATGACAAGGGGCCCCGGCTGGCACTGTATACAGGGGTCTATGACAAGGGGCCCCGGCTGGCACTGTATACAGGGGTCTATGATTGGGGCCCCGGCTGGCACTGTATACAGGGGTCTATGACACGGGGCCCCGGCTGGCACTGTATACAGGGGTCTATGACACGGGGCCCCGGCTGGCACTGTATACAGGGGTCTATGACACGGGGCCCCGGCTGGCACTGTATACAGGGGTCTATGACACGGGGCCCCGGCTGGCACTGTATACAGGGGTCTATGACACGGGGCCCCGGCTGGCACTGTATACAGGGGTCTATGACACGGGCCCCCGGCTGGCACTGTATACAGGGGTCTATGATTGGGGCCCCGGATGGCACTGTATACAGGGGTCTATGACACGGGGCCCCGGCTGGCACTGTATACAGGGGTCTATGACAAGGGGCCCGGATGGCACTGTATACAGGGGTCTATGATTGGGGCCCCGGCTGGCACTGTATACAGGGGTCTATGACACGGGGCCCGGCTGGCACTGTATACAGGGGTCTATGATTGGGGCCCCGGCTGGCACTGTATACAGGGGTCTATGATTGGGGCACCGGCTGGCACTGTATACAGGGGTCTATGACACGGGGCCCGGCTGGCACTGTATACAGGGGTCTATGATTGGGGCCCCGGCTGGCACTGTATACAGGGGTCTATGATTGGGGCCCCGGCTGGCACTGTATACAGGGGTCTATGATTGGGGCCCCGACTGGCACTGTATACAGGGGTCTATGACACGGGGCCCCGGCTGGCACTGTATACAGGGGTCTATGATTGGGGCCCCGGCTGGCACTGTATACAGGGGTCTATGACACGGGGCCCCGGCTGGCACTGTATACAGGGGTCTATGAATCGGGGCACCGGCTGGCACTGTATACAGGGGTCTATGATTGGGGCCCCGGCTGGCACTGTATACAGGGGTCTATGAAACGGGGCACCGGCTGGCACTGTATACAGGGGTCTATGATTGGGGCCCCGGCTGGCACTGTATACAGGGGTCTATGACACGGGGCCCCGGCTGGCACTGTATACAGGGGTCTATGACATGGGGCCCCGGCTGGCACTGTATACAGGGGTCTATGATTGGGGCCCCGGCTGGCACTGCATACAGGGGTCTATGACATTGGGCCCCGGCTGGCACTGTATACAGGGGTCTATGACACGGGGCCCCGGCTGGCACTGTATACAGGGGTCTATGACACGGGGCCCCGGCTGGCACTGTATACAGGGGTCTATGACACGGGGCCCCGGCTGGCACTGTATACAGGGGTCTATGATTGGGGCCCCGGCTGGCACTGTATACAGGGGTCTATGATTGGGGCCCCGGCTGGCACTGTATACAGGGGTCTATGACACAGGGCCCCGGATGGCACTGTATACAGGGGTCTATGACACGGGGCCCCGGCTGGCACTGTATACAGGGGTCTATGACAAGAGGCCCCGGCTGGCACTGTATACAGGGGTCTATGACACGGGGCCCCGGCTGGCACTGTATACAGGGGTCTATGACACGGGGCCCCGGCTGGCACTGTATACAGGGGTCTATGACACGGGGCCCCGGCTGGCACTGTATACAGGGGTCTATGACACGGGGCCCCGGCTGGCACTGTATACAGGGGTCTATGACACGGGGCCCCGGCTGGCACTGTATACAGGGGTCTATGACACGGGGCCCCGGCTGGCACTGTATACAGGGGTCTATGACACGGGGCCCCGGCTGGCACTGTATACAGGGGTCTATGATTGGGGCCCCGGCTGGCACTGTAGAAAGGGGTCTATGACACGGGGCCCCGGCTGGCACTGTATACAGGGGTCTATGACACGGGGCCCCCGGCTGGCACTGTATACAGGGGTCTATGACACGGGGCCCCGGCTGGCACTGTATACAGGGGTCTATGACACGGGGCCCCCGGCTGGCACTGTATACAGGGGTCTATGATTGGGGCCCCCGGCTGGCACTGTATACAGGGGTCTATGACACGGGGCCCCGGCTGGCACTGTATACAGGGGTCTATGATTGGGGCCCCGGCTGGCACTGTATACAGGGGTCTATGACACGGGGCCCCGGCTGGCACTGTATACAAGGGTCTATGACACGGGCCCCGGCTGGCACTGTATACAGGGGTCTATGATTGGGGCCCCGGCTGGCACTGTATACAGGGGTCTATGACACGGGGCCCCGGCTGGCACTGTATACAGGAGTCTATGACAAGGGGCCCCGGCTGGCACTGTATACAGGGGTCTATGATTGGGGCCCCGGCTGGCACTGTATACAGGGGTCTATGACACGGGGCCCCGGCTGGCACTGTATACAGGGGTCTATGATTGGGGCCCCGGCTGGCACTGTATACAGGGGTCTATGACACGGGGCCCCCGGCTGGCACTGTATACAGGGGTCTATGATTGGGGCCCCGGCTGGCACTGTATACAGGGGTCTATGACACGGGGCCCCGGCTGGCACTGTATACAGGGGTCTATGACACGGGGCCCCCGGCTGGCACTGTATACAGGGGTCTATGATTGGGGCCCCGGCTGGCACTGTATACAGGGGTCTATGATTGGGGCCCCCGGATGGCACTGTATACAGGGGTCTATGACACGGGGCCCCGGCTGGCACTGTATACAGGGGTCTATGACAAGGTGCCCGGATGGCACTGTATACAGGGGTCTATGACACGGGGCCCGGCTGGCACTGTATACAGGGGTCTATGACATGGGGCCCCGGCTGGCACTGTATACAGGGGTCTATGATTGGGGCCCCGGCTGGCACTGTATACAGGGGTCTATGACACGGGGCCCCGGCTGGCACTGTATACAGGGGTCTATCACACGGGGCCCCGGCTGGCACTATATACAGGGGTCTATGACACGGGGCCCCAGGTGGCACTTTATACAGGGGTCTATGACACGGGGCCCCGGCTGGCACTGTATACAGGGGTCTATGGCACGGGGCCCCGGCTGGCACTGTATACAGGGGTCTATGATTGGGGCCCCGGCTGGCACTGTATACAGGGGTCTAAGACACGGGGCCCCGGCTGGCACTGTATACAGGGGTCTATGATTGGGGCCCCGGTTGGCACTGTATACAGGGGTCTATGATTGGGGCCCCTGCAGGCACTGTATACAGGGGTCTATGACACGGGGCCCCGGCTGGCACTGTATACAGGGGTCTATGACACGGGGCCCCGGCTGGCACTGTATACAGGGGTCTATGACACGGGGCCCCGGCTGGCACTGTATACAGGGGTCTATGACACGGGGCCCCGGCTGGCACTGTATACAGGGGTCTATGACACGGGGCCCCGGCTGGCACTGTATACAGGGGTCTATGACACGGGGCCCCGACTGGCACTGTATACAGGGGTCTATGACACGGGGCCCCGGCTGGCACTGTATACAGGGGTCTATGATTGGGGCCCCGGCTGGCACTGTATACAGGGGTCTATGATTGGGGCCCCGGCTGGCACTATATACAGGGGTCTATGACACGGGGCCCCGGTTGGCACTGTATACAGGGGTCTATGATTGGGGCCCCGGCTGGCACTGTATACAGGGGTCTATGACACGGGGCCCCGGCTGGCACTGTATACAGGGGTCTATGGCACGGGGCCCCGGCTGGCACTGTATACAGGGGTCTATGATTGGGGCCCCGGCTGGCACTGTATACAGGGGTCTATGACACGGGGCCCCGGCTGGCACTGTATACAGGGGTCTATGACACGGGGCCCCGGCTGGCACTGTATACAGGGGTCTATGACACGGGGCCCCGGCTGGCACTGTATACAGGGGTCTATGACACGGGGCCCCGGCTGGCACTGTATACAGGGGTCTATGACACGGGGCCCCGGCTGGCACTGTATACAGGGGTCTATGACACGGGGCCCCGACTGGCACTGTATACAGGGGTCTATGACACGGGGCCCCGGCTGGCACTGTATACAGGGGTCTATGATTGGGGCCCCGGCTGGCACTGTATACAGGGGTCTATGATTGGGGCCCCGGCTGGCACTATATACAGGGGTCTATGACACGGGGCCCCGGTTGGCACTGTATACAGGGGTCTATGACACGGGGCCCCGGCTGGCACTGTATACAGGGGTCTATCACACGGGGCCCCGGCTGGCACTATATACAGGGGTCTATGACACGGGGCCCCGGCTGGCACTGTATACAGGGGTCTATGATTGGGGCCCCTGAAGGCACTGTATACAGGGGTCTATGACACGGGGCCCCGGCTGGCACTGTATACAGGGGTCTATGATTGGGGCCCCGGCTGGCACTGTATACAGGGGTCTATGACATGGGGCCCCGGCTGGCACTGTATACAGGGGTCTACGACACGGGGCCCCGGCTGGCACTGTATATAGGGGTCTACGACACGGGGCCCCGGCTGGCACTGTATACAGGGGTCTATGACACGGGGCCCCGGCTGGCACTGTATACAGGGGTCTATGACACGGGGCCCCGGCTGGCACTGTATACAGGGGTCTATGACACGGGGCCCCGGCTGGCACTGTATACAGGGGTCTATGACACGGGGCCCCGGCTGGCACTGTATACAGGGGTCTATGACACGGGGCCCCGGCTGGCACTGTATACAGGGGTCTATGACACGGGGCCCCGGCTGGCACTGTATACAGGGGTCTATGACATGGGGCCCCGGCTGGCACTGTATACAGGGGTCTATGACATGGGGCCCCGGCTGGCACTGTATACAGGGGTCTATGATTGGGGCCCCGGCTGGCACTATATACAGGGGTCTATGACACGGGGCCCCGGCTGGCACTATATACAGGGGTCTATGACACGGGGCCCCGGCTGGCACTTTATACAGGGGTCTATGATTGGGGCCCCGGCTGGCACTGTATACAGGGGTCTATGATTGGGGCCCGGCTGGCACTGTATACAGGGGTCTATGACATGGGGCCCCGGCTGGCACTGTATACAGGGGTCTATGACACGGGGCCCCGGCTGGCACTGTATACAGGGGTCTACGACACGGGGCCCCGGCTGGCACTGTATACAGGGGTCTATGACACGGGGCCCCAGATAGCACTGTATACAGGGGTCTATGACACGGGGCCCCGGCTGGCACTGTATACAGGGGTCTATGACACGGGGCCCCGGCTGGCACTGTATACAGGGGTCTATGATTGGGGCCCCGGCTGGCACTGTATACAGGGGTCTATGACACGGGGCCCCGGCTGGCACTGTATACAGGGGTCTATGACACGGGGCCCTGGCTGGCACTGTATACAGGGGTCTATGACACGGGGCCCCGGCTGGCACTGTATACAGGGGTCTATGACACGGGGCCCCGGATAGCACTGTATACAGGGGTCTATGACACGGGGCCCCGGCTGGCACTGTATACAGGGGTCTATGACACGGGGCCCCGGCTGGCACTGTATACAGGGGTCTATGACACGGGGCCCCGGCTGGCACTGTATACAGGGGTCTATGATTGGGGCCCCGGCTGGCACTGTATACAGGGGTCTATGACACGGGCCCCGGCTGGCACTCTATACAGGGGTCTATGACACGGGGCCCCGGCTGGCACTGTATACAGGGGTCTATGATTGGGGCCCCGGCTGGCACTGTATACAGGGGTCTATGACACGGGGCCCCGGCTGGCACTGTATACAGGGGTCTATGACACGGGGCCCCGGCTGGCACTGTATACAGGGGTCTATGACACGGGGCCCCGGCTGGCACTGTATACAGGGGTCTATGATTGGGGCCCCGGCTGGCACTGTATACAGGGGTCTATGACACGGGGCCCCGGCTGGCACTGTATACAGGGGTCTATGACACGGGGCCCCGGCTGGCACTGTATACAGGGGTCTATGACACGGGGCCCCGGCTGGCACTGTATACAGGGGTCTATGATTGGGGCCCCGGCTGGCACTGTATACAGGGGTCTATGACACGGGGCCCCGGCTGGCACTGTATACAGGGGTCTATGACATGGGGCCCCGGCTGGCACTGTATACAGGGGTCTATGATTGGGGCCCCGGCTTGCACTATATACAGGGGTCTATGATTGGGGCCCCGGCTGGCACTGTATACAGGGGTCTATGACACGGGGCCCCGGCTTGCACTGTATACAGGGGTCTATGATTGGGGCCCCGGCTGGCACTGTATACAGGGGTCTATGACACGGGGCCCCGGCTGGCACTGTATACAGGGGTCTATGATTGAGGCCCCGGCTGGCACTGTATACAGGGGTCTATGACACGGGGCCCCGGCTGGCACTGTATACAGGGGTCTAGGATTGGGGCCCCGGCTGGCACTGTATACAGGGGTCTATGACACAGGGGCCCCGGCTGGCACTGTATACAGGGGTCTATGATTGGGGCCCCGCCTGGCACTGTATAAAGGGGTCTATGATTGGGGCCCCGGCTGGCACTATATACAGGGGTCTATGACACGGGGCCCCGGCTGGCACTGTATACAGGGGTCTATGATTGGGGCCCCGGCTGGCACTGTATACAGGGTCTATGATTGGGGCCCCGGCTTGCACTGTATACAGGGGTCTATGATTGGGGCCCCGGCTGGCACTGTATACAGGGGTCTATGACACGGGGCCCCGGCTGGCACTGTATACAGGGGTCTATGATTGGGGCCCCAGCTGGCACTGTATACAGGGGTCTATGGTACGGGGCCCGGCTGGCACTGTATAAAGGGGTCTATGATTGGGGCACCGGCTGGCACTGTATACAGGGGTCTATGACACGGGGCCCCGGCTGGCACTGTATCTAGGGATCTATGACACGGGGCCCCGGCTGGCACTGTATACAGGGGTCTATGATTGGGGCCCCGGCTGGCACTGTATACAGGGGTCTATGACACGGGGCCCCGGCTGGCACTGTATACAGGGGTCTATGACACGGGGCCCCGGCTGGCACTGTATACAGGGGTCTACGACACGGGGCCCCGGCTGGCACTGTATACAGGGGTCTATGACACGGGGCCCCCGATAGCACTGTATACAGGGGTCTATGACACGGGGCCCCGGCTGGCACTGTATACAGGGGTCTATGACACGGGGCCCCGGCTGGCACTGTATACAGGGGTCTATGATTGGGGCCCCGGCTGGCACTGTATACAGGGGTCTATGACACGGGGCCCCGGCTGGCACTGTATACAGGGGTCTATGACACGGGGCCCCGGCTGGCACTGTATACAGGGGTCTATGACACGGGGCCCCGGATAGCACTGTATACAGGGGTCTATGACACGGGGCCCCGGCTGGCACTGTATACAGGGGTCTATGACATGGGGCCCCGGCTGGCACTGTATACAGGGGTCTATGACACGGGGCCCCGGCTGGCACTGTATACAGGGGTCTATGATTGGGGCCCCGGCTGGCACTGTATACAGGGGTCTATGACACGGGGCCCCGGCTGGCACTCTATACAGGGGTCTATGACACGGGGCCCCGGCTGGCACTGTATACAGGGGTCTATGATTGGGGCCCCGGCTGGCACTGTATACAGGGGTCTATGATTGGGGCCCCGGCTGGCACTGTATACAGGGGTCTATGATTGGGGCCCCGGCTGGCACTGTATACAGGGGTCTATGACACGGGGCCCCGGCTGGCACTGTATACAGGGGTCTATGATTGGGGCCCCGGCTGGCACTGTATACAGGGGTCTATGACACGGGGCCCCGGCTGGCACTGTATACAGGGGTCTATGACACGGGGCCCCGGCCGGCACTGTATACAGGGGTCTATGACACGGGGCCCCGGCTTGCACTGTATACAGGGGTCTATGATTGGGGCCCCGGCTGGCACTGTATACAGCGGTCTATGACACGGGGCCCCGGCTGGCACTGTATACAGGGGTCTATGATTGGGGCCCCGGCTGGCACTGTATACAGGGGTCTATGACACGGGGCCCCGGCTGGCACTGTATACAGGGGTCTATGACACGGGGCCCCGGCTGGCACTGTATACAGGGGTCTATGACACGGGGCCCCGGCTGGCACTGTATACAGGGGTCTATGACACGGGGCCCCGGCTGGCACTGTATACAGGGGTCTATGACACGGGGCCCCGGCTGGCACTGTATACAGGGGTCTATGATTGGGGCCCCGACTGGCACTGTATACAGGGGTCTATGACACGGGGCCCCGGCTGGCACTGTATACAGGGGTCTATGACATGGGGCCCTGGCTGGCACTGTATACAGGGGTCTATGATTGGGGCCCCGGCTTGCACTATATACAGGGGTCTATGATTGGGGCCCCGGCTGGCACTGTATACAGGGGTCTATGACACGGGGCCCCGGCTTGCACTGTATACAGGGGTCTATGATTGGGGCCCCGGCTGGCACTGTATACAGTGGTCTATGACACGGGGCCCCGGCTGGCACTGTATACAGGGGTCTATGATTGGGGCCCCGGCTGGCACTGTATACAGGGGTCTATGACACGGGGCCCCGGCTGGCACTGTATACAGGGGTCTAGGATTGGGGCCCCGGCTGGCACTGTATACAGGGGTCTATGACACAGGGGCCCCGGCTGGCACTGTATACAGGGGTCTATGATTGGGGCCCCGCCTGGCACTGTATAAAGGGGTCTATGATTGGGGCCCCGGCTGGCACTATATACAGGGGTCTATGACACGGGGCCCCGGCTGGCACTGTATACAGGGGTCTATGATTGGGGCCCCGGCTGGCACTGTATACAGGGGTCTATGATTGGGGCCCCGGCTTGCACTGTATACAGGGGTCTATGATTGGGGCCCCGGCTGGCACTGTATACAGGGGTCTATGACACGGGGCCCCGGCTGGCACTGTATACAGGGGTCTATGATTGGGGCCCCGGCTGGCACTGTATACAGGGGTCTATGGTACGGGGCCCCGGCTGGCACTGTATAAAGGGGTCTATTGGGGCCCCGGCTGGCACTGTATACAGGGGTCTATGATTGGGACCCCGGCTGGCACTGTATACAGGGGTCTATGATTGGGGCCCCGGCTGGCACTGTATACAGGGGTCTATGATTGGGGCCCCGGCTGGCACTGTATACAGGGGTCTATGATTGGGGCCCCGGCTGGTACTGTATACAGGGGTCTATGACACGGGGCCCCGGCTGGCACTGTATACAGGGGTCTATGACATGGGGCCCCAGCTGGCACTGTATACAGGGGTCTATCATTGGGACCCCGGCTGGAACTGTATACAGGGGTCTATGATTGGGGCCCCGGCTGGCACTGTATACAGGGGTCTATGATTGGGGCCCCGGCTGGTATTGTATACAGGGGTCTATGACACGGGGCCCCGGCTGGCACTGTATACAGGGGTCTATGACATGGGGCCCCGGCTGGCACTGTATACAGGGGTCTATGATTGGGGCCCCGGCTGGCACTGTATACAGGGGTCTATGACACGGGGCCCCGGCTGGCACTGTATACAGGGGTCTATGACACGGGGCCCCGGCTGGCACTGTATACAGGGGTCTATGACACGGGGCCCCGGCTGGCACTGTATACAGGGGTCTATGATTGGGGCCCCGGCTGGCACTGTATACAGGGGTCTATGACACGGGGCCCCGGCTGGCACTGTATACAGGGGTCTATGACACGGGGCCCCGGCTGGCACTGTATACAGGGGTCTATGATTGGGGCCCCGGCTGGCACTGTATACAGGGGTCTATGACACGGGGCCCCGGCTTGCACTGTATACAGGGGTCTATGACACGGGGCCCCGGCTGGCACTGTATACACGGGTCTATGACACGGGGCCCCGGCTGGCACTGTATACAGGGGTCTATGACACGGGGCCCCGGCTGGCACTGTATACAGGGGTCTATGATTGGGGCCCCGGCTGGCACTGTATACAGGGGTCTATGGTACGGGGCCCCGGCTGGCACTGTATACAGGGGTCTATGATTGGGGCCCCGGCTGGCACTGTATACAGGGGTCTATGACACGGGGCCCCGGCTGGCACTGTATACAGGGGTCTATGATTGGGGCCCCGGCTGGCACTGTATACAGGGGTCTATGACACGGGGCCCCGGCTGGCACTGTATACAGGGGTCTATGGTACGGGGCCCCGGCTGGCACTGTATACAGGGGTCTATGATTGGGGCCCCGGCTGGCACTGTATACAGGGGTCTATGACACGGGGCCCCGGCTGGCACTGTATACAGGGGTCTATGACATGGGGCCCCGGCTGGCACTGTATACAGGGGTCTATGACACGGGGCCCCGGCTGGCACTGTATACAGGGGTCTATGGTACGGGGCCCCGGCTGGCACTGTATACAGGGGTCTATGATTGGGGCCCCGGCTGGCACTGTATACAGGGGTCTATGACACGGGGCCCTGGCTGGCACTGTATACAGGGGTCTATGACACAGGGCCCCGGCTGGCACTGTATACAGGGGTCTATGATTGGGGCCCCGGCTGGCACTGTATACAGGGGTCTATGATTGGGGCCCCGGCTGGCACTGTATACAGGGGTCTATGGTACTGGGCCCGGCTGGCACTGTATACAGGGGTCTATGACACGGGGCCCCGGCTGGCACTGTATACAGGGGTCTATGATTGGGGCCCCGGCTGGCACTGTATACAGGGGTCTATGACACGGGGCCCCGGCTGGCACTGTATACAGGGGTCTATGACACGGGGCCCCGGCTGGCACTGTATACAGGGGTCTATGACACGGGGCCCCGGATAGCACTGTATACAGGGGTCTATGACACGGGGCCCCGGCTGGCACTGTATACAGGGGTCTATGACATGGGGCCCCGGCTGGCACTGTATACAGGGGTCTATGACACGGGGCCCCGGCTGGCACTGTATACAGGGGTCTATGATTGGGGCCCCGGCTGGCACTGTATACAGGGGTCTATGACACGGGGCCCCGGCTGGCACTCTATACAGGGGTCTATGACACGGGGCCCCGGCTGGCACTGTATACAGGGGTCTATGATTGGGGCCCCGGCTGGCACTGTATACAGGGGTCTATGATTGGGGCCCCGGCTGGCACTGTATACAGGGGTCTATGATTGGGGCCCCGGCTGGCACTGTATACAGGGGTCTATGACACGGGGCCCCGGCTGGCACTGTATACAGGGGTCTATGATTGGGGCCCCGGCTGGCACTGTATACAGGGGTCTATGACACGGGGCCCCGGCTGGCACTGTATACAGGGGTCTATGACACGGGGCCCCGGCCGGCACTGTATACAGGGGTCTATGACACGGGGCCCCGGCTTGCACTGTATACAGGGGTCTATGATTGGGGCCCCGGCTGGCACTGTATACAGCGGTCTATGACACGGGGCCCCGGCTGGCACTGTATACAGGGGTCTATGATTGGGGCCCCGGCTGGCACTGTATACAGGGGTCTATGACACGGGGCCCCGGCTGGCACTGTATACAGGGGTCTATGACACGGGGCCCCGGCTGGCACTGTATACAGGGGTCTATGACACGGGGCCCCGGCTGGCACTGTATACAGGGGTCTATGACACGGGGCCCCGGCTGGCACTGTATACAGGGGTCTATGACACGGGGCCCCGGCTGGCACTGTATACAGGGGTCTATGATTGGGGCCCCGACTGGCACTGTATACAGGGGTCTATGACACGGGGCCCCGGCTGGCACTGTATACAGGGGTCTATGACATGGGGCCCTGGCTGGCACTGTATACAGGGGTCTATGATTGGGGCCCCGGCTTGCACTATATACAGGGGTCTATGATTGGGGCCCCGGCTGGCACTGTATACAGGGGTCTATGACACGGGGCCCCGGCTTGCACTGTATACAGGGGTCTATGATTGGGGCCCCGGCTGGCACTGTATACAGTGGTCTATGACACGGGGCCCCGGCTGGCACTGTATACAGGGGTCTATGATTGGGGCCCCGGCTGGCACTGTATACAGGGGTCTATGACACGGGGCCCCGGCTGGCACTGTATACAGGGGTCTAGGATTGGGGCCCCGGCTGGCACTGTATACAGGGGTCTATGACACAGGGGCCCCGGCTGGCACTGTATACAGGGGTCTATGATTGGGGCCCCGCCTGGCACTGTATAAAGGGGTCTATGATTGGGGCCCCGGCTGGCACTATATACAGGGGTCTATGACACGGGGCCCCGGCTGGCACTGTATACAGGGGTCTATGATTGGGGCCCCGGCTGGCACTGTATACAGGGGTCTATGATTGGGGCCCCGGCTTGCACTGTATACAGGGGTCTATGATTGGGGCCCCGGCTGGCACTGTATACAGGGGTCTATGACACGGGGCCCCGGCTGGCACTGTATACAGGGGTCTATGATTGGGGCCCCGGCTGGCACTGTATACAGGGGTCTATGGTACGGGGCCCCGGCTGGCACTGTATAAAGGGGTCTATTGGGGCCCCGGCTGGCACTGTATACAGGGGTCTATGATTGGGACCCCGGCTGGCACTGTATACAGGGGTCTATGATTGGGGCCCCGGCTGGCACTGTATACAGGGGTCTATGATTGGGGCCCCGGCTGGCACTGTATACAGGGGTCTATGATTGGGGCCCCGGCTGGTACTGTATACAGGGGTCTATGACACGGGGCCCCGGCTGGCACTGTATACAGGGGTCTATGACATGGGGCCCCAGCTGGCACTGTATACAGGGGTCTATCATTGGGACCCCGGCTGGAACTGTATACAGGGGTCTATGATTGGGGCCCCGGCTGGCACTGTATACAGGGGTCTATGATTGGGGCCCCGGCTGGTATTGTATACAGGGGTCTATGACACGGGGCCCCGGCTGGCACTGTATACAGGGGTCTATGACATGGGGCCCCGGCTGGCACTGTATACAGGGGTCTATGATTGGGGCCCCGGCTGGCACTGTATACAGGGGTCTATGACACGGGGCCCCGGCTGGCACTGTATACAGGGGTCTATGACACGGGGCCCCGGCTGGCACTGTATACAGGGGTCTATGACACGGGGCCCCGGCTGGCACTGTATACAGGGGTCTATGATTGGGGCCCCGGCTGGCACTGTATACAGGGGTCTATGACACGGGGCCCCGGCTGGCACTGTATACAGGGGTCTATGACACGGGGCCCCGGCTGGCACTGTATACAGGGGTCTATGATTGGGGCCCCGGCTGGCACTGTATACAGGGGTCTATGACACGGGGCCCCGGCTTGCACTGTATACAGGGGTCTATGACACGGGGCCCCGGCTGGCACTGTATACACGGGTCTATGACACGGGGCCCCGGCTGGCACTGTATACAGGGGTCTATGACACGGGGCCCCGGCTGGCACTGTATACAGGGGTCTATGATTGGGGCCCCGGCTGGCACTGTATACAGGGGTCTATGGTACGGGGCCCCGGCTGGCACTGTATACAGGGGTCTATGATTGGGGCCCCGGCTGGCACTGTATACAGGGGTCTATGACACGGGGCCCCGGCTGGCACTGTATACAGGGGTCTATGATTGGGGCCCCGGCTGGCACTGTATACAGGGGTCTATGACACGGGGCCCCGGCTGGCACTGTATACAGGGGTCTATGGTACGGGGCCCCGGCTGGCACTGTATACAGGGGTCTATGATTGGGGCCCCGGCTGGCACTGTATACAGGGGTCTATGACACGGGGCCCCGGCTGGCACTGTATACAGGGGTCTATGACATGGGGCCCCGGCTGGCACTGTATACAGGGGTCTATGACACGGGGCCCCGGCTGGCACTGTATACAGGGGTCTATGGTACGGGGCCCCGGCTGGCACTGTATACAGGGGTCTATGATTGGGGCCCCGGCTGGCACTGTATACAGGGGTCTATGACACGGGGCCCTGGCTGGCACTGTATACAGGGGTCTATGACACAGGGCCCCGGCTGGCACTGTATACAGGGGTCTATGATTGGGGCCCCGGCTGGCACTGTATACAGGGGTCTATGATTGGGGCCCCGGCTGGCACTGTATACAGGGGTCTATGGTACTGGGCCCGGCTGGCACTGTATACAGGGGTCTATGACACGGGGCCCCGGCTGGCACTGTATACAGGGGTCTATGATTGGGGCCCCGGCTGGCACTGTATACAGGGGTCTATGAAACGGGGCCCCGGCTGGCACTGTATACAGGGGTCTATGACATGGGGCCCCGGCTGGCACTGTATACAGGGGTCTATGATTGGGGCCCCGGCTTGCACTGTATACAGGGGTCTATGACACGGGGCCCCGGCTGACACTGTATACAGGGGTCTATGATTGGGGCCCCGGCTGGCACTGTATACAGGGGTCTATGACACGGGGCCCCGGCTTGCACTGTATACAGGGGTCTATGATTGGGGCCCCGGCTGGCACTGTATACAGGGGTCTATGATTGGGGCCCTGGCTGGCACTGTATACAGGGGTCTATGACACGGGGCCCCGGCTGGCACTGTATAAAGGGGTCTATTGGGGCCCCGGCTGGCACTGTATACAGGGGTCTATGATTGGGGCCCCGGCTGGCACTGTATACAGGGGTCTATGACACAGGGCCCCCGGCTGGCACTGTATACAGGGGTCTATGATTGGGGCCCCGGCTGCCACTGTATACAGGGGTCTATGACACGGGGCCCCGGCTGGCACTGTATACAGGGGTCTATGATTGGGGCCCCGGCTGGCACTGTATACAGGGGTCTATGACACAGGGGCCCCGGCTGGCACTGTATACAGGGGTCTATGATTGGGGCCCCGGCTGGCACTGTATACAGGGGTCTATGACACGGGGCCCCGGCTGGCACTGTATACAGGGGTCTATGATTGGGGCCCCGGCTGGCACTGTATACAGGGGTCTATGATTGGGGCCCCGGCTTGCACTGTATACAGGGGTCTATGACACGGGGCCCCGGCTGGCACTGTATAAAGGGGTCTATTGGGGCCCCGGCTGGCACTGTATACAGGGGTCTATGACACGGGGCCCCGGCTGGCACTGTATACAGGGGTCTATGACACGGGGCCCCGGCTGGCACTGTATACAGGGGTCTATGATTGGGGCCCCGGCTGGCACTGTATACAGGGGTCTATGACACGGGGCCCCGGCTGGCACTGTATACAGGGGTCTATGATTGGGGCCCCGGCTGGCAGTGTATACAGGGGTCTATGACACGGGGCCCCGGCTGGCACTGTATACAGGGGTCTATGATTGGGGCCCCGGCTGGCACTGTATACAGGGGTCTATGATTGGGGCCCCGGCTGGCACTGTATACAGGGGTCTATGACACAGGGCCCCCGGCTGGCACTGTATACAGGGGTCTATGATTGGGGCCCCGGCTGCCACTGTATACAGGGGTCTATGACACGGGGCCCCGGCTGGCACTGTATACAGGGGTCTATGATTGGGGCCCCGGCTGGCACTGTATACAGGGGTCTATGACACAGGGGCCCCGGCTGGCACTGTATACAGGGGTCTATGATTGGGGCCCCGGCTGGCACTGTATACAGGGGTCTATGACACGGGGCCCCGGCTGGCACTGTATACAGGGGTCTATGATTGGGGCCCCGGCTGGCACTGTATACAGGGGTCTATGATTGGGGCCCCGGCTTGCACTGTATACAGGGGTCTATGACACGGGGCCCCGGCTGGCACTGTATAAAGGGGTCTATTGGGGCCCCGGCTGGCACTGTATACAGGGGTCTATGACACGGGGCCCCGGCTGGCACTGTATACAGGGGTCTATGACACGGGGCCCCGGCTGGCACTGTATACAGGGGTCTATGATTGGGGCCCCGGCTGGCACTGTATACAGGGGTCTATGACACGGGGCCCCGGCTGGCACTGTATACAGGGGTCTATGATTGGGGCCCCGGCTGGCAGTGTATACAGGGGTCTATGACACGGGGCCCCGGCTGGCACTGTATACAGGGGTCTATGATTGGGGCCCCGGCTGGCACTGTATACAGGGGTCTATGACACGGGGCCCCGGCTGGCACTGTATACAGGGGTCTATGACATGGGGCCCCGGCTGGCACTGTATACAGGGGTCTATGATTGGGGCCCCGGCTTACACTGTATACAGGGGTCTATGATTGGGGCCCCGGCTGGCACTGTATACAGGGGTCTATGACACGGGGCCCCGGCTGGCACTGTATACAGGGGTCTATGATTGGGGCCCCGGCTGATAATGTATACAGGGGTCTATGACACGGGGCCCCGGCTGGCACTGTATACAGGGGTCTATGACACGGGGCCCCGGCTGGCACTGTATACAGGGGTCTATGATTGGGGCCCCGGCTGGCACTGTATACAGGGGTCTATGACACGGGGCCCCGGCTGGCACTGTATACAGGGGTCTATGACACGGGGCCCCGGCTGGCACTGTATACAGGGGTCTATGATTGGGGCCCCGGCTGGCACTGTATACAGTGGTCTATGGTACGGGGCCCCGGCTGGCACTGTATACAGGGGTCTATTGGGGCCCCGGCTGGCACTGTATACAGGGGTCTATGATTGGGGCCCCGGCTGGCACTGTATACAGGGGTCTATGATTGGGGCCCCGGCTGGCACTGTATACAGGGGTCTATGATTGGGGCCCCGGCTGGCATTGCATACAGGGGTCTATTGGGGCCCCGGCTGGCACTGTATACAGGGGTCTATGATTGGGGCCCCGGCTGGCACTGTATACAGGGGTCTATGATTGGGGCCCCGGCTGGCACTGTATACAGGGGTCTATGATTGGGGCCCCGGCTGGCACTGTATACAGGGGTCTATGATTGGGGCCCCGGCTGGCACTGTATACAGGGGTCTATGACATGGGGCCCCGGCTGGCACTGTATACAGGGGTCTATGATTGGGGCCCCGGCTGGCACTGTATACAGGGGTCTATGGTACGGGGCCCCGGCTGGCACTGTATACAGGGGTCTATGACACGGGGCCCCGGCTGGCACTGTATACAGGGGTCTATGATTGGGGCCCTGGCTGGCACTGTATACAGGGGTCTATGACACGGGGCCCCGGCTGGCACTGTATACAGGGGTCTATGATTGGGGCCCCGGCTGGCACTGTATACAGGGGTCTATGACACGGGGCCCCAGCTGGCACTGTATACAGGGGTCTATGATTGGGGCCCCGGCTGGCACTGTATACAGGGGTCTATGACACGGGGCCCCGGCTGGCACTGTATACAGGGGTCTATGATTGGGGCCCCGGCTGGCACTGTATACAGGGGTCTATGATTGGGGCCCCGGCTGGCACTGTATACAGGGGTCTATGACACGGGGCCCCAGCTGGCACTGTATGCAGGGGTCTATGATTGGGGCCCCGGCTGGCACTGTATACAGGGGTCTATGGTACGGGGCCCCGGCTGGCACTGTATACAGGGGTCTATGACATGGGACCCCGGCTGGCACTGTATACAGGGGTCTATGACACGGGGCCCCGGCTGGCACTGTATACAGGGGTCTATGACACGGGGCCCCGGCTGGCACTGTATACAGGGGTCTATGACACGGGGTCCCGGCTGGCACTGTATACAGGGGTCTATGACATGGGGCCCCGGCTGGCACTGTATACAGAGGTCTATGACACGGGGCCCCGGCTGGCACTGTATACAGGGGTCTATGACACGGGGCCCCGGCTGGCACTGTATACAGGGGTCTATGACACTGGGCACCGGCTGGCACTGTATACAGGGGTCTATGATTGGGGCCCCGGCTTGCACTGTATACAGGGGTCTATGATTGGGGCCCCGGCTGGCACTGTATACAGGGGTCTATGACACGGGGCCCCGGCTGGCACTGTATACAGGGGTCTATGACATGGGACCCCGGCTGGCACTGTATACAGGGGTCTATGGTACGGGGCCCCGGCTTGCACTGTATACAGGGGTCTATGATTGGGGCCCCGGCTGGCACTGTATACAGGGGTCTATGACACGGGGCCCCGGCTGGCACTGTATACAGGGGTCTATGACATGGGACCCCGGCTGGCACTGTATACAGGGGTCTATGATTGAGGCCCCGGCTTGCACTGTATACAGGGGTCTATGACACGGGGCCCCGGCTGGCACTGTATACAGGGGTCTATGATTGGGGCCCCGGCTTGCACTGTATACAGGGGTCTATGATTGGGGCCCCGGCTGGCACTGTATACAGGGGTCTATGACATGGGACCCCGGCTGGCACTGTATACAGGGGTCTATGATTTGGGCCCCGGCTTGCACTGTATACAGGGGTCTATGATTGGGGCCCCGGCTGGCACTGTATACAGGGGTCTATGACACGGGGCCCCGGCTGGCACTGTATACAGGGGTCTATGATTGGGGCCCCGGCTGGCACTGTATACAGGGGTCTATGGTATGGGGCCCTGGCTGGCACTGTATACAGGGGTCTATGACAAGGGGACCCGGCTGGCACTGTATACAGGGGTCTATGATTGGGGCCCCGGCTTGCACTGTATACAGGGGTCTATGATTGGGGCCCCGGCTGGCACTGTATACAGGGGTCTATGACATGGGGCCCCGGCTGGCACTGTATATAGGGGTCTATGATTGGGGCCCCGGCTTGCACTGTATACAGGGGTCTATGATTGGGGCCCCGGCTGGCACTGTATACAGGGGTCTATGACACGGGGCCCCGGCTGGCACTGTATACAGGGGTCTATGATTGGGGCCCCGGCTGGCACTGTATACAGGGGTCTATGACACGGGGCCCCGGCTGGCACTGTATACAGGGGTCTATGATTGGGGCCCCGGCTGGTACTGTATACAGGGGTCTATGATTGGGGCCCCGGCTTGCACTGTATACAGGGGTCTATGATTGGGGCCCCGGCTGGCACTGTATACAGGGGTCTATGACACGGGGCCCCGGCTGGCACTGTATACAGGGGTCTATGATTGGGGCCCCGGCTGGCACTGTATACAGGGGTCTATGGTACGGGGACCCGGCTGGCACTGTATACAGGGGTCTATGATTGGGGCCCCGGCTGGCACTGTATACAGGGGTCTATGATTGGGGCCCCGGCTGGCACTGTATACAGGGGTCTATGATTGGGGCCCCGGCTGGCACTGTATACAGGGGTCTATGACACGGGGCCCGGCTGGCACTGTATACAGGGGTCTATGACACGGGGCCCTGGCTGGCACTGTATACAGGGGTCTATGACACGGGCCCCGGCTGGCACTGTATACAGGGGTCTATGATTGGGGCCCCGGCTGGCACTATATACAGGGGTCTACGACATGGGGCCCCGGCTGGCACTGTATACAGGGGTCTATGATTGGGGCCCCGGCTGGCACTGTATACAGGGGTCTATGATTGAGGCCCCGGCTTGCACTGTATACAGGGGTCTATGACACGGGGCCCCGGCTGGCACTGTATACAGGGGTCTATGATTGGGGCCCCGGCTTGCACTGTATACAGGGGTCTATGATTGGGGCCCCGGCTGGCACTGTATACAGGGGTCTATGACATGGGACCCCGGCTGGCACTGTATACAGGGGTCTATGATTGGGGCCCCGGCTTGCACTGTATACAGGGGTCTATGATTGGGGCCCCGGCTGGCACTGTATACAGGGGTCTATGACACGGGGCCCCGGCTGGCACTGTATACAGGGGTCTATGATTGGGGCCCCGGCTGGCACTGTATACAGGGGTCTATGGTATGGGGCCCCGGCTGGCACTGTATACAGGGGTCTATGACAAGGGGCCCCGCCTGGCACTGTATACAGGGGTCTATGATTGGGGCCCCGGCTTGCACTGTATACAGGGGTCTATGATTGGGGCCCCGGCTGGCACTGTATACAGGGGTCTATGACATGGGGCCCCGGCTGGCACTGTATATAGGGGTCTATGATTGGGGCCCCGGCTTGCACTGTATACAGGGGTCTATGATTGGGGCCCCGGCTGGCACTGTATACAGGGGTCTATGACACGGGGCCCCGGCTGGCACTGTATACAGGGGTCTATGATTGGGGCCCCGGCTGGCACTGTATACAGGGGTCTATGACACGGGGCCCCGGCTGGCACTGTATACAGGGGTCTATGATTGGGGCCCCGGCTGGCACTGTATACAGGGGTCTATGATTGGGGCCCCGGCTTGCACTGTATACAGGGGTCTATGATTGGGGCCCCGGCTGGCACTGTATACAGGGGTCTATGACACGGGGCCCCGGCTGGCACTGTATACAGGGGTCTATGATTGGGGCCCCGGCTGGCACTGTATACAGGGGTCTATGGTACGGGGCCCCGGCTGGCACTGTATACAGGGGTCTATGATTGGGGCCCCAACTGGCACTGTATACAGGGGTCTATGATTGGGGCCCCGGCTGGCACTGTATACAGGGGTCTATGATTGGGGCCCCGGCTGGCACTGTATACAGGGGTCTATGACACGGGGCCCGGCTGGCACTGTATACAGGGGTCTATGACACGGGGCCCCGGCTGGCACTGTATACAGGGGTCTATGACACGGGCCCCGGCTGGCACTGTATACAGGGGTCTATGATTGGGGCCCCGGCTGGCACTATATACAGGGGTCTACGACACGGGGCCCCGGCTGGCACTGTATACAGGGGTCTATGATTGGGGCCCCGGCTGGCATTGTATACAGGGGTCTATGACACGGGGCCCCGGCTGGCACTGCATACAGGGGTCTATGACACGGGGCCCCGGCTGGCACTGTATGCAGGGGTCTATGACACGGGGCCCCGGCTGGCACTTTATACAGGGGTCTATGACACGGGGCACCGGCTGGCACTTTATACAGGGGTCTATGACACGGGGCCCCGGCTGGCACTGTATACAGGGGTCTATGACACGGGGCCCCGGCTGGCACTGTATACAGGGGTCTATGATTGGGGCCCCGGCTAGCACTGTATACAGGGGTCTATGACACGGGGCCCCGGCTGGCACTGTATACAGGGGTCTATGATTGGGGCCCCGGCTGGCACTGTATACAGGGGTCTATGACATGGGGCCCCGGCTGGCACTGTATACAGGGGTCTATGATTGGGGCCCCGGCTTGCACTGTATACAGTGGTCTATGACACGGGGCCCCGGCTAGCACTGTATACAGGGGTCTATGACACGGGGCCCCGGCTGGCACTGTATACAGGGGTCTATGATTGGGGCCCCGGCTGGCACTGTATACAGGGGTCTATGGTACGGGGCCCCGGCTGGCACTGTATACAGGGGTCTATGACACGGGGCCCCGGCTGGCACTGTATACAGGGGTCTACGACACGGGGCCCCGGCTGGCACTGTATACAGGGGTCTATGACACGGGGCCCCGGCTGGCACTGTATACAGTGGTCTATGATTGGGGCCCCGGCTGGCACTGTATACAGGGGTCTATGACACGGGGCCCCGGCTGGCACTGTATACAGGGGCCTATGATTGGGGCCCCGGCTGGCACTGTATACAGGGGTCTATGACACGGGGCCCCGGCTGGCACTGTATACAGGGGTCTATGATTGGGGCCCCGGCTGGCACTGTATACAGGGGTCTATGACACGGGGCCCCGGCTGGCACTGTATACAGGGGTCTATGACATGGGGCCCCGGTTGGCACTGTATACAGGGGTCTATGATTGGGGCCCCGGCTTGCACTGTATACAAGGGTCTATGATTGGGGCCCCGGCTGGCACTGTATACAGGGGTCTATGACACGGGGCCCCGGCTTGCACTGTATACAGGGGTCTATGATTGGGGCCCCGGCTGGCACTGTATACAGGGGTCTATGATTGGGGCCCCGGCTGGCACTGTATACAGGGGTCTATGACAGGGGGCCCCGGCTTGCACTGTATACAGGGGTCTATGATTGGGGCCCCGGCTGGCACTGTATACAGGGGTCTATGATTGGGGCCCCGGCTGGCACTGTATACAGGGGTCTATGACACGGGGCCCCGGCTGGCACTGTATACAGGGGTCTATGATTGGGGCCCCGGCTGGCACTGTATACAGGGGTCTATGACAGGGGGCCCCGGCTTGCACTGTATACAGGGGTCTATGATTGGGGCCCCGGCTGGCACTGTATACAGGGGTCTATGACACGGGGCCCCGGCTGGCACTGTATACAGGGGTCTATGATTGGGGCCCCGGCTGGCACTGTATACAGGGGTCTATGATTGGGGCCCCGGCTGGCACTGTATACAGGGGTCTATGACACGGGGCCCCGGCTGGCACTGTATACAGGGGTCTATGATTGGGGCCCCGGCTGGCACTGTATACAGGGGTCTATGACACGGGCCCCCGGCTGGCACTGTATACAGGGGTCTATGATTGGGGCCCCGGCTGGCACTGTATACAGGGGTCTATGACACGGGGCCCCGGCTGGCACTGTATACAGGGGTCTATGATTGGGGCCCCGGCTGGCACTGTATACAGGGGTCTATGACACAGGGGCCCCGGCTGGCACTGTATACAGGGGTCTATGACACGGGGCCCCGGCTGGCACTGTATACAGGGGTCTATGATTGGGGCCCCGGCTTGCACTGTATACAGGGGTCTATGATTGGGGCCCCGGCTGGCACTGTATACAGGGGTCTATGACACGGGGCCCCGGCTGGCACTGTATACAGGGGTCTATGATTGGGGCACCGGCTGGCACTGTATACAGGGGTCTATGGTACGGGGCCCCGGCTGGCACTGTATAAAGGGGTCTATTGGGGCCCCGGCTGGCACTGTATACAGGGGTCTATGATTGGGGCCCCGGCTGGCATTGTATACAGGGGTCTATGATTGGGGCCCCGGCTGGCACTGTATACAGGGGTCTATGATTGGGGCCCCGGCTGGCACTGTATACAGGGGTCTATGATTGGGGCCCCGGCTGGCACTGTATACAGGGGTCTATGACACGGGGCCCCGGCTGGCACTGTATACAGGGGTCTATGACACGGGGCCCCGGCTGGCACTGTATACAGGGGTCTATGATTGGGGCCCCGGCTGGCACTATATACAGGGGTCTATGACACGGGGCCCCGGCTGGCACTGTATACAGGGGTCTATGACACGGGGCCCCGGCTGGCACTGTATACAGGGGTCTATGATTGGGGCCCCGGCTGGCACTATATACAAGGGTCTATGACACGGGGCCCCGGATGGCACTGTATACAGGGGTCTATGATTGGGGCCCCGGCTGGCACTGTATACAGGGGTCTATGATTGGGGCCCCGGCTGGCACTGTATACAGGGGTCTATGACACGGGGCCCCGGCTGGCACTATATACAGGGGTCTATGACACGGGGCCCCGGCTGGCACTGTATACAGGGGTCTATGATTGGGGCCCCGGCTGGCACTATATACAGGGGTCTATGACACGGGGCCCCGGCTGGCACTGTATACAGGGGTCTATGATTGGGGCCCCGGCTGACACTGTATACAGGGTTCTATGACACGGGGCCCCGGCTGGCACTGTATACAGGGGTCTATGACACGGGGCCCGGCTGGCACTGTATACAGGGGTCTATGATTGGGGCCCCGGCTGGCACTGTATACAGTGGTCTATGATTGGGGCCCCGGCTGGCACTGTATACAGGGGTCTATGACACGGGGCCCCGGCTGGCACTGTATACAGGGGTCTATGACACGGGTCCCCGGCTGGCACTGTATACAGGGGTCTATGACATGGGGCCCCGGCTGGCACTGTATACAGGGGTCTATGACACGGGGCCCCGGCTGGCACTGTATACAGGGGTCTATGATTGGGGCCCCGGCTGGCACTATATACAAGGGTCTATGACACGGGGCCCCGGCTGGCACTGTATACAGGGGTCTATGATTGGGGCCCCGGCTGGCACTGTATACAGGGGTCTATGACACGGGGCCCCAGCTGGCACTGTATACAGGGGTCTATGATTGGGGCCCCGGCTGGCACTGTATACAGGGGTCTATGACACGGGGCCCCGGCTGGCACTGTATACAGGGGTCTATGATTGGGGCCCCGGCTGGCACTGTATACAGGGGTCTATTATTGGGGCCCCGGCTGGCACTGTATACAGGGGTCTATGACACGGGGCCCCAGCTGGCACTGTATGCAGGGGTCTATGATTGGGGCCCCGGCTGGCACTGTATACAGGGGTCTATGGTACGGGGCCCCGGCTGGCACTGTATACAGGGGTCTATGACATGGGACCCCGGCTGGCACTGTATACAGGGGTCTATGACACGGGGCCCCGGCTGGCACTGTATACAGGGGTCTATGACACGGGGCCCCGGCTGGCACTGTATACAGGGGTCTATGACACGGGGCCCCGGCTGGCACTGTATACAGGGGTCTATGACATGGGGCCCCGGCTGGCACTGTATACAGGGGTCTATGACACGGGGCCCCGGCTGGCACTGTATACAGGGGTCTATGACACGGGGCCCCGGCTGGCACTGTATACAGGGGTCTATGACACTGGGCACCGGCTGGCACTGTATACAGGGGTCTATGATTGGGGCCCCGGCTTGCACTGTATACAGGGGTCTATGATTGGGGCCCCGGCTGGCACTGTATACAGGGGTCTATGACACGGGGCCCCGGCTGGCACTGTATACAGGGGTCTATGACATGGGACCCCGGCTGGCACTGTATACAGGGGTCTATGGTACGGGGCCCCGGCTTGCACTGTATACAGGGGTCTATGATTGGGGCCCCGGCTGGCACTGTATACAGGGGTCTATGACACGGGGCCCCGGCTGGCACTGTATACAGGGGTCTATGACATGGGACCCCGGCTGGCACTGTATACAGGGGTCTATGATTGAGGCCCCGGCTTGCACTGTATACAGGGGTCTATGACACGGGGCCCCGGCTGGCACTGTATACAGGGGTCTATGATTGGGGCCCCGGCTTGCACTGTATACAGGGGTCTATGATTGGGGCCCCGGCTGGCACTGTATACAGGGGTCTATGACATGGGACCCCGGCTGGCACTGTATACAGGGGTCTATGATTTGGGCCCCGGCTTGCACTGTATACAGGGGTCTATGATTGGGGCCCCGGCTGGCACTGTATACAGGGGTCTATGACACGGGGCCCCGGCTGGCACTGTATACAGGGGTCTATGATTGGGGCCCCGGCTGGCACTGTATACAGGGGTCTATGGTATGGGGCCCCGGCTGGCACTGTATACAGGGGTCTATGACAAGGGGACCCGGCTGGCACTGTATACAGGGGTCTATGATTGGGGCCCCGGCTTGCACTGTATACAGGGGTCTATGATTGGGGCCCCGGCTGGCACTGTATACAGGGGTCTATGACATGGGGCCCCGGCTGGCACTGTATATAGGGGTCTATGATTGGGGCCCCGGCTTGCACTGTATACAGGGGTCTATGATTGGGGCCCCGGCTGGCACTGTATACAGGGGTCTATGACACGGGGCCCCGGCTGGCACTGTATACAGGGGTCTATGATTGGGGCCCCGGCTGGCACTGTATACAGGGGTCTATGACACGGGGCCCCGGCTGGCACTGTATACAGGGGTCTATGATTGGGGCCCCGGCTGGTACTGTATACAGGGGTCTATGATTGGGGCCCCGGCTTGCACTGTATACAGGGGTCTATGATTGGGGCCCCGGCTGGCACTGTATACAGGGGTCTATGACACGGGGCCCCGGCTGGCACTGTATACAGGGGTCTATGATTGGGGCCCCGGCTGGCACTGTATACAGGGGTCTATGGTACGGGGACCCGGCTGGCACTGTATACAGGGGTCTATGATTGGGGCCCCGGCTGGCACTGTATACAGGGGTCTATGATTGGGGCCCCGGCTGGCACTGTATACAGGGGTCTATGATTGGGGCCCCGGCTGGCACTGTATACAGGGGTCTATGACACGGGGCCCGGCTGGCACTGTATACAGGGGTCTATGACACGGGGCCCCGGCTGGCACTGTATACAGGGGTCTATGACACGGGCCCCGGCTGGCACTGTATACAGGGGTCTATGATTGGGGCCCCGGCTGGCACTATATACAGGGGTCTACGACACGGGGCCCCGGCTGGCACTGTATACAGGGGTCTATGATTGGGGCCCCGGCTGGCACTGTATACAGGGGTCTATGATTGAGGCCCCGGCTTGCACTGTATACAGGGGTCTATGACACGGGGCCCCGGCTGGCACTGTATACAGGGGTCTATGATTGGGGCCCCGGCTTGCACTGTATACAGGGGTCTATGATTGGGGCCCCGGCTGGCACTGTATACAGGGGTCTATGACATGGGACCCCGGCTGGCACTGTATACAGGGGTCTATGATTGGGGCCCCGGCTTGCACTGTATACAGGGGTCTATGATTGGGGCCCCGGCTGGCACTGTATACAGGGGTCTATGACACGGGGCCCCGGCTGGCACTGTATACAGGGGTCTATGATTGGGGCCCCGGCTGGCACTGTATACAGGGGTCTATGGTATGGGGCCCCGGCTGGCACTGTATACAGGGGTCTATGACAAGGGGCCCCGGCTGGCACTGTATACAGGGGTCTATGATTGGGGCCCCGGCTTGCACTGTATACAGGGGTCTATGATTGGGGCCCCGGCTGGCACTGTATACAGGGGTCTATGACATGGGGCCCCGGCTGGCACTGTATATAGGGGTCTATGATTGGGGCCCCGGCTTGCACTGTATACAGGGGTCTATGATTGGGGCCCCGGCTGGCACTGTATACAGGGGTCTATGACACGGGGCCCCGGCTGGCACTGTATACAGGGGTCTATGATTGGGGCCCCGGCTGGCACTGTATACAGGGGTCTATGACACGGGGCCCCGGCTGGCACTGTATACAGGGGTCTATGATTGGGGCCCCGGCTGGCACTGTATACAGGGGTCTATGATTGGGGCCCCGGCTTGCACTGTATACAGGGGTCTATGATTGGGGCCCCGGCTGGCACTGTATACAGGGGTCTATGACACGGGGCCCCGGCTGGCACTGTATACAGGGGTCTATGATTGGGGCCCCGGCTGGCACTGTATACAGGGGTCTATGGTACGGGGCCCCGGCTGGCACTGTATACAGGGGTCTATGATTGGGGCCCCAACTGGCACTGTATACAGGGGTCTATGATTGGGGCCCCGGCTGGCACTGTATACAGGGGTCTATGATTGGGGCCCCGGCTGGCACTGTATACAGGGGTCTATGACACGGGGCCCGGCTGGCACTGTATACAGGGGTCTATGACACGGGGCCCCGGCTGGCACTGTATACAGGGGTCTATGACACGGGCCCCGGCTGGCACTGTATACAGGGGTCTATGATTGGGGCCCCGGCTGGCACTATATACAGGGGTCTACGACACGGGGCCCCGGCTGGCACTGTATACAGGGGTCTATGATTGGGGCCCCGGCTGGCACTGTATGCAGGGGTCTATGACACGGGGCCCCGGCTGGCACTTTATACAGGGGTCTATGACACGGGGCACCGGCTGGCACTTTATACAGGGGTCTATGACACGGGGCCCCGGCTGGCACTGTATACAGGGGTCTATGATTGGGGCCCCGGCTAGCACTGTATACAGGGGTCTATGACACGGGGCCCCGGCTGGCACTGTATACAGGGGTCTATGATTGGGGCCCCGGCTGGCACTGTATACAGGGGTCTATGACATGGGGCCCCGGCTGGCACTGTATACAGGGGTCTATGATTGGGGCCCCGGCTTGCACTGTATACAGTGGTCTATGACACGGGGCCCCGGCTAGCACTGTATACAGGGGTCTATGACACGGGGCCCCGGCTGGCACTGTATACAGGGGTCTATGATTGGGGCCCCGGCTGGCACTGTATACAGGGGTCTATGGTACGGGGCCCCGGCTGGCACTGTATACAGGGGTCTATGACACGGGGCCCCGGCTGGCACTGTATACAGGGGTCTATGACACGGGGCCCCGGCTGGCACTGTATACAGGGGTCTATGACACGGGGCCCCGGCTGGCACTGTATACAGTGGTCTATGATTGGGGCCCCGGCTGGCACTGTATACAGGGGTCTATGACACGGGGCCCCGGCTGGCACTGTATACAGGGGCCTATGATTGGGGCCCCGGCTGGCACTGTATACAGGGGTCTATGACACGGGGCCCCGGCTGGCACTGTATACAGGGGTCTATGATTGGGGCCCCGGCTGGCACTTTATACAGGGGTCTATGACACGGGGCCCCGGCTGGCACTGTATACAGGGGTCTATGACATGGGGCCCCGGCTGGCACTGTATACAGGGGTCTATGATTGGGGCCCCGGCTTGCACTGTATACAAGGGTCTATGATTGGGGCCCCGGCTGGCACTGTATACAGGGGTCTATGACACGGGGCCCCGGCTTGCACTGTATACAGGGGTCTATGATTGGGGCCCCGGCTGGCACTGTATACAGGGGTCTATGATTGGGGCCCCGGCTGGCACTGTATACAGGGGTCTATGACAGGGGGCCCCGGCTTGCACTGTATACAGGGGTCTATGATTGGGGCCCCGGCTGGCACTGTATACAGGGGTCTATGACACGGGGCCCCGGCTGGCACTGTATACAGGGGTCTATGATTGGGGCCCCGGCTGGCACTGTATACAGGGGTCTATGACAGGGGGCCCCGGCTTGCACTGTATACAGGGGTCTATGATTGGGGCCCCGGCTGGCACTGTATACAGGGGTCTATGACACGGGGCCCCGGCTGGCACTGTATACAGGGGTCTATGATTGGGGCCCCGGCTGGCACTGTATACAGGGGTCTATGATTGGGGCCCCGGCTGGCACTGTATACAGGGGTCTATGACACGGGGCCCCGGCTGGCACTGTATACAGGGGTCTATGATTGGGGCCCCGGCTGGCACTGTATACAGGGGTCTATGACACGGGCCCCCGGCTGGCACTGTATACAGGGGTCTATGATTGGGGCCCCGGCTGGCACTGTATACAGGGGTCTATGACACGGGGCCCCGGCTGGCACTGTATACAGGGGTCTATGATTGGGGCCCCGGCTGGCACTGTATACAGGGGTCTATGACACAGGGGCCCCGGCTGGCACTGTATACAGGGGTCTATGACACGGGGCCCCGGCTGGCACTGTATACAGGGGTCTATGATTGGGGCCCCGGCTTGCACTGTATACAGGGGTCTATGATTGGGGCCCCGGCTGGCACTGTATACAGGGGTCTATGACACGGGGCCCCGGCTGGCACTGTATACAGGGGTCTATGATTGGGGCACCGGCTGGCACTGTATACAGGGGTCTATGGTACGGGGCCCCGGCTGGCACTGTATAAAGGGGTCTATTGGGGCCCCGGCTGGCACTGTATACAGGGGTCTATGATTGGGGCCCCGGCTGGCATTGTATACAGGGGTCTATGATTGGGGCCCCGGCTGGCACTGTATACAGGGGTCTATGATTGGGGCCCCGGCTGGCACTGTATACAGGGGTCTATGACACGGGGCCCCGGCTGGCACTGTATACAGGGGTCTATGACACGGGGCCCCGGCTGGCACTGTATACAGGGGTCTATGATTGGGGCCCCGGCTGGCACTATATACAGGGGTCTATGACACGGGGCCCCGGCTGGCACTGTATACAGGGGTCTATGACACGGGGCCCCGGCTGGCACTGTATACAGGGGTCTATGATTGGGGCCCCGGCTGGCACTATATACAAGGGTCTATGACACGGGCCCCGGCTGGCACTGTATACAGGGGTCTATGATTGGGGCCCCGGCTGGCACTGTATACAGGGGTCTATGATTGGGGCCCCGGCTGGCACTGTATACAGGGGTCTATGACACGGGGCCCCGGCTGGCACTATATACAGGGGTCTATGACACGGGGCCCCGGCTGGCACTGTATACAGGGGTCTATGATTGGGGCCCCGGCTGGCACTATATACAGGGGTCTATGACACGGGGCCCCGGCTGGCACTGTATACAGGGGTCTATGATTGGGGCCCCGGCTGGCACTGTATACAGGGTTCTATGACACGGGGCCCCGGCTGGCACTGTATACAGGGGTCTATGACACGGGGCCCGGCTGGCACTGTATACAGGGGTCTATGATTGGGGCCCCGGCTGGCACTGTATACAGTGGTCTATGATTGGGGCCCCGGCTGGCACTGTATACAGGGGTCTATGACACGGGGCCCCGGCTGGCACTGTATACAGGGGTCTATGACACGGGTCCCCGGCTGGCACTGTATACAGGGGTCTATGACATGGGGCCCCGGCTGGCACTGTATACAGGGGTCTATGACACGGGGCCCCGGCTGGCACTGTATACAGGGGTCTATGATTGGGGCCCCGGCTGGCACTATATACAAGGGTCTATGACACGGGGCCCCGGCTGGCACTGTATACAGGGGTATATGACACGGGGCCCCGGCTGGCACTGTATACAGGGGTCTATGATTGGGGCCCCGGCTGGCACTGTATACAGGGGTCTATGACATGGGGCCCCAGCTGGCACTGTATACAGGGGTCTATGACACGGGGCCCCGGCTGGCACTGTATACAGGGGTCTATGACACGAGGCCCCGGCTGGCACTGTATACAGGGGTCTATGACACGGGGCCCCGGCTGGCACTATATACAGGGGTCTATGACACGGGGCCCCAGGTGGCACTTTATACAGGGGTCTATGACACGGGGCCCCGGCTGGCACTGTATACAGGGGTCTATGACACTGGGCCACGGCTGGCACTGTATACAGGGGTCTATGATTGGGGCCCCGGCTGGCACTGTATACAGGGGTCTATGATTGGGGCCCCGGTTGGCACTGTATACAGGGGTCTATGATTGGGGCCCCTGCAGGCACTGTATACAGGGGTCTATGACACAGGGCCCCGGCTGGCACTGTATACAGGGGTCTATGACACGGGGCCCCGGCTGGCACTGTATACAGGGGTCTATGACATGGGGCCCCGGCTGGCACTGTATACAGGGGTCTATGACACGGGGCCCCGGCTGGCACTGTATACAGGGGTCTACGACACGGGGCCCCGGCTGGCACTGTATACAGGGGTCTATGACATGGGGCCCCGGCTGGCACTGTATACAGGGGTCTATGACAAGGGGCCCCGGCTGGCACTGTATACAGGGGTCTATGACACGGGGCCCCGGCTGGCACTGTATACAGGGGTCTATGACACGGGGCCCCGGCTGGCACTGTATACAGGGGTCTATGACATGGGGCCCCGGAGGGCACTGTATACAGGGGTCTATGACACGGGGCCCCGGCTGGCACTGTATACAGGGGTCTATGACACAGGGCCCCGGATGGCACTGTATACAGGGGTCTATGACACGGGGCCCCGGCTGGCACTGTATACAGGGGTCTATGACACGGGGCCCCGGCTGGCACTGTATACAGGGGTCTATGATTGGGGCCCCGGCTGGCACTGTATACAGGGGTCTATGATTGGGGCCCCGGCTGGCACTATATACAGGGGTCTATGACACGGGGCCCCGGTTGGCACTGTATACAGGGGTCTTTGACACGGGGCCCCCGGCTGGCACTGTATACAGGGGTCTATCACACGGGGCCCCGGCTGGCACTATATACAGGGGTCTATTACACGGGGCCCCGGCTGGCACTGTATACAGGGGTCTATGATTGGGGCCCCTGCAGGCACTGTATACAGGGGTCTATGACACGGGGCCCCGGCTGGCACTGTATACAGGGGTCTATGATTGGGGCCCCGGCTGGCACTGTATACAGGGGTCTATGACATGGGGCCCCGGCTGGCACTGTATACAGGGGTCTATGACACGGGGCCCCGGCTGGCACTGTATACAGGGGTCTACGACACGGGGCCCCGGCTGGCACTGTATACAGGGGTCTATGACACGGGGCCCCGGCTGGCACTGTATACAGGGGTCTATGACACGGGGCCCCGGCTGGCACTGTATACAGGGGTCTATGACACGGGGCCCCGGCTGGCACTGTATACAGGGGTCTATGACACGGGGCCCCGGCTGGCACTGTATACAGGGGTCTATGACACGGGGCCCCGGCTGGCACTGTATACAGGGGTCTATGACATGGGGCCCCGGCTGGCACTGTATACAGGGGTCTATGATTGGGGCCCCGGCTGGCACTATATACAGGGGTCTATGACACGGGGCCCCGGCTGGCACTATATACAGGGGTCTATGACACGGGGCCCCGGCTGGCACTTTATACAGGGGTCTATGATTGGGGCCCCGGCTGGCACTGTATACAGGGGTCTATGATTGGGGCCCCGGCTGGCACTGTATACAGGGGTCTATGACATGGGGCCCCGGCTGGCACTGTATACAGGGGTCTATGACACGGGGCCCCGGCTGGCACTGTATACAGGGGTCTATGACACGGGGCCCTGGATAGCACTGTATACAGGGGTCTATGATTGGGGCCCCGGCTGGCACTGTATACAGGGGTCTATGATTGGGGCCCCGGCTGGCACTGTATACAGGGGTCTATGACATGGGGCCCCGGCTGGCACTGTATACAGGGGTCTACGACACGGGGCCCCGGCTGGCACTGTATACAGGGGTCTATGACACGGGGCCCCGGCTGGCACTGTATACAGGGGTCTATGACACGGGGCCCTGGCTGGCACTGTATACAGGGGTCTATGACACGGGCCCCGGATAGCACTGTATACAGGGGTCTATGACACGGGGCCCCGGCTGGCACTGTATACAGGGGTCTATGACACGGGGCCCCGGCTGGCACTGTATACAGGGGTCTATGACACGGGGCCCCGGCTGGCACTGTATACAGGGGTCTATGATTGGGGCCCCGGCTGGCACTGTATACAGGGGTCTATGACACGGGGCCCCGGCTGGCACTCTATACAGGGGTCTATGACACGGGGCCCCGGCTGGCACTGTATACAGGGGTCTATGATTGGGGCCCCGGCTGGCACTGTATACAGGGGTCTATGATTGGGGCCCCGGCTGGCACTGTATACAGGGGTCTATGATTGGGGCCCCGGCTGGCACTGTATACAGGGGTCTATGACACGGGGCCCCGGCTGGCACTGTATACAGGGGTCTATGATTGGGGCCCCGGCTGGCACTGTATACAGGGGTCTACGACACGGGGCCCCATCTGGCACTGTATACAGGGGTCTATGACACGGGGCCCCGGCTGGCACTGTATACAGGGGTCTATGATTGGGGCCCCGGCTGGCACTGTATACAGGGGTCTATGACAAGGGGCCCCGGCTGGCACTGTATACAGGGGTCTATGACAAGGGGCCCCGGCTGGCACTGTATACAGGGGTCTATGATTGGGGCCCCGGCTGGCACTGTATACAGGGGTCTATGACACGGGGCCCCGGCTGGCACTGTATACAGGGGTCTATGACACGGGGCCCCGGCTGGCACTGTATACAGGGGTCTATGACACGGGGCCCCGGCTGGCACTGTATACAGGGGTCTATGACACTGGGCCCCGGCTGGCACTGTATACAGGGGTCTATGATTGGGGCCCCGGCTGGCACTGTATACAGGGGTCTATGACACGGGGCCCCGGCTGGCACTGTATACAGGGGTCTATGACATGGGGCCCCGGCTGGCACTGTATACAGGGGTCTATGATTGGGGCCCCGGCTTGCACTATATTTAGGGGTCTATGATTGGGGCCCCGGCTGGCACTGTATACAGGGGTCTATGACACGGGGCCCCGGCTTGCACTGTATACAGGGGTCTATGATTGGGGCCCCAGCTGGCACTGTATACAGGGGTCTATGACACGGGGCCCCGGCTGGCACTGTATACAGGGGTCTATGATTGGGGCCCCGGCTGGCACTGTATACAGGGGTCTATGACACGGGGCCCCGGCTGGCACTGTATACAGGGGTCTATGATTGGGGCCCCGGCTGGCACTGTATACAGGGGTCTATGACACGGGGCCCCGGCTGGCACTGTATACAGGGGTCTATGATTGGGGCCCCGGCTGGCACTGTATACAGGGGTCTATGGTACGGGGCCCCGGCTGGCACTGTATAAAGGGGTCTATGATTGGGGCACCGGCTGGCACTGTATACAGGGGTCTATGACACGGGGCCCCGGCTGGCACTGTATCTAGGGATCTCTGACACGGGGCCCCGGCTGGCACTGTATACAGGGGTCTATGATTGGGGCCCCGGCTGGCACTGTATACAGGGGTCTATGACACGGGGCCCCGGCTGGCACTGTATACAGGGGTCTATGACACGGGGCCCCGGCTGGCACTGTATACAGGGGTCTAAAACACGGGGCCCCGGCTGGCACTGTATACAGGGGTCTATGATTGGGGCCCCGCCTGGCACTGTATAAAGGGGTCTATGATTGGGGCCCCGGCTGGCACTATATAAAGGGGTCTATGACACGGGGCCCCGGCTGGCACTGTATACAGGGGTCTATGATTGGGGCCCCGGCTGGCACTGTATACAGGGGTCTATGATTGGGGCCCCGGCTTGCACTGTATACAGGGGTCTATGATTGGGGCCCCGGCTGGCACTGTATACAGGGGTCTATGACACGGGGCCCCGGCTGGCACTGTATACAGGGGTCTATGATTGGGGCCCCGGCTGGCACTGTATACAGGGGTCTATGACACAGGGGCCCCGGCTGGCACTGTATACAGGGGTCTATGACACGGGGCCCCGGCTGGCACTGTATACAGGGGTCTATGATTGGGGCCCCGGCTTGCACTGTATACAGGGGTCTATGATTGGGGCCCCGGCTGGCACTGTATACAGGGGTCTATGACACGGGGCCCCGGCTGGCACTGTATACAGGGGTCTATGATTGGGGCACCGGCTGGCACTGTATACAGGGGTCTATGGTACGGGGCCCCGGCTGGCACTGTATAAAGGGGTCTATTGGGGCCCCGGCTGGCACTGTATACAGGGGTCTATGATTGGGGCCCCGGCTGGCATTGTATACAGGGGTCTATGATTGGGGCCCCGGCTGGCACTGTATACAGGGGTCTATGATTGGGGCCCCGGCTGGCACTGTATACAGGGGTCTATGACACGGGGCCCCGGCTGGCACTGTATACAGGGGTCTATGACACGGGGCCCCGGCTGGCACTGTATACAGGGGTCTATGATTGGGGCCCCGGCTGGCACTATATACAGGGGTCTATGACACGGGGCCCCGGCTGGCACTGTATACAGGGGTCTATGACACGGGGCCCCGGCTGGCACTGTATACAGGGGTCTATGATTGGGGCCCCGGCTGGCACTATATACAAGGGTCTATGACACGGGGCCCCGGCTGGCACTGTATACAGGGGTCTATGATTGGGGCCCCGGCTGGCACTGTATACAGGGGTCTATGATTGGGGCCCCGGCTGGCACTGTATACAGGGGTCTATGACACGGGGCCCCGGCTGGCACTATATACAGGGGTCTATGACACGGGGCCCCGGCTGGCACTGTATACAGGGGTCTATGATTGGGGCCCCGGCTGGCACTATATACAGGGGTCTATGACACGGGGCCCCGGCTGGCACTGTATACAGGGGTCTATGATTGGGGCCCCGGCTGGCACTGTATACAGGGTTCTATGACACGGGGCCCCGGCTGGCACTGTATACAGGGGTCTATGACACGGGGCCCGGCTGGCACTGTATACAGGGGTCTATGATTGGGGCCCCGGCTGGCACTGTATACAGTGGTCTATGATTGGGGCCCCGGCTGGCACTGTATACAGGGGTCTATGACACGGGGCCCCGGCTGGCACTGTATACAGGGGTCTATGACACGGGTCCCCGGCTGGCACTGTATACAGGGGTCTATGACATGGGGCCCCGGCTGGCACTGTATACAGGGGTCTATGACACGGGGCCCCGGCTGGCACTGTATACAGGGGTCTATGATTGGGGCCCCGGCTGGCACTATATACAAGGGTCTATGACACGGGGCCCCGGCTGGCACTGTATACAGGGGTATATGACACGGGGCCCCGGCTGGCACTGTATACAGGGGTCTATGATTGGGGCCCCGGCTGGCACTGTATACAGGGGTCTATGACATGGGGCCCCAGCTGGCACTGTATACAGGGGTCTATGACACGGGGCCCCGGCTGGCACTGTATACAGGGGTCTACGACACGGGGCCCCGGCTGGCACTGTATACAGGGGTCTATGACACGGGGCCCCGGCTGGCACTGTATACAGGGGTCTATGATTGGGGCCCCGGCTGGCACTGTATACAGGGGTCTATGATTGGGGCCCCGGTTGGCACTGTATACAGGGGTCTATGATTGGGGCCCCTGCAGGCACTGTATACAGGGGTCTATGACACAGGGCCCCGGCTGGCACTGTATACAGGGGTCTATGACACGGGGCCCCGGCTGGCACTGTATACAGGGGTCTATGACATGGGGCCCCGGCTGGCACTGTATACAGGGGTCTATGACACGGGGCCCCGGCTGGCACTGTATACAGGGGTCTACGACACGGGGCCCCGGCTGGCACTGTATACAGGGGTCTATGACACGGGGCCCCGGCTGGCACTGTATACAGGGGTCTATGACACGGGGCCCCGGCTGGCACTGTATACAGGGGTCTATGACACGGGGCCCCGGCTGGCACTGTATACAGGGGTCTATGACATGGGGCCCCGGATGGCACTGTATACAGGGGTCTATGACACGGGGCCCCGGCTGGCACTGTATACAGGGGTCTATGACACGGGGCCCCGGCTGGCACTGTATACAGGGGTCTATGACATGGGGCCCCGGATGGCACTGTATACAGGGGTCTATGACACGGGGCCCCGGCTGGCACTGTATACAGGGGTCTATGACACAGGGCCCCGGCTGGCACTGTATACAGGGGTCTATCACACGGGGCCCCGGCTGGCACTATATACAGGGGTCTATTACACGGGGCCCCGGCTGGCACTGTATACAGGGGTCTATGATTGGGGCCCCTGCAGGCACTGTATACAGGGGTCTATGACACGGGGCCCCGGCTGGCACTGTATACAGGGGTCTATGATTGGGGCCCCGGCTGGCACTGTATACAGGGGTCTATGACATGGGGCCCCGGCTGGCACTGTATACAGGGGTCTATGACACGGGGCCCCGGCTGGCACTGTATACAGGGGTCTACGACACGGGGCCCCGGCTGGCACTGTATACAGGGGTCTATGACACGGGGCCCCGGCTGGCACTGTATACAGGGGTCTATGACACGGGGCCCCGGCTGGCACTGTATACAGGGGTCTATGACACGGGGCCCCGGCTGGCACTGTATACAGGGGTCTATGACACGGGGCCCCGGCTGGCACTGTATACAGGGGTCTATGACACGGGGCCCCGGCTGGCACTGTATACAGGGGTCTATGACATGGGGCCCCGGCTGGCACTGTATACAGGGGTCTATGATTGGGGCCCCGGCTGGCACTATATACAGGGGTCTATGACACGGGGCCCCGGCTGGCACTATATACAGGGGTCTATGACACGGGGCCCCGGCTGGCACTTTATACAGGGGTCTATGATTGGGGCCCCGGCTGGCACTGTATACAGGGGTCTATGATTGGGGCCCCGGCTGGCACTGTATACAGGGGTCTATGACATGGGGCCCCGGCTGGCACTGTATACAGGGGTCTATGACACGGGGCCCCGGCTGGCACTGTATACAGGGGTCTATGACACGGGGCCCTGGATAGCACTGTATACAGGGGTCTATGATTGGGGCCCCGGCTGGCACTGTATACAGGGGTCTATGATTGGGGCCCCGGCTGGCACTGTATACAGGGGTCTATGACATGGGGCCCCGGCTGGCACTGTATACAGGGGTCTACGACACGGGGCCCCGGCTGGCACTGTATACAGGGGTCTATGACACGGGGCCCCGGCTGGCACTGTATACAGGGGTCTATGACACGGGGCCCTGGCTGGCACTGTATACAGGGGTCTATGACACGGGCCCCGGATAGCACTGTATACAGGGGTCTATGACACGGGGCCCCGGCTGGCACTGTATACAGGGGTCTATGACACGGGGCCCCGGCTGGCACTGTATACAGGGGTCTATGACACGGGGCCCCGGCTGGCACTGTATACAGGGGTCTATGATTGGGGCCCCGGCTGGCACTGTATACAGGGGTCTATGACACGGGGCCCCGGCTGGCACTCTATACAGGGGTCTATGACACGGGGCCCCGGCTGGCACTGTATACAGGGGTCTATGATTGGGGCCCCGGCTGGCACTGTATACAGGGGTCTATGATTGGGGCCCCGGCTGGCACTGTATACAGGGGTCTATGATTGGGGCCCCGGCTGGCACTGTATACAGGGGTCTATGACACGGGGCCCCGGCTGGCACTGTATACAGGGGTCTATGATTGGGGCCCCGGCTGGCACTGTATACAGGGGTCTACGACACGGGGCCCCATCTGGCACTGTATACAGGGGTCTATGACACGGGGCCCCGGCTGGCACTGTATACAGGGGTCTATGATTGGGGCCCCGGCTGGCACTGTATACAGGGGTCTATGACAAGGGGCCCCGGCTGGCACTGTATACAGGGGTCTATGACAAGGGGCCCCGGCTGGCACTGTATACAGGGGTCTATGATTGGGGCCCCGGCTGGCACTGTATACAGGGGTCTATGACACGGGGCCCCGGCTGGCACTGTATACAGGGGTCTATGACACGGGGCCCCGGCTGGCACTGTATACAGGGGTCTATGACACGGGGCCCCGGCTGGCACTGTATACAGGGGTCTATGACACTGGGCCCCGGCTGGCACTGTATACAGGGGTCTATGATTGGGGCCCCGGCTGGCACTGTATACAGGGGTCTATGACACGGGGCCCCGGCTGGCACTGTATACAGGGGTCTATGACATGGGGCCCCGGCTGGCACTGTATACAGGGGTCTATGATTGGGGCCCCGGCTTGCACTATATACAGGGGTCTATGATTGGGGCCCCGGCTGGCACTGTATACAGGGGTCTATGACACGGGGCCCCGGCTTGCACTGTATACAGGGGTCTATGATTGGGGCCCCGGCTGGCACTGTATACAGGGGTCTATGACACGGGGCCCCGGCTGGCACTGTATACAGGGGTCTATGATTGGGGCCCCGGCTGGCACTGTATACAGGGGTCTATGACACGGGGCCCCGGCTGGCACTGTATACAGGGGTCTATGATTGGGGCCCCGGCTGGCACTGTATACAGGGGTCTATGACACGGGGCCCCGGCTGGCACTGTATACAGGGGTCTATGATTGGGGCCCCGGCTGGCACTGTATACAGGGGTCTATGGTACGGGGCCCCGGCTGGCACTGTATAAAGGGGTCTATGATTGGGGCACCGGCTGGCACTGTATACAGGGGTCTATGACACGGGGCCCCGGCTGGCACTGTATCTAGGGATCTATGACACGGGGCCCCGGCTGGCACTGTATACAGGGGTCTATGATTGGGGCCCCGGCTGGCACTGTATACAGGGGTCTATGACACGGGGCCCCGGCTGGCACTGTATACAGGGGTCTATGACACGGGGCCCCGGCTGGCACTGTATACAGGGGTCTAAAACACGGGGCCCCGGCTGGCACTGTATACAGGGGTCTATGATTGGGGCCCCGCCTGGCACTGTATAAAGGGGTCTATGATTGGGGCCCCGGCTGGCACTATATAAAGGGGTCTATGACACGGGGCCCCGGCTGGCACTGTATACAGGGGTCTATGATTGGGGCCCCGGCTGGCACTGTATACAGGGGTCTATGATTGGGGCCCCGGCTTGCACTGTATACAGGGGTCTATGATTGGGGCCCCGGCTGGCACTGTATACAGGGGTCTATGACACGGGGCCCCGGCTGGCACTGTATACAGGGGTCTATGATTGGGGCCCCGGCTGGCACTGTATACAGGGGTCTATGGTACGGGGCCCCGGCTGGCACTGTATAAAGGGGTCTATGATTGGGGCACCGGCTGGCACTGTATACAGGGGTCTATGACACGGGGCCCCGGCTGGCACTGTATCTAGGGATCTATGACACGGGGCCCCGGCTGGCACTGTATACAGGGGTCTATGATTGGGGCCCCGGCTGGCACTGTATACAGGGGTCTATGACACGGGGCCCCGGCTGGCACTGTATACAGGGGTCTATGACACGGGGCCCCGGCTGGCACTGTATACAGGGGTCTACGACACGGGGCCCCGGCTGGCACTGTATACAGGGGTCTATGACACGGGGCCCCGGATAGCACTGTATACAGGGGTCTATGACACGGGGCCCCGGCTGGCACTGTATACAGGGGTCTATGACACGGGGCCCCGGCTGGCACTGTATACAGGGGTCTATGATTGGGACCCCGGCTGGCACTGTATACAGGGGTCTATGACATGGGGCCCCGGCTGGCACTGTATACAGGGGTCTATGACACGGGGCCCCGGCTGGCACTGTATACAGGGGTCTATGACACAGGGCCCTGGATAGCACTGTATACAGGGGTCTATGATTGGGGCCCCGGCTGGCACTGTATACAGGGGTCTATGATTGGGGCCCCGGCTGGCACTGTATACAGGGGTCTATGACATGGGGCCCCGGCTGGCACTGTATACAGGGGTCTACGACACGGGGCCCCGGCTGGCACTGTATACAGGGGTCTATGACACGGGGCCCCGGCTGGCACTGTATACAGGGGTCTATGATTGGGGCCCCGGCTGGCACTGTATACAGGGGTCTATGACACGGGGCCCCGGCTGGCACTCTATACAGGGGTCTATGACACAGGGCCCCGGCTGGCACTGTATACAGGGGTCTATGATTGGGGCCCCGGCTGGCACTGTATACAGGGGTCTATGATTGGGGCCCCGGCTGGCACTGTATACAGGGGTCTATGATTGGGGCCCCGGCTGGCACTGTATACAGGGGTCTATGACACGGGGCCCCGGCTGGCACTGTATACAGGGGTCTATGATTGGGGCCCCGGCTGGCACTGTATACAGGGGTCTACGACACGGGGCCCCATCTGGCACTGTATACAGGGGTCTATGACACGGGGCCCCGGCTGGCACTGTATACAGGGGTCTATGATTGGGGCCCCGGCTGGCACTGTATACAGGGGTCTATGACAAGGGGCCCCGGCTGGCACTGTATACAGGGGTCTATGACAAGGGGCCCCGGCTGGCACTGTATACAGGGGTCTATGATTGGGGCCCCGGCTGGCACTGTATACAGGGGTCTATGACACGGGGCCCCGGCTGGCACTGTATACAGGGGTCTATGACACGGGGCCCCGGCTGGCACTGTATACAGGGGTCTATGACACGGGGCCCCGGCTGGCACTGTATACAGGGGTCTATGACACTGGGCCCCGGCTGGCACTGTATACAGGGGTCTATGATTGGGGCCCCGGCTGGCACTGTATACAGGGGTCTATGACACGGGGCCCCGGCTGGCACTGTATACAGGGGTCTATGACATGGGGCCCCGGCTGGCACTGTATACAGGGGTCTATGATTGGGGCCCCGGCTTGCACTATATACAGGGGTCTATGATTGGGGCCCCGGCTGGCACTGTATACAGGGGTCTATGACACGGGGCCCCGGCTTGCACTGTATACAGGGGTCTATGATTGGGGCCCCGGCTGGCACTGTATACAGGGGTCTATGACACGGGGCCCCGGCTGGCACTGTATACAGGGGTCTATGATTGGGGCCCCGGCTGGCACTGTATACAGGGGTCTATGACACGGGGCCCCGGCTGGCACTGTATACAGGGGTCTATGGTACGGGGCCCCGGCTGGCACTGTATAAAGGGGTCTATGATTGGGGCACCGGCTGGCACTGTATACAGGGGGTCTATGACACGGGGCCCCGGCTGGCACTGTATCTAGGGATCTATGACACGGGGCCCCGGCTGGCACTGTATACAGGGGTCTATGATTGGGGCCCCGGCTGGCACTGTATACAGGGGTCTATGACACGGGGCCCCGGCTGGCACTGTATACAGGGGTCTATGACACGGGGCCCCGGCTGGCACTGTATACAGGGGTCTAAAACACGGGGCCCCGGCTGGCACTGTATACAGGGGTCTATGATTGGGGCCCCCGCCTGGCACTGTATAAAGGGGTCTATGATTGGGGCCCCGGCTGGCACTATATACAGGGGTCTATGACACGGGGCCCCGGCTGGCACTGTATACAGGGGTCTATGATTGGGGCCCCGGCTGGCACTGTATACAGGGGTCTATGATTGGGGCCCCGGCTTGCACTGTATACAGGGGTCTATGATTGGGGCCCCGGCTGGCACTGTATACAGGGGTCTATGACACGGGGCCCCGGCTGGCACTGTATACAGGGGTCTATGATTGGGGCCCCGGCTGGCACTGTATACAGGGGTCTATGGTACGGGGCCCCCGGCTGGCACTGTATAAAGGGGTCTATGATTGGGGCACCGGCTGGCACTGTATACAGGGGTCTATGACACGGGGCCCCGGCTGGCACTGTATCTAGGGATCTATGACACGGGTCCCCGGCTGGCACTGTATACAGGGGTCTATGATTGGGGCCCCGGCTGGCACTGTATACAGGGGTCTATGACACGGGGCCCCGGCTGGCACTGTATACAGGGGTCTATGACACGGGGCCCCGGCTGGCACTGTATACAGGGGTCTAAAACACGGGGCCCCGGCTGGCACTGTATACAGGGGTCTATGATTGGGGCCCCCGCCTGGCACTGTATAAAGGGGTCTATGATTGGGGCCCCGGCTGGCACTATATACAGGGGTCTATGACACGGGGCCCCGGCTGGCACTGTATACAGGGGTCCTATGATTGGGGCCCCGGCTGGCACTGTATACAGGGGTCTATGATTGGGGCCCCGGCTTGCACTGTATACAGGGGTCTATGACACGGGGCCCCGGCTGGCACTGTATACAGGGGTCTATGACACGGGGCCCCGGCTGGCACTGTATACAGGGGTCTATGATTGGGGCCCCGGCTGGCACTGTATACAGGGGTCTATGGTACGGGGCCCCGGCTGGCACTGTATAAAGGGGTCTATGATTGGGGCACCGGCTGGCACTGTATACAGGGGTCTATGACACGGGGCCCCGGCTGGCACTGTATCTAGGGATCTATGACACGGGGCCCCGGCTGGCACTGTATACAGGGGTCTATGATTGGGGCCCCGGCTGGCACTGTATACAGGGGTCTATGACACGGGGCCCCGGCTGGCACTGTATACAGGGGTCTATGACACGGGGCCCCGGCTGGCACTGTATACAGGGGTCTACGACACGGGGCCCCGGCTGGCACTGTATACAGGGGTCTATGACACGGGGCCCCGGATAGCACTGTATACAGGGGTCTATGACACGGGGCCCCGGCTGGCACTGTATACAGGGGTCTATGACACGGGGCCCCGGCTGGCACTGTATACAGAGATCTATGATTGGGGCCCCGGCTGGCACTGTATACAGGGGTCTATGACACGGGGCCCCGGCTGGCACTGTATACAGGGGTCTATGACACGGGGCCCCGGCTGGCACTGTATACAGGGGTCTATGACACGGGGCCCCGGATAGCACTGTATACAGGGGTCTATGACACGGGGCCCCGGCTGGCACTGTATACAGGGGTCTATGACACGGGGCCCCGGCTGGCACTGTATACAGGGGTCTATGACACGGGGCCCCGGCTGGCACTGTATACAGGGGTCTATGATTGGGGCCCCGGCTGGCACTGTATACAGGGGTCTATGACACGGGGCCCCGGCTGGCACTCTATACAGGGGTCTATGACACGGGGCCCCGGCTGGCACTGTATACAGGGGTCTATGATTGGGGCCCCCGGCTGGCACTGTATACAGGGGTCTATGATTGGGGCCCCGGCTGGCACTGTATACAGGGGTCTATGATTGGGGCCCCGGCTGGCACTGTATACAGGGGTCTATGACACGGGGCCCCGGCTGGCACTGTATACAGGGGTCTATGATTGGGGCCCCGGCTGGCACTGTATACAGGGCTCTACGACACGGGGCCCCATCTGGCACTGTATACAGGGGTCTATGACACGGGGCCCCGGCCGGCACTGTATACAGGGGTCTATGACACGGGGCCCCGGCTTGCACTGTATACAGGGGTCTATGATTGGGGCCCCGGCTGGCACTGTATACAGGGGTCTATGACACGGGGCCCCGGCTGGCACTGTATACAGGGGTCTATGATTGGGGCCCCGGCTGGCACTGTATACAGGGGTCTATGACACGGGGCCCCGGCTGGCACTGTATACAGGGGTCTATGACACGGGGCCCCGGCTGGCACTGTATACAGGGGTCCATGACACGGGGCCCCGGCTGGCACTGTATACAGGGGTCTATGATTGGGGCCCCGGCTGGCACTGTATACAGGGGTCTATGACACGGGGCCCCGGCTGGCACTGTATACAGGGGTCTATGACATGGGGCCCCGGCTGGCACTGTATACAGGGGTCTATGATTGGGGCCCCGGCTTGCACTATATACAGGGGTCTATGATTGGGGCCCCGGCTGGCACTGTATACAGGGGTCTATGACACGGGGCCCCGGCTTGCACTGTATACAGGGGTCTATGATTGGGGCCCCGGCTGGCACTGTATACAGGGGTCTATGACACGGGGCCCCGGCTGGCACTGTATACAGGGGTCTATGATTGGGGCCCCGGCTGGCACTGTATACAGGGGTCTATGACACGGGGCCCCGGCTGGCACTGTATACAGGGGTCTATGATTGGGGCCCCGGCTGGCACTGTATACAGGGGTCTATGACACGGGGCCCCGGCTGGCACTGTATACAGGGGTCTAGGATTGGGGCCCCGGCTGGCACTGTATACAGGGGTCTATGACACAGGGGACCCGGCTGGCACTGTATACAGGGGTCTATGATTGGGGCCCCGCCTGGCACTGTATAAAGGGGTCTATGATTGGGGCCCCGGCTGGCACTATATACAGGGGTCTATGACACGGGGCCCCGTCTGGCACTGTATACAGGGGTCTATGATTGGGGCCCCGGCTGGCACTGTATACAGGGGTCTATGATTGGGGCCCCGGCTTGCACTGTATACAGGGGTCTATGATTGGGGCCCCGGCTGGCACTGTATACAGGGGTCTATGACACAGGGCCCCGGCTGGCACTGTATACAGGGGTCTATGATTGGGGCCCCGGCTGGCACTGTATACAGGGGTCTATGGTACGGGGCCCCGGCTGGCACTGTATAAAGGGGTCTATTGGGGCCCCGGCTGGCACTGTATACAGGGGTCTATGATTGGGACCCCGGCTGGCACTGTATACAGGGGTCTATGATTGGGGCCCCGGCTGGCACTGTATACAGGGGTCTATGATTGGGGCCCCGGCTGGTATTGTATACAGGGGTCTATGACACGGGGCCCCGGCTGGCACTGTATACAGGGGTCTATGACATGGGGCCCCGGCTGGCACTGTATACAGGGGTCTATGATTGGGGCCCCGGCTGGCACTGTATACAGGGGTCTATGACACGGGGCCCCGGCTGGCACTGTATACAGGGGTCTATGACACGGGGCCCCGGCTGGCACTGTATACAGGGGTCTATGACACGGGGCCCCGGCTGGCACTGTATACAGGGGTCTATGATTGGGGCCCCGGCTGGCACTGTATACAGGGGTCTATGACACGGGGCCCCGGCTGGCACTGTATACAGGGGTCTATGATTGGGGCCCTGGCTGGCACTGTATACAGGGGTCTATGACAAGGGGCCCCGGCTGGCACTGTATACAGGGGTCTATGACACGGGGCCCCGGCTGGCACTGTATACAGGGGTCTATGATTGGGGCCCCGGCTGGCACTGTATACAGGGGTCTATGACACGGGGCCCCGGCTGGCACTGTATACAGGGGTCTATGACACGGGGCCCCGGCTGGCACTGTATACAGGGGTCTATGATTGGGGCCCCGGCTGGCACTGTATACAGGGGTCTATGACACGGGGCCCCGGCTTGCACTGTATACAGGGGTCTATCACACGGGGCCCCGGCTGGCACTGTATACACGGGTCTATGACACGGGGCCCCGGCTGGCACTGTATACAGGGGTCTATGACACGGGGCCCCGGCTGGCACTGTATACAGGGGTCTATGATTGGGGCCCCGGCTGGCACTGTATACAGGGGTCTATGGTACGGGGCCCCGGCTGGCACTGTATACAGGGGTCTATGATTGGGGCCCCGGCTGGCACTGTATACAGGGGTCTATGACACGGGGCCCCGGCTGGCACTGTATACAGGGGTCTATGATTGGGGCCCCGGCTGGCACTGTATACAGGGGTCTATGACACGGGGCCCCGGCTGGCACTGTATACAGGGGTCTATGGTACGGGGCCCCGGCTGGCACTGTATACAGGGGTCTATGATTGGGGCCCCGGCTGGCACTGTATACAGGGGTCTATGACACGGGGCCCCGGCTGGCACTGTATACAGGGGTCTATGACATGGGGCCCCGGCTGGCACTGTATACAGGGGTCTATGACACGGGGCCCCGGCTGGCACTGTATACAGGGGTCTATGGTACGGGGCCCCGGCTGGCACTGTATACAGGGGTCTATGATTGGGGCCCCGGCTGGCACTGTATACAGGGGTCTATGACACGGGGCCCTGGCTGGCACTGTATACAGGGGTCTATGACACGGGGCCCCGGCTGGCACTGTATACAGGGGTCTATGATTGGGGCCCCGGCTGGCACTGTATACAGGGGTCTATGGTACTGGGCCCGGCTGGCACTGTATACAGGGGTCTATGACACGGGGCCCCGGCTGGCACTGTATACAGGGGTCTATGACACGGGCCCCGGCTGGCACTGTATACAGGGGTCTATGACACGGGGCCCGGTTGGCACTGTATACAGGGGTCTATGATTGGGGCCCCGGCTGGCACTGTATACAGGGGTCTATGACACGGGGCCCCGGCTGGCACTGTATACAGGGGTCTATGACATGGGGCCCCGGCTGGCACTGTATACAGGGGTCTATGATTGGGGCCCCGGCTTGCACTGTATACAGGGGTCTATGATTGGGGCCCCGGCTGGCACTGTATACAGGGGTCTATGACACGGGGCCCCGGCTTGCACTGTATACAGGGGTCTATGATTGGGGCCCCGGCTGGCACTGTATACAGGGGTCTATGACACAGGGCCCCGGCTGGCACTGTATACAGGGGTCTATGATTGGGGCCCTGGCTGGCACTGTATACAGGGGTCTATGACACGGGGCCCCGGCTGGCACTGTATACAGGGGTCTATGATTGGGGCCCCGGCTGGCACTGTATACAGGGGTCTATGACACAGGGCCCCCGGCTGGCACTGTATACAGGGGTCTATGATTGGGGCCCCGGCTGCCACTGTATACAGGGGTCTATGACACGGGGCCCCGGCTGGCACTGTATACAGGGGTCTATGATTGGGGCCCCGGCTGGCACTGTATACAGGGGTCTATGACACAGGGGCCCCGGCTGGCACTGTATACAGGGGTCTATGATTGGGGCCCCGGCTGGCACTGTATACAGGGGTCTATGACACGGGGCCCCGGCTGGCACTGTATACAGGGGTCTATGATTGGGGCCCCGGCTGGCACTGTATACAGGGGTCTATGATTGGGGCCCCGGCTTGCACTGTATACAGGGGTCTATGACACGGGGCCCCGGCTGGCACTGTATACAGGGGTCTATGATTGGGGCCCCGGCTGGTACTGTATACAGGGGTCTATGGTACGGGGCCCCGGCTGGCACTGTATAAAGGGGTCTATTGGGGCCCCGGCTGGCACTGTATACAGGGGTCTATGACACGGGGCCCCGGCTGGCACTGTATACAGGGGTCTATGACACGGGGCCCCGGCTGGCACTGTATACAGGGGTCCATGATTGGGGCCCCGGCTGGCACTGTATACAGGGGTCTATGACACGGGGCCCCGGCTGGCACTGTATACAGGGGTCTATGATTGGGGCCCCGGCTGGCAGTGTATACAGGGGTCTATGACACGGGGCCCCGGCTGGCACTGTATACAGGGGTCTATGATTGGGGCCCCGGCTGGCACTGTATACAGGGGTCTATGACACGGGGCCCCGGCTGGCACTGTATACAGGGGTCTATGACATGGGGCCCCGGCTGGCACTGTATACAGGGGTCTATGATTGGGGCCCCGGCTTGCACTGTGTACAGGGGTCTATGATTGGGGCCCCGGCTGGCACTGTATACAGGGGTCTATGACACGGGGCCCCGGCTGGCACTGTATACAGGGGTCTATGATTGGGGCCCCGGCTGGCAATGTATACAGGGGTCTATGACACGGGAACCCGGCTGGCACTGTATACAGGGGTCTATGACACGGGGCCCCGGCTGGCACTGTATACAGGGGTCTATGATTGGGGCCCCGGCTGGCACTGTATACAGGGGTCTATGACACGGGGCCCCGGCTGGCACTGTATACAGGGGTCTATGACATGGGGTCCCGGCTGGCACTGTATACAGGGGTCTATGATTGGGGCCCCGGCTTGCACTGTATACAGGGGTCTATGATTGGGGCCCCGGCTGGCACTGTATACAGGGGTCTATGATTGGGGCCCCGGCTGGCACTGTATACTGGGGTATATGACACGGGGCCCTGGCTGGCACTGTATACAGGGGTCTATGACACAGGGGCCCCGGCTGGCACTGTATACAGGGGTCTATGATTGGGGCCCCGGCTGGCACTGTATACAGGGGTCTATGACACGGGGCCCCGGCTGGCACTGTATACAGGGGTCTATGATTGGGGCCCCGGCTGGCAGTGTATACAGGGGTCTATGACACGGGGCCCCGGCTGGCACTGTATACAGGGGTCTATGATTGGGGCCCCGGCTGGCACTGTATACAGGGGTCTATGACACGGGGCCCCGGCTGGCACTGTATACAGGGGTCTATGACATGGGGCCCCGGCTGGCACTGTATACAGGGGTCTATGATTGGGGCCCCGGCTTGCACTGTGTACAGGGGTCTATGATTGGGGCCCCGGCTGGCACTGTATACAGGGGTCTATGACACGGGGCCCCGGCTGGCACTGTATACAGGGGTCTATGATTGGGGCCCCGGCTGGCAATGTATACAGGGGTCTATGACACGGGAACCCGGCTGGCACTGTATACAGGGGTCTATGACACGGGGCCCCGGCTGGCACTGTATACAGGGGTCTATGATTGGGGCCCCGGCTGGCACTGTATACAGGGGTCTATGACACGGGGCCCCGGCTGGCACTGTATACAGGGGTCTATGACATGGGGTCCCGGCTGGCACTGTATACAGGGGTCTATGATTGGGGCCCCGGCTTGCACTGTATACAGGGGTCTATGATTGGGGCCCCGGCTGGCACTGTATACAGGGGTCTATGATTGGGGCCCCGGCTGGCACTGTATACTGGGGTATATGACACGGGGCCCTGGCTGGCACTGTATACAGGGGTCTATGACACAGGGGCCCCGGCTGGCACTGTATACAGGGGTCTATGATTGGGGCCCCGGCTGGCACTGTATACAGGGGTCTATGACACGGGGCCCCGGCTGGCACTGTAACAGGGGTCTATGATTGGGGCCCCGGCTGGCACTGTATACAGGGGTCTATGACACGGGGCCCCGGCTGGCACTGTATACAGGGGTCTATGACACTGGGCCCCGGCTGGCACTGTATACAGGGGTCTATGATTGGGGCCCCGGCTGGCACTGTATACAGGGGTCTATGATTGGGGCCCCGGCTGGCACTGTATACAGGGGTCTATGATTGGGGCCCCGGCTGGCACTGTATACAGGGGTCTATGACATGGGGCCCCGGCTGGCACTGTATACAGGGGTCTATGATTGGGGCCCCGGCTGGCACTGTATACAGGGGTCTATGGTACGGGGCCCCGGCTGGCACTGTATACAGGGGTCTATGATTGGGGCCCCGGCTGGCACTGTATACAGGGGTCTATGACACGGGTCCCCGGCTGGCACTGTATACAGGGGTCTATGACACGGGGCCCCGGCTGGCACTGTATACAGGGGTCTATGATTGGGGCCCCGGCTGGCACTGTATACAGTGGTCTATGATTGGGGCCCCGGCTGGCACTGTATACAGGGGTCTATGACACGGGGCCCCGGCTGGCACTGTATACAGGGGCCTATGATTGGGGCCCCGGCTGGCACTGTATACAGGGGTCTATGACACGGGGCCCCGGCTGGCACTGTATACAGGGGTCTATGATTGGGGCCCCGGCTGGCACTGTATACAGGGGTCTATGACACGGGGCCCCGGCTGGCACTGTATACAGGGGTCTATGACATGGGGCCCCGGCTGGCACTGTATACAGGGGTTTATGATTGGGGCCCCGGCTTGCACTGTATACAAGGGTCTATGATTGGGGCCCCGGCTGGCACTGTATACAGGGGTCTATGACACGGGGCCCCGGCTTGCACTGTATACAGGGGTCTATGATTGGGGCCCCGGCTGGCACTGTATACAGGGGTCTATGATTGGGGCCCCGGCTGGCACTGTATACAGGGGTCTATGACAGAGGGCCCCGGCTTGCACTGTATACAGGGGTCTATGATTGGGGCCCCGGCTGGCACTGTATACAGGGGTCTATGACACGGGGCCCCGGCTGGCACTGTATACAGGGGTCTATGATTGGGGCCCCGGCTGGCACTGTATACAGGGGTCTATGACACGGGGCCCCGGCTGGCACTGTATACAGGGGTCTATGATTGGGGCCCCGGCTTGCACTGTATACAGGGGTCTATGACACGGGGCCCCGGCTGGCACTGTATACAGGGGTCTATGATTGGGGCCCCGGCTGGCACTGTATACAGGGGTCTATGACACGGGGCCCCGGCTGGCACTGTATACAGGGGTCTATGACATGGGGCCCCGGCTGGCACTGTATACAGGGGTCTATGATTGGGGCCCCAGCTTGCACTGTATACAGGGGTCTATGATTGGGGCCCCGGCTGGCACTGTATACAGGGGTCTATGACACGGGGCCCCGGCTGGCACTGTATACAGGGGTCTATGATTGGGGCCCCGGCTGGCAATGTATACAGGGGTCTATGACACGGGGGCCCCGGCTGGCACTGTATACAGGGGTCTATGATTGGGGCCCCGGCTTGGCACTGTATACAGGGGTCTATGACACGGGGCCCCGGCTGGCACTGTATACAGGGGTCTATGACACGGGGCCCCGGCTGGCACTGTATACAGGGGTCTATGATTGGGGCCCCGGCTGGCACTGTATACAGGGGTCTATGACACGGGGCCCCGGCTGGCACTGTATACAGGGGTCTATGACATGGGGTCCCAGCTGGCACTGTATACAGGGGTCTATGATTGGGGCCCCGGCTTGCACTGTATACAGGGGTCTATGATTGGGGCCCCGGCTGGCACTGTATACAGGGGTCTATGATTGGGGCCCCGGCTGGCACTGTATACTGGGGTATATGACACGGGGCCCCGGCTGGCACTGTATACAGGGGTCTATGACACAGGGGCCCCGGCTGGCACTGTATACAGGGGTCTATGATTGGGGCCCCGGCTGGCACTGTATACAGGGGTCTATGACACGGGGCCCCGGCTGGCACTGTATACAGGGGTCTATGATTGGGGCCCCGGCTGGCACTGTATACAGGGGTCTATGACACGGGGCCCCGGCTGGCACTGTATACAGGGGTCTATTGGGGCCCCGGCTGGCACTGTATACAGGGGTCTATGATTGGGGCCCCGGCTGGCACTGTATACAGGGGTCTATGACACGGGGCCCCGGCTGGCACTGTATACAGGGGTCTATGACATGGGGCCCCGGCTGGCACTGTATATAGGGGTCTATGATTGGGGCCCCGGCTTGCACTGTATACAGGGGTCTATGATTGGGGCCCCGGCTGGCACTGTATACAGGGGTCTATGACACGGGGCCCCGGCTGGCACTGTATACAGGGGTCTATGATTGGGGCCCCGGCTGGCACTGTATACAGGGGTCTATGACACGGGGCCCCGGCTGGCACTGTATACAGGGGTCTATGACACTGGGCCCCGGCTGGCACTGTATACAGGGGTCTATGATTGGGGCCCCGGCTGGCACTGTATACAGGGGTCTATGATTGGGGCCCCGGCTTGCACTGTATACAGGGGTCTATGATTGGGGCCCCGGCTGGCACTGTATACAGGGGTCTATGACATGGGGCCCCGGCTGGCACTGTATACAGGGGTCTATGATTGGGGCCCCGGCTGGCACTGTATACAGGGGTCTATGGTACGGGGCCCCGGCTGGCACTGTATACAGGGGTCTATGATTGGGGCCCCGGCTGGCACTGTATACAGGGGTCTATGACACGGGTCCCCGGCTGGCACTGTATACAGGGGTCTATGACACGGGGCCCCGGCTGGCACTGTATACAGGGGTCTATGACACGGGGCCCCGGCTGGCACTGTATACAGGGGTCTATGATTGGGGCCCGGCTGGCACTGTATACAGGGGTCTATGACACGGGGCCCCGGCTGGCACTGTATACAGGGGTCTATGACACGGGGCCCCGGCTTGCACTGTATACAGGGGTCTATGATTGGGGCCCCGGCTGGCACTGTATACAGGGGTCTATGATTGGGGCCCCGGCTGGCACTGTATACAGGGGTCTATGACAGATGGCCCCGGCTTGCACTGTATACAGGGGTCTATGATTGGGGCCCCGGCTGGCACTGTATACAGGGGTCTATGACACGGGGCCCCGGCTGGCACTGTATACAGGGGTCTATGATTGGGGCCCCGGCTGGCACTGTATACAGGGGTCTATGACATGGGGCCCCGGCTGGCACTGTATACAGGGGTCTATGATTGGGGCCCCGGCTGGCACTGTATACAGGGGTCTATGACACAGGGGCCCCGGCTGGCACTGTATACAGGGGTCTATGACACGGGGCCCCGGCTGGCACTGTATACAGGGGTCTATGATTGGGGCCCCGGCTTGCACTGTATACAGGGGTCTATGATTGGGGCCCCGGCTGGCACTGTATACAGGGGTCTATGACACGGGGCCCCGGCTGGCACTGTATACAGGGGTCTATGATTGGGGCCCCGGCTGGCACTGTATACAGGGGTCTATGGTACGGGGCCCCGGCTGGCACTGTATAAAGGGGTCTATTGGGGCCCCGGCTGGCACTGTATACAGGGGTCTATGATTGGGGCCCCGGCTGGCATTGTATACAGGGGTCTATGATTGGGGCCCCGGCTGGCACTGTATACAGGGGTCTATGATTGGGGCCCCGGCTGGCACTGTATACAGGGGTCTATGATTGGGGCCCCGGCTGGCACTGTATACAGGGGTCTATGACACGGGGCCCCGGCTGGCACTGTATACAGGGGTCTATGACACGGGGCCCCGGCTGGCACTGTATACAGGGGTCTATGATTGGGGCCCCGGCTGGCACTATATACAGGGGTCTATGACACGGGGCCCCGGCTGGCACTGTATACAGGGGTCTATGACACGGGGCCCCGGCTGGCACTGTATACAGGGGTCTATGATTGGGGCCCCGGCTGGCACTATATACAAGGGTCTATGACACGGGGCCCCAGCTGGCACTGTATACAGAGGTATATGACACGGGGCCCCGGCTGGCACTGTATACAGGGGTCTATGATTGGGGCCCCGGCTGGCACTGTATACAGGGGTCTATGATTGGGGCCCCGGCTGGCACTGTATACAGGGGTCTATGACACGGGGCCCCGGCTGGCACTGTATACAGGGGTCTATGATTGGGGCCCCGGCTGGCACTATATACAGGGGTCTATGACACGGGGCCCCGGCTGGCACTGTATACAGGGGTCTATGATTGGGGCCCCGGCTGGCACTGTATACAGGGTTCTATGACACGGGGCCCCGGCTGGCACTGTATACAGGGGTCTATGATTGGGGCCCCGGCTGGCACTGTATACAGTGGTCTATGATTGGGGCCCCGGCTGGCACTGTATACAGGGGTCTATGACACGGGGCCCCGGCTGGCACTGTATACAGGGGTCTATGACACGGGTCCCCGGCTGGCACTGTATACAGGGGTCTATGACATGGGGCCCCGGCTGGCACTGTATACAGGGGTCTATGACACGGGGCCCCGGCTGGCACTGTATACAGGGGTCTATGATTGGGGCCCCGGCTGGCACTATATACAAGGGTCTATGACACGGGGCCCCGGCTGGCACTGTATACAGGGGTATATGACACGGGGCCCCGGCTGGCACTGTATACAGGGGTCTATGATTGGGGCCCCGGCTGGCACTGTATACAGGGGTCTATGACACGGGGCCCCGGCTGGCACTGTATACAGGGGTCTATGACACGGGGCCCCGGCTGGCACTGTATACAGGGGTCTATGACACGGGGCCCCGGCTGGCACTGTATACAGGGGTCTATGATTGGGGCCCCGGCTGGCACTGTATACAGGGGTCTATGACACGGGGCCCCGGCTGGCACTGTATACAGGGGTCTATGACACGGGGCCCCGGCTGGCACTGTATACAGGGGTCTGTGACACGGGGCCCCGGCTGGCACTGTATACAGGGGTCTATGATTTGGGCCCCGGCTAGCACTGTATACAGGGGTCTATGACACGGGGCCCGGCTGGCACTGTATACAGGGGTCTATGATTGGGGCCCCGGCTTGCACTGTATACAGGGGTCTATGATTGGGGCCCGGCTGGCACTGTATACAGGGGTCTATGACACGGGGCCCCGGCTGGCACTGTATACAGGGGTCTATGATTGGGGCCCCGGCTGGCACTGTATACAGGGGTCTATGGTACGGGGCCCCGGCTGGCACTGTATACAGGGGTCTATGACACGGGGCCCCGGCTGGCACTGTATACAGGGGTCTATGATTGGGGCCCCGGCTGGCACTGTATACAGGGGTCTATGGTATGGGGCCCCGGCTGGCACTGTATACAGGGGTCTATGACACGGGGCCCCGGCTTGCACTGTATACAGGGGTCTATGATTGGGGCCCCGGCTGGCACTGTATACAGGGGTCTATGACACGGGGCCCCGGCTGGCACTGTATACAGGGGTCTATGATTGGGGCCCCGGCTGGCACTGTATACAGGGGTCTATGACACGGGGCCCCGGCTGGCACTGTATACAGGGGTCTATGATTGGGGCCCCGGCTGGCACTGTATACAGGGGTCTATGACACAGGGCCCCGGCTGGCACTGTATACAGGGGTCTATGACACAGGGGCCCCGGCTGGCACTGTATACAGGGGTCTATGACACAGGGCCCCGGATGGCACTGTATACAGGGGTCTATGATTGGGGCCCCGGCTGGCACTGTATACAGGGGTCTATGACAAGGGGCCCCGGCTGGCACTGTATAAAGGGGTCTATGATTGGGGCCCCGGCTGGCACTGTATACAGGGGTCTATGACACGGGGCCCAGGCTGGCACTGTATACAGGGGTCTATGACACGGGGCCCCGGCTGGCACTGTATACAGGGGTCTATGACACGGGGCCCCGGCTGGCACTGTATACAGGGGTCTATGATTGGGGCCCTGGCTGGCACTGTATACAGGGGTCTATGACACAGGGCCCCCGGCTGGCACTGTATACAGGGGTCTATGATTGGGGCCCCGGCTGGCACTGTATACAGGGGTCTATGACAAGGGGCCCCGGCTGGCACTGTATACAGGGGTCTATGATTGGGGCCCCGGCTGGCACTGTATACAGGGGTCTATGATTGGGGCCCCGGCTGGCACTGTATACAGGGGTCTATGACACGGGGCCCCGGCTGGCACTGTATACAGGGGTCTATGATTGGGGCCCCGGCTGGCACTGTATACAGGGGTCTATGACACGGGGCCCCGGCTGGCACTGTATACAGGGGTCTATGACACGGGGCCCCGGCTGGCACTGTATACAGGGGTCTATGATTGGGGCCCCGGCTTGCACTGTATACAGGGGTCTATGACACGGGGCCCCGGCTGGCACTGTATACAGGGGTCTATGACACGGGGCCCCGGCTGGCACTGTATACAGGGGTCTATGATTGGGGCCCCGGCTGGCACTGTATACAGGGGTCTATGACACGGGGCCCCGGCTGGCACTGTATACAGGGGTCTATGACACGGGGCCCCGGCTGGCACTGTATACAGGGGTCTATGATTGGGGCCCCGGCTGGCACTGTATACAGGGGTCTATGATTGGGGCCCCGGCTGGCACTGTATACAGGGGTCTATGACACGGGGCCCCGGCTGGCACTGTATACAGGGGTCTATGACATGGGGCCCCGGCTGGCACTGTATACAGGGGTCTATGATTGGGGCCCCAGCTTGCACTGTATACAGTGGTCTATGACACGGGGCCCCGGCTGGCACTGTATACAGGGGTCTATGACACGGGGCCCCGGCTGGCACTGTATACAGGGGTCTATGATTGGGGCCCCGGCTTGCACTGTATACAGGGGTCTATGATTGGGGCCCCGGCTGGCACTGTATACAGGGGTCTATGACACGGGGCCCCGGCTGGCACTGTATACAGGGGTCTATGATTGGGGCCCCGGCTGGCACTGTATACAGGGGTCTATGGTACGGGGCCCCGGCTGGCACTGTATAAAGGGGTCTATTGGGGCCCCGGCTGGCACTGTATACAGGGGTCTATGATTGGGGCCCCGGCTGGCATTGTATACAGGGGTCTATGATTGGGGCCCCGGCTGGCACTGTATACAGGGGTCTATGATTGGGGCCCCGGCTGGCACTGTATACAGGGGTCTATGATTGGGGCCCCGGCTGGCACTGTATATAGGGGTCTATGACACGGGGCCCCGGCTGGCACTGTATACAGGGGTCTATGACACGGGGCCCTGGCTGGCACTGTATACAGGGGTCTATGATTGGGGCCCCGGCTGGCACTATATACAGGGGTCTATGACACGGGGCCCCGGCTGGCACTGTATACAGGGGTCTATGACACGGGGCCCCGGCTGGCACTGTATACAGGGGTCTATGATTGGGGCCCCGGCTGGCACTATATACAAGGGTCTATGACACGGGGCCCCGGCTGGCACTGTATACAGGGGTATATGACACGGGGCCCCGGCTGGCACTGTATACAGGGGTCTATGATTGGGGCCCCGGCTGGCACTGTATACAGGGGTCTATGATTGGGGCCCTGGCTGGCACTGTATACAGGGGTCTATGACACGGGCCCCGGCTGGCACTGTATACAGGGGTCTATGATTGGGGCCCCGGCTGGCACTGTATACAGGGTTCTATGACACGGGGCCCCGGCTGGCACTGTATACAGGGGTCTATGATTGGGGCCCCGGCTGGCACTGTATACAGGGTTCTATGACACGGGGCCCGGCTGGCACTGTATACAGGGGTCTATGATTGGGGCCCCGGCTGGCACTGTATACAGGGGTCTATGACACGGGGCCCCGGCTGGCACTGTATACAGGGGTCTATGACACGGGTCCCCGGCTGGCACTGTATACAGGGGTCTATGACATGGGGCCCCGGCTGGCACTGTATACAGGGGTCTATGATTGGGGCCCCGGCTGGCACTGTATACAGGGGTCTATGATTGGGGCCCCGGCTGGCACTGTATACAGGGTTCTATGACACGGGGCCCCGGCTGGCACTGTATACAGGGGTCTATGATTGGGGCCCCGGCTGGCACTGTATACAGGGTTCTATGACACGGGGCCCGGCTGGCACTGTATACAGGGGTCTATGATTGGGGCCCCGGCTGGCACTGTATACAGGGGTCTATGACACGGGGCCCCGGCTGGCACTGTATACAGGGGTCTATGACACGGGTCCCCGGCTGGCACTGTATACAGGGGTCTATGACATGGGGCCCCGGCTGGCACTGTATACAGGGGTCTATGACACGGGGCCCCGGCTGGCACTGTATACAGGGGTCTATGATTGGGGCCCCGGCTGGCACTATATACAAAGGTCTATGACACGGGGCCCCGGCTGGCACTGTATACAGGGGTCTATGACACGGGGCCCCGGCTGGCACTGTATACAGGGGTCTATGATTGGGGCCCCGGCTGGCACTGTATACAGGGGTCTATGATATGGGGCCCCGGCTGGCACTGTATACAGGGGTCTATGACACGGGGCCCCGGCTGGCACTGTATACAGGGGTCTATGACACGGGGCCCCGGCTGGCACTGTATACAGGGGTCTATGACACGGGGCCCCGGCTGGCACTGTATACAGGGGTCTATGATTGGGGCCCCGGCTGGCACTGTATACAGGGGTCTATGACACGGGGCCCCGGCTGGCACTGTATACAGGGGTCTATGACACGGGGCCCCGGCTGGCACTGTATACAAGGGTCTATGACACGAGGCCCCGGCTGGCACTGTATACAGGGGTCTATGACACGGGGCCCCGGCTGGCACTGTATACAGGGGTCTATGACACGGGGCCCCGGCTGGCACTGTATACAGGGGTCTATGACACGAGGCCCCGGCTGGCACTGTATACAGGGGTCTATGATTGGGGCCCTGGCTGGCACTGTATACAGGGGTCTATGATTGGGGCCCCGGCTAGCACTGTATACAGGGGTCTATGACACGGGGCCCCGGCTGGCACTGTATACAGGGGTATATGACACGGGGCCCCGGCTGGCACTGTATACAGGGGTCTATGATTGGGGCCCCGGCTGGCACTGTATACAGGGGTCTATGACACGGGGCCCCGGCTGGCACTGTATACAGGGGTCTATGACATGGGGCACCGGCTGGCACTGTATACAGGGGTCTATGATTGGGGCCCCGGCTTGCACTGTATACAGGGGTCTATGATTGGGGCCCGGCTGGCACTGTATACAGGGGTCTATGATTGGGGCCCCGGCTGGCACTGTATACAGGGGTCTATGGTACGGGGCCCCGGCTGGCACTGTATACAGGGGTCTATGACACGGGGCCCCGGCTGGCACTGTATACAGGGGTCTATGATTGGGGCCCCGGCTGGCACTGTATACAGGGGTCTATGGTATGGGGCCCCGGCTGGCACTGTATACAGGGGTCTATGACACGGGGCCCCGGCTTGCACTGTATACAGGGGTCTATGATTGGGGCCCCGGCTGGCACTGTATACAGGGGTCTATGACACGGGGCCCCGGCTGGCACTGTATACAGGGGTCTATGATTGGGGCCCCGGCTGGCACTGTATACAGGGGTCTATGACACGGGGCCCCGGCTGGCACTGTATACAGGGGTCTATGATTGGGGCCCCGGCTGGCACTGTATACAGGGGTCTATGACACGGGGCCCCGGCTGGCACTGTATACAGGGGTCTATGACACGGGGCCCCGGCTGGCACTGTATACAGGGGTCTATGACACAGGGGCCCCGGCTGGCACTGTATACAGGGGTCTATGACACAGGGCCCCGGATGGCACTGTATACAGGGGTCTATGATTGGGGCCCCGGCTGGCACTGTATACAGGGGTCTATGACAAGGGGCCCCGGCTGGCACTGTATACAGGGGTCTATGATTGGGGCCCCGGCTGGCACTGTATACAGGGGTCTATGACACGGGGCCCAGGCTGGCACTGTATACAGGGGTCTATGACACGGGGCCCCGGCTGGCACTGTATACAGGGGTCTATGATTGGGGCCCCGGCTGGCACTGTATACAGGGGTCTATGACACGGGGCCCCGGCTGGCACTGTATACAGGGGTCTATGATTGGGGCCCCGGCTTGCAGTGTATACAGGGGTCTATGACACGGGGCCCCGGCTGGCACTGTATACAGGGGTCTATGACACGGGGCCCCGGCTGGCACTGTATACAGTGGTCTATGATTGGGGCCCCGGCTGGCACTGTATACAGGGGTCTATGACACGGGGCCCCGGCTGGCACTGTATACAGGGGTCTATGACACGGGGCCACGGCTGGCACTGTATACAGGGGTCTATGATTGGGGCCCCGGCTGGCACTGTATACAGGGGTCTATGATTGGGGCCCCGGCTGGCACTGTATACAGGGGTCTATGACATGGGACCCCCGGCTGGCACTGTATACAGGGGTCTATGGTACGGGGCCCCGGCTTGCACTGTATACAGGGGTCTATGATTGGGGCCCCGGCTGGCACTGTATACAGGGGTCTATGACACGGGGTCCCGGCTGGCACTGTATACAGGGGTCTATGACATGGGACCCCGGCTGGCACTGTATACAGGGGTCTATGATTGGGGCCCCGGCTTGCACTGTATACAGGGGTCTATGATTGGGGCCCCGGCTGGCACTGTATACAGGGGTCTATGACATTGGGCCCCGGCTGGCACTGTATACAGGGGTCTATGATTGGGGCCCCAGCTTGCACTGTATACAGTGGTCTATGACACGGGGCCCCGGCTGGCACTGTATACAGGGGTCTATGACACGGGGCCCCGGCTGGCACTGTATACAGGGGTCTATGATTGGGGCCCCGGCTGGCACTGTATACAGGGGTCTATGACACGGGCCCCGGCTGGCACTGTATACAGGGGTCTATGGTACGGGGCCCCAGCTGGCACTGTATACAGGGGTCTATGACACGGGGCCCCGGCTGGCACTGTATACAGGGGTCTATGACACGGGGCCCCGGCTGGCACTGTATACAGGGGTCTATGACACGGGGCCCTGGCTGGTACTGTATACAGGGGTCTATGACACGGGGCCCCGGCTGGCACTGTATACAGGGGTCTATGATTGGGGCCCCGGCTGGCACTGTATACAGGGGTCTATGACACGGGGCCCCGGCTGGCACTGTATACAGGGGTCTATGACATGGGGCCCCAGCTGGCACTGTATACAGGGGTCTATGATTGGGGCCCCGGCTTGCACTGTATACAGGGGTCTATGATTGGGGCCCCGGCTGGCACTGTATACAGGGGTCTATGACATGGGGCCCCGGCTTGCACTGTATACAGGGGTCTATGATTGGGGCCCCGGCTGGCACTGTATACAGGGGTCTATGATTGGGGCCCCGGCTGGCACTGTATACAGGGGTCTATGACACGGGGCCCCGGCTTGCACTGTATACAGGGGTCTATGATTGGGGCCCCAGCTGGCACTGTATACAGGGGTCTATGATTGGGGCCCCGGCTGGCACTGTATACAGGGGTCTATGACAGGGGGCCCCGGCTTGCACTGTATACAGGGGTCTATGATAGGGGCCCCGGCTGGCACTGTATACAGGGGTCTATGACACGGGGCCCCGGCTGGCACTGTATACAGGGGTCTATGATTGGGGCCCCGGCTGGCACTGTATACAGGGGTCTATGACACAGGGGCCCCGGCTGGCACTGTATACAGGGGTCTATGACACGGGGCCCCGGCTGGCACTGTATACAGGGGTCTATGATTGGGGCCCCGGCTTGCACTGTATACAGGGGTCTATGATTGGGGCCCCGGCTGGCACTGTATACAGGGGTCTATGACACGGGGCCCCGGCTGGCACTGTATACAGGGGTCTATGATTGGGGCCCCGGCTGGCACTGTATACAGGGGTCTATGGTACGGGGCCCCGGCTGGCACTGTATAAAGGGGTCTATTGGGGCCCCGGCTGGCACTGTATACAGGGGTCTATGATTGGGGCCCCGGCTGGCATTGTATACAGGGGTCTATGATTGGGGCCCCGGCTGGCACTGTATACAGGGGTCTATGATTGGGGCCCCGGCTGGCACTGTATACAGGGGTCTATGATAGGGGCCCCGGCTGGCACTGTATACAGGGGTCTATGACACGGGGCCCCGGCTGGCACTGTATACAGGGGTCTATGATTGGGGCCCCGGCTGGCACTGTATACAGGGGTCTATGACACAGGGGCCCCGGCTGGCACTGTATACAGGGGTCTATGACACGGGGCCCCGGCTGGCACTGTATACAGGGGTCTATGATTGGGGCCCCGGCTTGCACTGTATACAGGGGTCTATGATTGGGGCCCCGGCTGGCACTGTATACAGGGGTCTATGACACGGGGCCCCGGCTGGCACTGTATACAGGGGTCTATGATTGGGGCCCCGGCTGGCACTGTATACAGGGGTCTATGGTACGGGGCCCCGGCTGGCACTGTATAAAGGGGTCTATTGGGGCCCCGGCTGGCACTGTATACAGGGGTCTATGATTGGGGCCCCGGCTGGCATTGTATACAGGGGTCTATGATTGGGGCCCCGGCTGGCACTGTATACAGGGGTCTATGATTGGGGCCCCGGCTGGCACTGTATACAGGGGTCTATGATTGGGGCCCCGGCTGGCACTGTATACAGGGGTCTATGACATGGGGCCCCGGCTGGCACTATATACAGGGGTCTATGACACGGGGCCCCGGCTGGCACTGTATACAGTGGTCTATGATTGGGGCCCCGGCTGGCACTATATACAGGGGTCTATGACACGGGGCCCCGGCTGGCACTGTATACAGGGGTCTATGATTGGGGCCCCGGCTGGCACTGTATACAGGGTTCTATGACACGGGGCCCCGGCTGGCACTGTATACAGGGGTCTATGACACGGGGCCCCGGCTGGCACTGTATACAGGGGTCTATGTTTGGGGCCCCGGCTGGCACTGTATACAGGGGTCTATGACACGGGGCCCCGGCTGGCACTGTATACAGGGGTCTATGATTGGGGCCCCGGCTGGCACTGTATACAGGGGTCTATGACACGGGGCCCCGGCTGGCACTGTATACAGGGGTCTATGACATGGGGCCCCGGCTGGCACTGTATACAGGGGTCTATGACACGGGGCCCCGGCTGGCACTGTATACAGGGGTCTATGATTGGGGCCCCGGCTGGCACTATATACAAGGGTCTATGACACGGGGCCCCGGCTGGCACTGTATACAGGGGTCTATGATTGGGGCCCCGGCTGGCACTGTATACAGGGGTCTATGATTGGGGCCCCGGCTGGCACTATATACAGGGGTATATGACACGGGGCCCCGGCTGGCACTTTATACAGGGGTCTATGATTGGGGCCCCGGCTGGCACTGTATACAGGGGTCTATGACACGGGGCCCCGGCTGGCACTGTATACAGGGGTCTATGACACAGGGCCCCGGCTGGCACTGTATACAGGGGTCTATGATTGGGGTCCCGGCTAGCACTGTATACAGGGGTCTATGACACGGGGCCCCGGCTGGCACTGTATACAGGGGTCTATGATTGGGGCCCCGGCTGGCACTGTATACAGGGGTCTATGACACGGGGCCCCGGCTGGCACTGTATACAGGGGTCTATGATTGGGGCCCCGGCTAGCACTGTATACAGGGGTCTATGACACGGGGCCCCAGCTGGCACTGTATACAGGGGTCTATGACATGGGGCCCCGGCTGGCACTGTATACAGGGGTCTATGATTGGGGCCCCGGCTTGCACTGTATACAGGGGTCTATGATTGGGGCCCGGCTGGCACTGTATACAGGGGTCTATGACACGGGGCCCCGGCTGGCACTGTATACAGGGGTCTATGATTGGGGCCCCGGCTGGCACTGTATACAGGGGTCTATGGTACGGGGCCCCGGCTGGCACTGTATACAGGGGTCTATGACACGGGGCCCCGGCTGGCACTGTATACAGGGGTCTATGATTGGGGCCCCGGCTGGCACTGTATACAGGGGTCTATGGTATGGGGCCCCGGCTGGCACTGTATACAGGGGTCTATGACACGGGGCCCCGGCTTGCACTGTATACAGGGGTCTATGACAGGGGGCCCCGGCTGGCACTGTATACAGGGGTCTATGATTGGGGCCCCGGCTGGCACTGTATACAGGGGTCTATGACACGGGGCCCCGGCTGGCACTGTATACAGGGGTCTATGACACGGGGCCCCGGCTGGCACTGTATACAGGGGTCTATGACACGGGGCCCCGGCTGGCACTGTATACAGGGGTCTATGACACGGGGCCCCGGCTGGCACTGTATACAGGGGTCTATGATTGGGGCCCCGGCTGGCACTGTATACAGGGGTCTATGATTGGGGCCCCGGCTGGCACTGTATACAGGGGTCTATGACACGGGGCCCCGGCTGGCACTGTATACAGGGGTCTATGATTGGGGCCCCGGCTGGCACTGTATACAGTGGTCTATGACACGGGGCCCCGGCTGGCACAGTATACAGGGGTCTATGATTGGGGCCTCGGCTGGCACTGTATACAGGGGTCTATGACACAGGGGCCCCGGCTGGCACTGTATACAGGGGTCTATGACAAGGGGCCCCGGATGGCACTGTATACAGGGGTCTATGATTGGGGCCCCGGCTGGCACTGTATGCAGGGGTCTATGACAAGGGGCCCCGGCTGGCACTGTATACAGGGGTCTATGACAAGGGGCCCCGGCTGGCACTGTATACAGGGGTCTATGATTGGGGCCCCGGCTGGCACTGTATACAGGGGTCTATGACACGGGGCCCAGGCTGGCACTGTATACAGGGGTCTATGACACGGGGCCCCGGCTGGCACTGTATACAGGGGTCTATGATTGGGGCCCCGGCTGGCACTGTATACAGGGGTCTATGACATGGGGCCCCGGCTGGCACTGTATACAGGGGTCTATGACACGGGGCCCCGGCTGGCACTGTATACAGGGGTCTATGACACAGGGGCCCCGGCTGGCACTGTATACAGGGGTCTATGACACAGGGCCCCAGATGGCACTGTATACAGGGGTCTATGATTGGGGCCCCGGCTGGCACTGTATACAGGGGTCTATGACAAGGGGCCCCGGCTGGCACTGTATACAGGGGTCTATGACAAGGGGCCCCGGCTGGCACTGTATACAGGGGTCTATGATTGGGGCCCCGGCTGGCACTGTATACAGGGGTCTATGACACGGGGCCCAGGCTGGCACTGTATACAGTAGTCTATGACACGGGGCCCCGGCTGGCACTGTATACAGGGGTCTATGACACGGGGCCCCGGCTGGCACTGTATACAGGGGTCTATGATTGGGGCCCCGGCTGGCACTGTATACAGGGGTCTATGACACAGGGGCCCCGGCTGGCACTGTATACAGGGGTCTATGATTGGGGCCCCGGCTGGCACTGTATACAGGGGTCTATGACAAGGGGCCCCGGCTGGCACTGTATACAGGGGTCTATGATTGGGGCCCCGGCTGGCACTGTATACAGGGGTCTATGATTGGGGCCCCGGCTGGCACTGTATACAGGGGTCTATGACACGGGGCCCCGGCTGGCACTGTATACAGGGGTCTATGATTGGGGCCCCGGCTGGCACTGTATACAGGGGTCTATGACACGGGGCCCCGGCTGGCACTGTATACAGGGGTCTATGACACGGGGCCCCGGCTGGCACTGTATACAGGGGTCTATGATTGGGGCCCCGGCTTGCACTGTATACAGGGGTCTATGACACGGGGCCCCGGCTGGCACTGTATACAGGGGTCTATGACACGGGGCCCCGGCTGGCACTGTATACAGGGGTCTATGATTGGGGCCCCGGCTGGCACTGTATACAGGGGTCTATGACACGGGGCCCCGGCTGGCACTGTATACAGGGGTCTATGACACGGGGCCCCGGCTGGCACTGTATACAGGGGTCTATGATTGGGGCCCCGGCTGGCACTGTATACAGGGGTCTATGATTGGGGCCCCGGCTGGCACTGTATACAGGGGTCTATGACACGGGGCCCCGGCTGGCACTGTATACAGGGGTCTATGACATGGGGCCCCGGCTGGCACTGTATACAGGGGTCTATGATTGGGGCCCCAGCTTGCACTGTATACAGTGGTCTATGACACGGGGCCCCGGCTGGCACTGTATACAGGGGTCTATGATTGGGGCCCCGGCTTGCACTGTATACAGGGGTCTATGATTGGGGCCCCGGCTGGCACTGTATACAGGGGTCTATGACACGGGGCCCCGGCTGGCACTGTATACAGGGGTCTATGATTGGGGCCCCGGCTGGCACTGTATACAGGGGTCTATGGTACGGGGCCCCGGCTGGCACTGTATAAAGGGGTCTATTGGGGCCCCGGCTGGCACTGTATACAGGGGTCTATGATTGGGGCCCCGGCTGGCACTGTATACAGGGGTCTATGATTGGGGCCCCGGCTGGCACTGTATACAGGGGTCTATGACACGGGGCCCCGGCTGGCACTGTATACAGGGGTCTATGACATGGGGCCCCGGCTGGCACTGTATACAGGGGTCTATGATTGGGGCCCCAGCTTGCACTGTATACAGTGGTCTATGACACGGGGCCCCGGCTGGCACTGTATACAGGGGTCTATGATTGGGGCCCCGGCTTGCACTGTATACAGGGGTCTATGATTGGGGCCCCGGCTGGCACTGTATACAGGGGTCTATGACACGGGGCCCCGGCTGGCACTGTATACAGGGGTCTATGATTGGGGCCCCGGCTGGCACTGTATACAGGGGTCTATGGTACGGGGCCCCGGCTGGCACTGTATAAAGGGGTCTATTGGGGCCCCGGCTGGCACTGTATACAGGGGTCTATGATTGGGGCCCCGGCTGGCATTGTATACAGGGGTCTATGATTGGGGCCCCGGCTGGCACTGTATACAGGGGTCTATGATTGGGGCCCCGGCTGGCACTGTATACAGGGGTCTATGATTGGGGCCCCGGCTGGCACTGTATATAGGGGTCTATGACACGGGGCCCCGGCTGGCACTGTATACAGGGGTCTATGACACGGGGCCCTGGCTGGCACTGTATACAGGGGTCTATGATTGGGGCCCCGGCTGGCACTATATACAGGGGTCTATGACACGGGGCCCTGGCTGGCACTGTATACAGGGGTCTATGATTGGGGCCCCGGCTGGCACTATATACAAGGGTCTATGACACGGGGCCCCGGCTGGCACTGTATACAGGGGTATATGACACGGGGCCCCGGCTGGCACTGTATACAGGGGTCTATGATTGGGGCCCCGGCTGGCACTGTATACAGGGGTCTATGATTGGGGCCCCGGCTGGCACTGTATACAGGGGTCTATGGTATGGGGCCCCGGCTGGCACTGTATACAGGGGTCTATGACACGGGGCCCCGGCTTGCACTGTATACAGGGGTCTATGACAGGGGGCCCCGGCTGGCACTGTATACAGGGGTCTATGATTGGGGCCCCGGCTGGCACTGTATACAGGGGTCTATGACACGGGGCCCCGGCTGGCACTGTATACAGGGGTCTATGACACGGGGCCCCGGCTGGCACTGTATACAGGGGTCTATGACACGGGGCCCCGGCTGGCACTGTATACAGGGGTCTATGACACGGGGCCCCGGCTGGCACTGTATACAGGGGTCTATGATTGGGGCCCCGGCTGGCACTGTATACAGGGGTCTATGATTGGGGCCCCGGCTGGCACTGTATACAGGGGTCTATGACACGGGGCCCCGGCTGGCACTGTATACAGGGGTCTATGATTGGGGCCCCGGCTGGCACTGTATACAGTGGTCTATGACACGGGGCCCCGGCTGGCACAGTATACAGGGGTCTATGATTGGGGCCTCGGCTGGCACTGTATACAGGGGTCTATGACACAGGGGCCCCGGCTGGCACTGTATACAGGGGTCTATGACAAGGGGCCCCGGATGGCACTGTATACAGGGGTCTATGATTGGGGCCCCGGCTGGCACTGTATGCAGGGGTCTATGACAAGGGGCCCCGGCTGGCACTGTATACAGGGGTCTATGACAAGGGGCCCCGGCTGGCACTGTATACAGGGGTCTATGATTGGGGCCCCGGCTGGCACTGTATACAGGGGTCTATGACACGGGGCCCAGGCTGGCACTGTATACAGGGGTCTATGACACGGGGCCCCGGCTGGCACTGTATACAGGGGTCTATGATTGGGGCCCCGGCTGGCACTGTATACAGGGGTCTATGACATGGGGCCCCGGCTGGCACTGTATACAGGGGTCTATGACACGGGGCCCCGGCTGGCACTGTATACAGGGGTCTATGACACAGGGGCCCCGGCTGGCACTGTATACAGGGGTCTATGACACAGGGCCCCGGATGGCACTGTATACAGGGGTCTATGATTGGGGCCCCGGCTGGCACTGTATACAGGGGTCTATGACAAGGGGCCCCGGCTGGCACTGTATACAGGGGTCTATGACAAGGGGCCCCGGCTGGCACTGTATACAGGGGTCTATGATTGGGGCCCCGGCTGGCACTGTATACAGGGGTCTATGACACGGGGCCCAGGCTGGCACTGTATACAGTAGTCTATGACACGGGGCCCCGGCTGGCACTGTATACAGGGGTCTATGACACGGGGCCCCGGCTGGCACTGTATACAGGGGTCTATGATTGGGGCCCCGGCTGGCACTGTATACAGGGGTCTATGACACAGGGGCCCCGGCTGGCACTGTATACAGGGGTCTATGATTGGGGCCCCGGCTGGCACTGTATACAGGGGTCTATGACAAGGGGCCCCGGCTGGCACTGTATACAGGGGTCTATGATTGGGGCCCCGGCTGGCACTGTATACAGGGGTCTATGATTGGGGCCCCGGCTGGCACTGTATACAGGGGTCTATGACACGGGGCCCCGGCTGGCACTGTATACAGGGGTCTATGATTGGGGCCCCGGCTGGCACTGTATACAGGGGTCTATGACACGGGGCCCCGGCTGGCACTGTATACAGGGGTCTATGACACGGGGCCCCGGCTGGCACTGTATACAGGGGTCTATGATTGGGGCCCCGGCTTGCACTGTATACAGGGGTCTATGACACGGGGCCCCGGCTGGCACTGTATACAGGGGTCTATGACACGGGGCCCCGGCTGGCACTGTATACAGGGGTCTATGATTGGGGCCCCGGCTGGCACTGTATACAGGGGTCTATGACACGGGGCCCCGGCTGGCACTGTATACAGGGGTCTATGACACGGGGCCCCGGCTGGCACTGTATACAGGGGTCTATGATTGGGGCCCCGGCTGGCACTGTATACAGGGGTCTATGATTGGGGCCCCGGCTGGCACTGTATACAGGGGTCTATGACACGGGGCCCCGGCTGGCACTGTATACAGGGGTCTATGACATGGGGCCCCGGCTGGCACTGTATACAGGGGTCTATGATTGGGGCCCCAGCTTGCACTGTATACAGTGGTCTATGACACGGGGCCCCGGCTGGCACTGTATACAGGGGTCTATGATTGGGGCCCCGGCTTGCACTGTATACAGGGGTCTATGATTGGGGCCCCGGCTGGCACTGTATACAGGGGTCTATGACACGGGGCCCCGGCTGGCACTGTATACAGGGGTCTATGATTGGGGCCCCGGCTGGCACTGTATACAGGGGTCTATGGTACGGGGCCCCGGCTGGCACTGTATAAAGGGGTCTATTGGGGCCCCGGCTGGCACTGTATACAGGGGTCTATGATTGGGGCCCCGGCTGGCATTGTATACAGGGGTCTATGATTGGGGCCCCGGCTGGCACTGTATACAGGGGTCTATGATTGGGGCCCCGGCTGGCACTGTATACAGGGGTCTATGATTGGGGCCCCGGCTGGCACTGTATATAGGGGTCTATGACACGGGGCCCCGGCTGGCACTGTATACAGGGGTCTATGACACGGGGCCCTGGCTGGCACTGTATACAGGGGTCTATGATTGGGGCCCCGGCTGGCACTATATACAGGGGTCTATGACACGGGGCCCTGGCTGGCACTGTATACAGGGGTCTATGATTGGGGCCCCGGCTGGCACTATATACAAGGGTCTATGACACGGGGCCCCGGCTGGCACTGTATACAGGGGTATATGACACGGGGCCCCGGCTGGCACTGTATACAGGGGTCTATGATTGGGGCCCCGGCTGGCACTGTATACAGGGGTCTATGATTGGGGCCCTGGCTGGCACTGTATACAGGGGTCTATGACACGGGGCCCCGGCTGGCACTGTATACAGGGGTCTATGATTGGGGCCCCGGCTGGCACTATATACAGGGGTCTATGACACGGGGCCCCGGCTGGCACTGTATACAGGGGTCTATGATTGGGGCCCCGGCTGGCACTGTATACAGGGTTCTATGACACGGGGCCCCGGCTGGCACTGTATACAGGGGTCTATGACACGGGGCCCGGCTGGCACTGTATACAGGGGTCTATGATTGGGGCCCCGGCTGGCACTGTATACAGGGGTCTATGACACGGGGCCCCGGCTGGCACTGTATACAGGGGTCTATGACACGGGTCCCCGGCTGGCACTGTATACAGGGGTCTATGACATGGGGCCCCGGCTGGCACTGTATACAGGGGTCTATGACACGGGGCCCCGGCTGGCACTGTATACAGGGGTCTATGATTGGGGCCCCGGCTGGCACTATATACAAGGGTCTATGACACGGGGCCCCGGCTGGCACTGTATACAGGGGTATATGACACGGGGCCCCGGCTGGCACTGTATACAGGGGTCTATGATTGGGGCCCCGGCTGGCACTGTATACAGGGGTCTATGATATGGGGCCCCGGCTGGCACTGTATACAGGGGTCTATGACACGGGGCCCCGGCTGGCACTGTATACAGGGGTCTATGACACGGGGCCCCGGCTGGCACTGTATACAGGGGTCTATGACACGGGGCCCCGGCTGGCACTGTATACAGGGGTCTATGATTGGGGCCCCGGCTGGCACTGTATACAGGGGTCTATGACACGGGGCCCCGGCTGGCACTGTATACAGGGGTCTATGACACGGGGCCCCGGCTGGCACTGTATACAGGGGTCTATGACACGAGGCCCCGGCTGGCACTGTATACAGGGGTCTATGATTGGGGCCCCGGCTAGCACTGTATACAGGGGTCTATGACACGGGGCCCCGGCTGGCACTGTATACAGGGGTCTATGACATGGGGCCCCGGCTGGCACTGTATACAGGGGTCTATGATTGGGGCCCCGGCTTGCACTGTATACAGGGGTCTATGATTGGGGCCCGGCTGGCACTGTATACAGGGGTCTATGACACGGGGCCCCGGCTGGCACTGTATACAGGGGTCTATGATTGGGGCCCCGGCTGGCACTGTATACAGGGGTCTATGGTACGGGGCCCCGGCTGGCACTGTATACAGGGGTCTATGACACGGGGCCCCGGCTGGCACTGTATACAGGGGTCTATGATTGGGGCCCCGGCTGGCACTGTATACAGGGGTCTATGGTATGGGGCCCCGGCTGGCACTGTATACAGGGGTCTATGACACGGGGCCCCGGCTTGCACTGTATACAGGGGTCTATGATTGGGGCCCCGGCTGGCACTGTATACAGGGGTCTATGACACGGGGCCCCGGCTGGCACTGTATACAGGGGTCTATGATTGGGGCCCCGGCTGGCACTGTATACAGGGGTCTATGACACGGGGCCCCGGCTGGCACTGTATACAGGGGTCTATGATTGGGGCCCCGGCTGGCACTGTATACAGGGGTCTATGACACGGGGCCCCGGCTGGCACTGTATACAGGGGTCTATGACACAGGGGCCCCGGCTGGCACTGTATACAGGGGTCTATGACACAGGGCCCCGGATGGCACTGTATACAGGGGTCTATGATTGGGGCCCCGGCTGGCACTGTATACAGGGGTCTATGACAAGGGGCCCCGGCTGGCACTGTATACAGGGGTCTATGACAAGGGGCCCCGGCTGGCACTGTATACAGGGGTCTATGATTGGGGCCCCGGCTGGCACTGTATACAGGGGTCTATGACACGGGGCCCAGGCTGGCACTGTATACAGGGGTCTATGACACGGGGCCCCGGCTGGCACTGTATACAGGGGTCTATGATTGGGGCCCCGGCTGGCACTGTATACAGGGGTCTATGACACGGGGCCCCGGCTGGCACTGTATACAGGGGTCTATGACACGGGGCCCCGGCTGGCACTGTATACAGGGGTCTATGATTGGGGCCCCGGCTTGCACTGTATACAGGGGTCTATGACACGGGGCCCCGGCTGGCACTGTATACAGGGGTCTATGACACGGGGCCCCGGCTGGCACTGTATACAGGGGTCTATGATTGGGGCCCGGGCTGGCACTGTATACAGGGGTCTATGACACGGGGCCCCGGCTGGCACTGTATACAGGGGTCTATGACACGGGGCCCCGGCTGGCACTGTATACAGGGGTCTATGATTGGGGCCCCGGCTGGCACTGTATACAGGGGTCTATGATTGGGGCCCCGGCTGGCACTGTATACAGGGGTCTATGACACGGGGCCCCGGCTGGCACTGTATACAGGGGTCTATGACATGGGACCCCGGCTGGCACTGTATACAGGGGTCTATGGTACGGGGCCCCGGCTTGCACTGTATACAGGGGTCTATGATTGGGGCCCCGGCTGATACTGTATACAGGGGTCTATGACACGGGGCCCCGGCTGGCACTGTATACAGGGGTCTATGACATGGGACCCCGGCTGGCACTGTATACAGGGGTCTATGATTGGGGCCCCGGCTTGCACTGTATACAGGGGTCTATGACATTGGGCCCCGGCTGGCACTGTATACAGGGGTCTATGATTGGGGCCCCAGCTTGCACTGTATACAGTGGTCTATGACACGGGGCCCCGGCTGGCAATGTATACAGGGGTCTATGACACGGGGCCCCAGCTGGCACTGTATACAGGGGTCTATGATTGGGGCCCCGGCTGGCACTGTATACAGGGGTCTATGACACGGGCCCCGGCTGGCATTGTATACAGGGGTCTATGGTACGGGGCCCCGGCTGGCACTGTATACAGGGGTCTATGACACGGGGCCCCGGCTGGCACTGTATACAGGGGTCTATGACACGGGGCCCCGGCTGGCACTGTATACAGGGGTCTATGACACGGGGCCCTGGCTGGTACTGTATACAGGGGTCTATCACACGGGGCCCCGGCTGGCACTGTATACAGGGGTCTATGATTGGGGCCCCGGCTGGCACTGTATACAGGGGTCTATGACACGGGGCCCCGGCTGGCACTGTATACAGGGGTCTATGACATGGGGCCCCAGCTGGCACTGTATACAGGGGTCTATGATTGGGGCCCCGGCTTGCACTGTATACAGGGGTCTATGATTGGGGCCCCGGCTGGCACTGTATACAGGGGTCTATGACATGGGGCCCCGGCTGGCACTGTATACAGGGGTCTATGATTGGGGCCCCGGCTGGCACTGTATACAGGGGTCTATGATTGGGGCCCCGGCTGGCACTGTATACAGGGGTCTATGACACGGGGCCCCGGCTTGCACTGTATACAGGGGTCTATGATTGGGGCCCCGGCTGGCAATGTATACAGGGGTCTATGATTGGGGCCCCGGCTGGCACTGTATACAGGGGTCTATGACAGGGGGCCCCGGCTTGCACTGTATACAGGGGTCTATGATAGGGGCCCCGGCTGGCACTGTATACAGGGGTCTATGACACGGGGCCCCGGCTGGCACTGTATACAGGGGTCTATGATTGGGGCCCCGGCTGGCACTGTATACAGGGGTCTATGACACGGGGCCCCGGCTGGCACTGTATACAGGGGTCTATGATTGGGGCCCCGGCTGGCACTGTATACAGGGGTCTATGACAAGGGGCCCCGGCTGGCACTGTATACAGGGGTCTATGACAAGGGGCCCCGGCTGGCACTGTATACAGGGGTCTATGATTGGGGCCCCGGCTGGCACTGTATACAGGGGTCTATGACACGGGGCCCAGGCTGGTACTGTATACAGGGGTCTATGACACGGGGCCCCGGCTGGCACTGTATACAGGGGTCTATGATTGGGGCCCCGGCTGGCACTGTATACAGGGGTCTATGACACGGGGCCCCGGCTGGCACTGTATACAGGGGTCTATGACACGGGGCCCGGCTGGCACTGTATACAGGGGTCTATGACACGGGGCCCCAGCTGGCACTGTATACAGGGGTCTATGACACGGGGCCCCGGCTGGCACTGTATACAGGGGTCTATGATTGGGGCCCCGGCTGGCACTGTATACAGGGGTCTATGATTGGGGCCCCGGCTGGCACTGTATACAGGGGTCTATGACACGGGGCCCCGGCTGGCACTGTATACAGGGGTCTATGACATGGGACCCCGGCTGGCACTGTATACAGGGGTCTATGGTACGGGGCCCCGGCTTGCACTGTATACAGGGGTCTATGATTGGGGCCCCGGCTGATACTGTATACAGGGGTCTATGACACGGGGCCCGGCTGGCACTGTATACAGGGGTCTATGACATGGGACCCCGGCTGGCACTGTATACAGGGGTCTATGATTGGGGCCCCGGCTTGCACTGTATACAGGGGTCTATGATTGGGGCCCCGGCTGGCACTGTATACAGGGGTCTATGACATTGGGCCCCGGCTGGCACTGTATACAGGGGTCTATGATTGGGGCCCCAGCTTGCACTGTATACAGTGGTCTATGACACGGGGCCCCGGCTGGCACTGTATACAGGGGTCTATGACACGGGGCCCCGGCTGGCACTGTATACAGGGGTCTATGATTGGGGCCCCGGCTGGCACTGTATACAGGGGTCTATGACACGGGCCCCGGCTGGCACTGTATACAGGGGTCTATGGTACGGGGCCCCGGCTGGCACTGTATACAGGGGTCTATGACACGGGGCCCCGGCTGGCACTGTATACAGGGGTCTATGACACGGGGCCCCGGCTGGCACTGTATACAGGGGTCTATGACACGGGGCCCTGGCTGGTACTGTATACAGGGGTCTATGACACGGGGCCCCGGCTGGCACTGTATACAGGGGTCTATGATTGGGGCCCCGGCTGGCACTGTATACAGGGGTCTATGACACGGGGCCCCGGCTGGCACTGTATACAGGGGTCTATGACATGGGGCCCCAGCTGGCACTGTATACAGGGGTCTATGATTGGGGCCCCGGCTTGCACTGTATACAGGGGTCTATGATTGGGGCCCCGGCTGGCACTGTATACAGGGGTCTATGACATGGGGCCCCGGCTTGCACTGTATACATGGGTCTATGATTGGGGCCCCGGCTGGCACTGTATACAGGGGTCTATGATTGGGGCCCCGGCTGGCACTGTATACAGGGGTCTATGACACGGGGCCCCGGCTTGCACTGTATACAGGGGTCTATGATTGGGGCCCCGGCTGGCACTGTATACAGGGGTCTATGATTGGGGCCCCGGCTGGCACTGTATACAGGGGTCTATGACAGGGGGCCCCGGCTTGCACTGTATACAGGGGTCTATGATAGGGGCCCCGGCTGGCACTGTATACAGGGGTCTATGACACGGGGCCCCGGCTGGCACTGTATACAGGGGTCTATGATTGGGGCCCCGGCTGGCACTGTATACAGGGGTCTATGACACAGGGGCCCCGGCTGGCACTGTATACAGGGGTCTATGACACGGGGCCCCGGCTGGCACTGTATACAGGGGTCTATGATTGGGGCCCCGGCTTGCACTGTATACAGGGGTCTATGATTGGGGCCCCGGCTGGCACTGTATACAGGGGTCTATGACACGGGGCCCCGGCTGGCACTGTATACAGGGGTCTATGATTGGGGCCCCGGCTGGCACTGTATACAGGGGTCTATGGTACGGGGCCCCGGCTGGCACTGTATAAAGGGGTCTATTGGGGCCCCGGCTGGCACTGTATACAGGGGTCTATGATTGGGGCCCCGGCTGGCATTGTATACAGGGGTCTATGATTGGGGCCCCGGCTGGCACTGTATACAGGGGTCTATGATTGGGGCCCCGGCTGGCACTGTATACAGGGGTCTATGATTGGGGCCCCGGCTGGCACTGTATACAGGGGTCTATGACATGGGGCCCCGGCTGGCACTATATACAGGGGTCTATGACACGGGGCCCCGGCTGGCACTGTATACAGGGGTCTATGATTGGGGCCCCGGCTGGCACTATATACAGGGGTCTATGACACGGGGCCCCGGCTGGCACTGTATACAGGGGTCTATGATTGGGGCCCCGGCTGGCACTGTATACAGGGTTCTATGACACGGGGCCCCGGCTGGCACTGTATACAGGGGTCTATGACACGGGGCCCCGGCTGGCACTGTATACAGGGGTCTATGTTTGGGGCCCCGGCTGGCACTGTATACAGGGGTCTATGACACGGGGCCCCGGCTGGCACTGTATACAGGGGTCTATGATTGGGGCCCCGGCTGGCACTGTATACAGGGGTCTATGACACAGGGCCCCGGCTGGCACTGTATACAGGGGTCTATGACATGGGGCCCCGGCTGGCACTGTATACAGGGGTCTATGACACGGGGCCCCGGCTGGCACTGTATACAGGGGTCTATGACATGGGGCCCCGGCTGGCACTGTATACAGGGGTCTATGATTGGGGCCCCGGCTTGCACTGTATACAGGGGTCTATGATTGGGGCCCGGCTGGCACTGTATACAGGGGTCTATGACACGGGGCCCCGGCTGGCACTGTATACAGGGGTCTATGATTGGGGCCCCGGCTGGCACTGTATACAGGGGTCTATGGTACGGGGCCCCGGCTGGCACTGTATACAGGGGTCTATGACACGGGGCCCCGGCTGGCACTGTATACAGGGGTCTATGATTGGGGCCCCGGCTGGCACTGTATACAGGGGTCTATGGTATGGGGCCCCGGCTGGCACTGTATACAGGGGTCTATGACACGGGGCCCCGGCTTGCACTGTATACAGGGGTCTATGACAGGGGGCCCCGGCTGGCACTGTATACAGGGGTCTATGATTGGGGCCCCGGCTGGCACTGTATACAGGGGTCTATGACACGGGGCCCCGGCTGGCACTGTATACAGGGGTCTATGACACGGGGCCCCGGCTGGCACTGTATACAGGGGTCTATGACACGGGGCCCCGGCTGGCACTGTATACAGGGGTCTATGACACGGGGCCCCGGCTGGCACTGTATACAGGGGTCTATGACACGGGGCCCCGGCTGGCACTGTATACAGGGGTCTATGATTGGGGCCCCGGCTGGCACTGTATACAGGGGTCTATGATTGGGGCCCCGGCTGGCACTGTATACAGGGGTCTATGACACGGGCCCCGGCTGGCACTGTATACAGGGGTCTATGATTGGGGCCCCGGCTGGCACTGTATACAGTGGTCTATGACACGGGGCCCCGGCTGGCACTGTATACAGGGGTCTATGATTGGGGCCCCGGCTGGCACTGTATACAGGGGTCTATGACACAGGGGCCCCGGCTGGCACTGTATACAGGGGTCTATGACAAGGGGCCCCGGATGGCACTGTATACAGGGGTCTATGATTGGGGCCCCGGCTGGCACTGTATGCAGGGGTCTATGACAAGGGGCCCCGGCTGGCACTGTATACAGGGGTCTATGATTGGGGCCCCGGCTGGCACTGTATACAGGGGTCTATGATTGGGGCCCCGGCTGGCACTGTATACAGGGGTCTATGACACGGGGCCCAGGCTGGCACTGTATACAGGGGTCTATGACACGGGGCCCCGGCTGGCACTGTATACAGGGGTCTATGATTGGGGCCCCGGCTGGCACTGTATACAGGGGTCTATGACACGGGGCCCCGGCTGGCACTGTATACAGGGGTCTATGACACGGGGCCCCGGCTTGCACTGTATACAGGGGTCTATGATTGGGGCCCCCGGCTGGCACTATATACAGGGGTCTATGATTGGGGCCCCGGCTGGCACTGTATACAGGGGTCTATGACACGGGGCCCCCGGCTGGCACTGTATACAGGGGTCTATGATTGGGGCCCCGGCTGGCACTGTATACAGGGTTCTATGACACGGGCCCCGGCTGGCACTGTATACAGGGGTCTATGACACGGGGCCCCGGCTGGCACTGTATACAGGGGTCTATGACATGGGGCCCCGGCTGGCACTGTATACAGGGGTCTATGGTACAGGGCCCCGGCTGGCACTGTATAAAGGGGTCTATTGGGGCCCCGGCTGGCACTGTATACAGGGGTCTATGATTGGGGCCCCGGCTGGCATTGTATACAGGGGTCTATGATTGGGGCCCCGGCTGGCACTGTATACAGGGGTCTGTGATTGGGGCCCCGGCCGGCACTGTATACAGGGGTCTATGATTGGGGCCCCGGCTGGCACTGTATACAGGGGTCTATGACATGGGGCCCCGGCTGGCACTATATACAGGGGTCTATGACACGGGGCCCCGGCTGGCACTGTATACAGGGGTCTATGATTGGGGCCCCCGGCTGGCACTATATACAGGGGTCTATGACACGGGGCCCGGCTGGCACTGTATACAGGGGTCTATGATTGGGGCCCCGGCTGGCACTGTATACAGGGTTCTATGACACGGGGCCCCGGCTGGCACTGTATACAGGGGTCTATGACACGGGGCCCCGGCTGGCACTGTATACAGGGGTCTATGACATGGGGCCCCGGCTGGCACTGTATACAGGGGTCTATGACACGGGGCCCCGGCTGGCACTGTATACAGGGGTCTATGACATGGGGCCCTGGCTGGCACTGTATACAGGGGTCTATGACACGGGGCCCCGGCTGGCACTGTATACAGGGGTCTATGATTGGGGCCCCGGCTGGCACTATATACAGGGGTCTATGACACGGGGCCCCGGCTGGCACTGTATACAGGGGTCTATGATTGGAGCCCCGGCTGGCACTGTATACAGGGGTCTATGATTGGGGCCCCGGCTGGCACTATATACAGGGGTCTATGACACGGGGCCCCGGCTGGCACTTTATACAGGGGTCTATGATTGGGGCCCCGGCTGGCACTGTATACAGGGGTCTATGACACGGGGCCCCGGCTGGCACTGTATACAGGGGTCTATGATTGGGGCCCCGGCTGGCACTGTATACAGGGGTCTATGACACGGGGCCCCGGCTGGCACTGTATACAGGGGTCTATGACACGGGGCCCCGGCTTGCACTGTATACAGGGGTCTATGATTGGGGCCCCGGCTGGCACTGTATACAGGGGTCTATGATTGGGGCCCCGGCTGGCACTGTATACAGGGGTCTATGATTGGGGCCCCGGCTGGCACTGTATACAGGGGTCTATGACACGGGGCCCCGGCTTGCACTGTATACAGGGGTCTATGATTGGGGCCCCGGCTGGCACTGTATACAGGGGTCTATGATTGGGGCCCCGGCTGGCACTGTATACAGGGGTCTATGACAGGGGGCCCCGGCTTGCACTGTATACAGGGGTCTATGATTGGGGCCCCGGCTGGCACTGTATACAGGGGTCTATGACACGGGGCCCCGGCTGGCACTGTATACAGGGGTCTATGATTGGGGCCCCGGCTGGCACTGTATACAGGGGTCTATGATTGGGGCCCCAGCTGGCACTGTATACAGGGGTCTATGATTGGGGCCCCGGCTGGCACTGTATACAGGGGTCTATGACACAGGGGCCCCGGCTGGCACTGTATACAGGGGTCTATGATACGGGGCCCCGGCTGGCACTGTATACAGGGGTCTATGACACGGGGCCCCGGCTGGCACTGTATACAGGGGTCTATGACACGGGGCCCCGGCTGGCACTGTATACAGGGGTCTATGATTGGGGCCCCGGCTTGCACTGTATACAGGGGTCTATGATTGGGGCCCCGGCTGGCACTGTATACAGGGGTCTATGACACGGGGCCCTGGCTGGCACTGTATACAGGGGTCTATGATTGGGGCCCCGGCTGGCACTGTATACAGGGGTCTATGGTACGGGGCCCCGGCTGGCACTGTATAAAGGGGTCTATAGGGGCCCCGGCTGGCACTGTATACAGGGGTCTATGATTGGGGCCCCGGCTGGCATTGTATACAGGGGTCTATGATTGGGGTCCCGGCTGGCACTGTATACAGGGGTCTATGATTGGGGCCCCGGCTGGCACTGTATACAGGGGTCTATGATTGGGGCCCCGGCTGGCACTGTATACAGGGGTCTATGATTGGGGCCCCGGCTGGCACTGTATACAGGGGTCTATGATTGGGGCCCCGGCTGGCACTGTATACAGGGGTCTATGATTGGGGCCCCGGCTGGCACTGTATACAGGGGTCTATGACATGGGGCCCCGGCTGGCACTGTATACAGGGGTCTATGGTACGGGGCCCCGGCTGGCACTGTATACAGGGGTCTATGACACGGGGCCCCGGCTGGCACTGTATACAGGGGTCTATGATTGGGGACCCGGCTGGCACTGTATACAGGGTTCTATGACACGGGGCCCCGGCTGGCACTGTATACAGGGGTCTATGACACGGGGCCCCGGCTGGCACTGTATACAGGGGTCTATGATTGGGGCCCCGGCTTGCACTGTATACAGGGGTCTATGATTGGGGCCCCGGCTGGCACTGTATACAGGGGTCTATGACACGGGGCCCCGGCTTGCACTGTATACAGGGGTCTATGATTGGGGCCCCGGCTGGCACTGTATACAGGGGTCTATGATTGGGGCCCCGGCTGGCACTGTATACAGGGGTCTATGATCGGGGCCCCGGCTGGCACTGTATACAGGGGTCTATGATTGGGGCCCCGGCTGGCACTGTATACAGGGGTCTATGATTGGGGCCCCGGCTGGCACTGTATACAGGGGTCTATGACACGGGGCCCCGGCTTGCACTGTATACAGGGGTCTATGATTGGGGCCCCGGCTGGCACTGTATACAGGGGTCTATGATTGGGGCCCCGGCTGGCACTGTATACAGGGGTCTATGACAGGGGGCCCCGGCTTGCACTGTATACAGGGGTCTATGATTGGGGCCCCGGCTGGCACTGTATACAGGGGTCTATGACACGGGGCCCCGGCTGGCACTGTATACAGGGGTCTATGATTGGGGCCCTGGCTGGCACTGTATACAGGGGTCTATGATTGGGGCCCCAGCTGGCACTGTATACAGGGGTCTATGATTGGGGCCCCGGCTGGCACTGTATACAGGGGTCTATGACACAGGGGCCCCGGCTGGCACTGTATACAGGGGTCTATGATACGGGGCCCCGGCTGGCACTGTATACAGGGGTCTATGACACGGGGCCCCGGCTGGCACTGTATACAGGGGTCTATGACACGGGGCCCCGGCTGGCACTGTATACAGGGGTCTATGATTGGGGCCCCGGCTTGCACTGTATACAGGGGTCTATGATTGGGGCCCCGGCTGGCACTGTATACAGGGGTCTATGACACGGGGCCCTGGCTGGCACTGTATACAGGGGTCTATGATTGGGGCCCCGGCTGGCACTGTATACAGGGGTCTATGGTACGGGGCCCCGGCTGGCACTGTATAAAGGGGTCTATAGGGGCCCCGGCTGGCACTGTATACAGGGGTCTATGATTGGGGCCCCGGCTGGCATTGTATACAGGGGTCTATGATTGGGGTCCCGGCTGGCACTGTATACAGGGGTCTATGATTGGGGCCCCGGCTGGCACTGTATACAGGGGTCTATGATTGGGGCCCCGGCTGGCACTGTATACAGGGGTCTATGATTGGGGCCCCGGCTGGCACTGTATACAGGGGTCTATGATTGGGGCCCCGGCTGGCACTGTATACAGGGGTCTATGACAAGGGGCCCCGGCTGGCACTGTATACAGGGGTCTATGATTGGGGCCCCGGCTGGCACTGTATACAGGGGTCTATGACACGGGGCCCCGGCTGGCACTGTATACAGGGGTCTATGATTGGGGCCCCGGCTGGCACTGTATACAGGGTTCTATGACACGGGGCCCCGGCTGGCACTGTATACAGGGGTCTATGACACGGGGCCCCGGCTGGCACTGTATACAGGGGTCTATGACACAGGGCCCCGGCTGGCACTGTATACAGGGGTCTATGACATGGGGCCCCGGCTGGCACTGTATACAGGGGTCTATGACATGGGGCCCCGGCTGGCACTGTATACAGGGGTCTATGACACGGGGCCCCGGCTGGCACTGTATACAGGGGTCTATGATTGGGGCCCCGGCTGGCACTGTATACAGGGGTCTATGACACAGGGCCCCGGCTGGCACTGTATACAGGGGTCTATGACACGGGGCCCCAGCTGGCACTGTATACAGGGGTCTATGATTGGGGCCCCGGCTGGCACTGTATACAGGGGTCTATGACACGGGGCCCCGGCTGGCACTGTATACAGGGGTCTATGATTGGGGCCCCGGCTGGCACTATATACAGGGGTCTATGACACGGGGCCCCGGCTGGCACTGTATACAGGGGTCTATGATTGGGGCCCCGGCTGGCACTGTATACAGGGGTCTATGACACGGGGCCCCGGCTGGCACTTTATACAGGGGTCTATGATTGGGGCCCCGGCTGGCACTGTATACAGGGGTCTATGACATGGGGCCCCGGCTGGCACTATATACAGGGGTCTATGACACGGGGCCCCGGCTGGCACTGTATACAGGGGTCTATGATTGGGGCCCCGGCTGGCACTGTATACAGGGGTCTATGACATGGGGCCCCGGCTGGCACTGTATACAGGGGTCTATGATTGGGGCCCCGGCTGGCACTGTATACAGGGGTCTATGGTACGGGGCCCCGGCTGGCACTGTATACAGGGGTCTATGACACGGGGCCCCGGCTGGCACTGTATACAGGGGTCTATGACACGGGACCCCGGCTGGCACTGTATACAGGGGTCTATGGTACGGGGCCCCGGCTTGCACTGTATACAGGGGTCTATGATTGGGGCCCCGGCTGGCACTGTATACAGGGGTCTATGACACGGGGCCCCGGCTGGCACTGTATACAAGGGGTCTATGACATGGGACCCCGGCTGGCACTGTATACAGGGGTCTATGATTGAGGCCCCGGCTTGCACTGTATACAGGGGTCTATGATTGGGGCCCCGGCTGGCACTGTATACAGGGGTCTATGATTGGGGCCCCGGCTGGCACTGTATACAGGGGTCTCTATTGGGGCCCCGGCTGGCACTGTATACAGGGGTCTATGATTGGGGCCCCGGCTGGCACTGTATACAGGGGTCTATGACACGGGGCCCCGGCTGGCACTGTATACAGGGGTCTATGACACGGGGCCCCGGCTGGCACTGTATACAGGGGTCTATGACATGGGGCCCCGGCTGGCACTATATACAGGGGTCTATGACACGGGGCCCCGGCTGGCACTGTATACAGGGGTCTATGATTGGGGCCCCGGCTGGCACTGTATACAGGGGTCTATGATACGGGGCCCCGGCTGGCACTGTATACAGGGGTCTATGACATGGCGCCCCGGCTGGCACTGTATACAGGGGTCTATGATTGGGGCCCCGGCTGGCACTGTATACAGGGGTCTATGATTGGGGCCCCGGCTGGCACTGTATACAGGGGTCTATGACACGGGGCCCCGGCTGGCACTGTATACAGGGGTCTATGATTGGGGCCCCGGCTGGCACTGTATACAGGGGTCTATTGGGGCCCCGGCTGGCACTGTATACAGGGGTCTATGACACGGGGCCCCGGCTGGCACTGTATACAGGGGTCTATGATTGGGGCCCCGGCTGGCACTGTATACAGGGGTCTATTGGGGCCCCGGCTGGCACTGTATACAGGGGTCTATGACACGGGGCCCCCGGCTGGCACTGTATACAGGGGTCTATTGGGGCCCCGGCTAGCACTGTATACAGGGGTCTATGATTGGGGCCCCGGCTGGCACTGTATACAGGGGTCTATGATTGGGGCCCCGGCTGGCACTGTATACAGGGGTCTATGATTGGGGTCCCGGCTGGCACTGTATACAGGGGTCTATGACACGGGGCCCCGGCTGGCACTGTATACAGGGGTCTATGACACGGGGCCCCGGCTGGCACTGTATACAGGGGTCTATGACATGGGGCCCCGGCTGGCACTGTATACAGGGGTCTATGACACGGGGCCCCGGCTGGCACTATATACAGGGGTCTATGACACGGGGCCCCGGCTGGCACTGTATACAGGGGTCTATGATTGGGGCCCCGGCTAGCACTGTATACAGGGGTCTATGACATGGGGCCCCGGCTGGCACTGTATACAGGGGTCTATGACACGGGGCTCCGGCTGGCACTGTATACAGGGGTCTATGACATGGGGCCCCGGCTGGCACTGTATACAGGGGTCTATGACATGGGGCCCCGGCTGGCACTATATACAGGGGTCTATGACACGGGGCCCCGGCTGGCACTATATACAGGGGTCTATGACACGGGGCCCCGGCTGGCACTGTATACAGTGGTCTATGACATGGGGCCCCGGCTAGCACTATATACAGGGGTCTATGACATGGGGCCCCGGCTGGCACTGTATACAGGGGTCTATGACACGGGGCCCCGGCTGGCACTATATACAGGGGTCTATGACACGGGGCCCCGGCTTGCACTGTATACAGGGGTCTATGATTGGGGCCCGACTGGCACTGTATACAGGGGTCTATGATTGGGGCCCGACTGGCACTGTATACAGGGGTCTATGACACGGGCCCCGGCTGGCACTGTATACAGGGGTCTATGATTGGGGCCCCGGCTGGCACTGTATACAGGGGTCTATGGTACGGGGCCCCGGCTGGCACTGTATACAGGGGTCTATGACACGGGGCCCCGGCTGGCACTGTATACAGGGGTCTATGATTGGGGCCCCGGCTGGCACTGTATACAGGGGTCTATGACATGGGGCCCCGGCTGGCACTGTATACAGGGGTCTATGATTGGGGCCCTGGCCTGCACTGTATACAGGGGTCTATGACACGGGGCCCCGGCTGGCACTGTATACAGGGGTCTATGACACGGGCCCCGGCTGGCACTGTATACAGGGGTCTATGATTGGGGCCCCAGCTGGCACTGTATACAGGGGTCTATGACACGGGGCCCCGGCTGGCACTGTATACAGGGGTCTATGATTGGGGCCTCGGCTGGCACTGTATACAGGGGTCTATGATTGGGGCCCCGGCTGGCACTGTATACAGGGGTCTATGACATGGGGCCCCGGCTGGCACTGTATACAGGGGTCTATGGTACGGGGCCCCAGCTGGCACTGTATACAGGGGTCTATGACACGGGGCCCCGGCTGGCACTGTATACAGGGGTCTATGATTGGGGCCCCGGCTGGCACTGTATACAGGGGTCTATGACACGGGGCCCCGGCTGGCACTGTATACAGGGGTCTATGACATGGGGCCCCGGCTGGCACTGTATACAGGGGTCTATGATTGGGGCCCCGGCTTGCACTGTATACAGGGGTCTATGATTGGGGCCCCAGCTGGCACTGTATACAGGGGTCTATGACACGGGGCCCCGGCTTGCACTGTATACAGGGGTCTATGATTGGGGCCCCGGCTGGCACTGTATACAGGGGTCTATGATTGGGGCCCCGGCTGGCACTGTATACAGGGGTCTATGACACGGGGCCCCGGCTGGCACTGTATACAGGGGTCTATGACATGGGGCCCCGGCTGGCACTGTATACAGGGGTGTATGACACGGGCCCCGGCTGGCACTGTATACAGGGATCTATGACATGGGGCCCCGGCTGGCACTGTATACAGGGGTGTATGACACGGGCCCCGGCTGGCACTGTATACAGGGGTCTATGACATGGGGCCCCGGCTGGCACTGTATACAGGGGTCTATGATTGGGGCCCCGGCTGGCACTGTATACAGGGGTCTATGATTGGGGCCCCGGCTGGCACTGTATACAGGGGTCTATGACATGGGGCCCCGGCTGGCACTGTATACAGGGGTCTATGACACGGGGCCCCGGCTGGCACTGTATACAGGGGTCTATGACATGGGGCCCCGGCTGGCACTGTATGCAGGGGTCTATGATTGGGGCCCCGGCTGGCACTATATACAGGGGTCTACGACACGGGGCCCCGGCTGGCACTGTATACAGGGGTCTATGATTGGGGCCCCAGCTGGCACTGTATACAGGGGTCTATGATTGGGGCCCCGGCTGGCACTATATACAGGGGTCTATGACACGGGGCCCCAGGTGGCACTTTATACAGGGGTCTATGACACGGGGCCCCGGCTGGCACTTTATACAGGGGTCTATGATTGGGGCCCCGGCTGGCACTGCATACAGGGGTCTATGACACGGGGCCTTGGCTGGCACTGTATACAGGGGTCTATGACACGGGGCCCCGGCTGGCACTGTATACAGGGGTCTATGACACGGGGCCCCGACTGGCACTGTATACAGGGGTCTATGATTGGGGCCCCGGCTAGCACTGTATACAGGGGTCTATGACACGGGGCCCCGGCTGGCACTGTATACAGGGGTCTATGATTGGGGCCCCGGCTGGCACTGCATACAGGGGTCTATGACACGGGGCCTCGGCTGGCACTGTATACAGGGGTCTATGATTGGGGCCCCGGCTTGCACTGTATACAGTGGTCTATGACACGGGGCCCCGGCTAGCACTGTATACAGGGGTCTATGACACGGGGCACCGGCTGGCACTTTATACATGGGTCTATGACACGGGGCCCCGGCTGGCACTGTATACAGGGGTCTATGACACGGGGCCCCGACTGGCACTGTATACAGGGGTCTATGACACGGGGCCCCGGCTGGCACTGTATACAGGGGTCTATGATTGGGGCCCCGGCTGGCACTGTATACAGGGGTCTATGGTACGGGGCCCCGGCTGGCACTGTATACAGGGGTCTATGACACGGGGCCCCGGCTGGCACTGTATACAGGGGTCTATGACACGGGGCCCCGGCTGGCACTGTATACAGGGGTCTATGACACGGGGCCCCGGCTGGCACTGTATACAGGGGCCTATGATTGGGGCCCCGGCTGGCACTGTATACAGGGGTCTATGACACGGGGCCCCGGCTGGCACTGTATACAGGGGTCTATGACACTGGGCCCCGGCTGGCACTGTATACAGGGGTCTATGACACGGGGCCCCGGCTGGCACTGTATACAGGGGTCTATGACATGGGGCCCCGGCTGGCACTGTATACAGGGGTCTATGATTGGGGCCCCGGCTTGCACTGTATACAGGGGTCTATGATTGGGGCCCCGGCTGGCACTGTATACAGGGGTCTATGACACGGGGCCCCGGCTTGCACTGTATACAGGGGTCTATGATTGGGGCCCCGGCTGGCACTGTATACAGGGGTCTATGATTGGGGCCCCGGCTGGCACTGTATACAGGGGTCTATGACAGGGGGCCCCGGCTTGCACTGTATACAGGGGTCTATGATTGGGGCCCCGGCTGGCACTGTATACAGGGGTCTATGACACGGGGCCCCGGCTGGCACTGTATACAGGGGTCTATGATTGGGGCCCCGGCTGGCACTGTATACAGGGGTCTATGACACGGGGCCCCGGCTGGCACTGTATACAGGGGTCTATGATTGGGGCCCCAGCTGGCACTGTATACAGGGGTCTATGACACAGGGGCCCCAGCTGGCACTGTATACAGGGGTCTATGACACGGGGCCCCGGCTGGCACTGTATACAGGGGTCTATGATTGGGGCCCCGGCTGGCACTGTATACAGGGGTCTATGACACGGGGCCCCGGCTGGCACTGTATACAGGGGTCTATGATTGGGGCCCCGGCTGGCACTGTATACAGGGGTCTATGGTACGGGGCCCCGGCTGGCACTGTATAAAGGGGTCTATTGGGGCCCCGGCTGGCACTGTATACAGGGGTCTATGATTGGGGCCCCGGCTGGCATTGTATACAGGGGTCTATGATTGGGGCCCCGGCTGGCACTGTATACAGGGGTCTATGATTGGGGCCCCGGCTGGCACTGTATACAGGGGTCTATGATTGGGGCCCCGGCTGGCACTGTATACAGGGGTCTATGACACGGGGCCCCGGCTGGCACTGTATACAGGGGTCTATGATTGGGGCCCCGGCTGGCACTATATTCAGGGGTCTATGACACGGGGCCCCGGCTGGCACTGTATACAGGGGTCTATGACACGGGGCCCCGGCTGGCACTGTATACAGGGGTCTATGACACGGGGCCCGGCTGGCACTGTATACAGGGGTCTATGATTGGGGCCCCGGCTGGCACTTTATACAGGGTTCTATGACACGGGGCCCCGGCTGGCACTGTATACAGGGGTCTATGACACGGGGCCCGGCTGGCACTGTATACAGGGGTCTATGATTGGGGCCCCGGCTGGCACTGTATACAGGGGTCTATGACACGGGGCCCGGCTGGCACTGTATACAGGGGTCTATGACACGGGTCCCCGGCTGGCACTGTATACAGGGGTCTATGACATGGGGCCCCGGCTGGCACTGTATACAGGGGTCTATGATTGGGGCCCCGGCTGGCACTGTATACAGGGGTCTATGACACGGGTCCCCGGCTGGCACTGTATACAGGGGTCTATGACACGGGGCCCCGGCTGGCACTGTATACAGGGGTCTATGATTGGGGCCCCGGCTGGCACTGTATACAGGGGTCTATGATTGGGGCCCCGGCTGGCACTGTATACAGGGGTCTATGACACGGGGCCCCGGCTGGCACTGTATACAGGGGTCTATGATTGGGGCCCCGGCTGGCACTATATACAAGGGTCTATGACACGGGGCCCCGGCTGGCACTGTATACAGGGGTCTATGATTGGGGCCCCGGCTGGCACTGTATACAGGGGTCTATGACACGGGGCCCCGGCTGGCACTGTATACAGGGGTCTATGACACGGGTCCCCGGCTGGCACTGTATACAGGGGTCTATGACATGGGGCCCCGGCTGGCACTGTATACAGGGGTCTATGATTGGGGCCCCGGCTGGCACTGTATACAGGGGTCTATGATTGGGGCCCCGGCTGGCACTGTATACAGGGGTCTATGACACGGGGCCCCGGCTGGCACTGTATACAGGGGTCTATGATTGGGGCCCCGGCTGGCACTATATACAAGGGTCTATGACACGGGGCCCCGGCTGGCACTGTATACAGGGTTATATGACACGGGGCCCCGGCTGGCACTGTATACAGGGGTCTATGATTGGGGCCCCGGCTGGCACTGTATACAGGGGTCTATGATTGGGGCCCCGGCTGGCACTGTATACAGGGGTCTATGACACGGGGCCCCGGCTGGCACTGTATACAGGGGTCTATGACACGGGGCCCCGGCTGGCACTGTATACAGGGGTCTATGACACGGGGCCCCGGCTGGCACTGTATACAGGGGTCTATGATTGGGGCCCCGGCTAGCACTGTATACAGGGGTCTATGACACGGGGCCCCGGCTGGCACTGTATACAGGGGTCTATGACATGGGGCCCCGGCTGGCACTGTATACAGGGGTCTATGATTGGGGCCCCGGCTTGCACTGTATACAGGGGTCTATGACACGGGGCCCCTGGCTGGCACTGTATACAGGGGTCTATGACACGGGGCCCCGGCTGGCACTGTATACAGGGGTCTATGATTGGGGCCCGGCTGGCACTGTATACAGGGGTCTATGATTGGGGCCCCGGCTGGCACTGTATACAGGGGTCTATGACACGGGGCCCCGGCTGGCACTGTATACAGGGGTCTATGATTGGGGCCCCGGCTGGCACTGTATACAGGGGTCTATGACACGGGGCCCCGGCTGGCACTGTATACAGGGGTCTATGACACAGGGGCCCCGGCTGGCACTGTATACAGGGGTCTATGACACAGGGCCCCGGATGGCACTGTATACAGGGGTCTATGATTGGGGCCCCGGCTGGCACTGTATACAGGGGTCTATGACACGGGGCCCCGGCTGGCACTGTATACAGGGGTCTATGACATAGGGGCCCCGGCTGGCACTGTATACAGGGGTCTATGACACAGGGCCCCGGATGGCACTGTATACAGGGGTCTATGATTGGGGCCCCGGCTGGCACTGTATACAGGGGTCTATGACACGGGGCCCCGGCTGGCATTGTATACAGGGGTCTATGACACGGGGCCCCGGCTGGCACTGTATACAGGGGTCTATGATTGGGGCCCCGGCTGGCACTGTATACAGGGGTCTATAACACGGGGCCCCGGCTGGCACTGTATACAGGGGTCTATGATTGGGGCCCCGGCTGGCACTGTATACAGGGGTCTATGACACGGGGCCCCGGCTGGCACTGTATACAGGGGTCTATGACACGGGGCCCCGGCTGGCACTGTATACAGGGGTCTATGATTGGGGCCCCGGCTGGCACTGTATACAGGGGTCTATGATTGGGGCCCCGGCTGGCACTGTATACAGGGGTCTATGACACGGGGCCCCGGCTGGCACTGTATACAGGGGTCTATGACATGGGGCCCCGGCTGGCACTGTATACAGGGGTCTATGATTGGGGCCCCAGCTTGCACTGTATACAGTGGTCTATGACACGGGGCCCCGGCTGGCACTGTATACAGGGGTCTATGACACGGGGCCCCGGCTGGCACTGTATACAGGGGTCTATGATTGGGGCCCCGGCTTGCACTGTATACAGGGGTCTATGATTGGGGCCCCGGCTGGCACTGTATACAGGGGTCTATGACACGGGGCCCTGGCTGGCACTGTATACAGGGGTCTATGATTGGGGCCCCGGCTGGCACTGTATACAGGGGTCTATGGTACGGGGCCCCGGCTGGCACTGTAGAAAGGGGTCTATTGGGGCCCCGGCTGGCACTGTATACAGGGGTCTATGATTGGGGCCCCGGCTGGCATTGTATACAGGGGTCTATGATTGGGGCCCCGGCTGGCACTGTATACAGGGGTCTATGATTGGGGCCCCGGCTGGCACTGTATACAGGGGTCTATGATTGGGGCCCCGGCTGGCACTGTATACAGGGGTCTATGACACGGGGCCCCGGCTGGCACTGTATACAGGGGTCTATGACACGGAGCCCTGGCTGGCACTGTATACAGGGGTCTATGATTGGGGCCCCGGCTGGCACTATATACAGGGGTCTATGACACGGGGCCCCGGCTGGCACTGTATACAGGGGTCTATGACACGGGGCCCCGGCTGGCACTGTATACAGGGGTCTATGATTGGGGCCCCGGCTGGCACTATATACAGGGGTCTATGACACGGGGCCCCGGCTGGCACTGTATACAGGGGTCTATGACACGGGGCCCCGGCTGGCACTGTATACAGGGGTCTATGACATGGGGCCCCGGCTGGCACTGTATACAGGGGTCTATGACACGGGGCCCCGGCTGGCACTGTATACAGGGGTCTATGATTGGGGCCCCGGCTGGCACTGTATACAGGGGTCTATGATTGGGGCCCTGGCTGGCACTGTATACAGGGGTCTATGACACGGGGCCCCGGCTGGCACTGTATACAGGGGTCTATGATTGGGGCCCCGGCTGGCACTATATACAGGGGTCTATGACACGGGGCCCCGGCTGGCACTGTATACAGGGGTCTATGATTGGGGCCCTGGCTGGCACTGTATACAGGGTTCTATGACACGGGGCCCCGGCTGGCACTGTATACAGGGGTCTATGACACGGGTCCCCGGCTGGCACTGTATACAGGGGTCTATGACATGGGGCCCCGGCTGGCACTGTATACAGGGGTCTATGACACGGGGCCCCGGCTGGCACTGTATACAGGGGTCTATGATTGGGGCCCCGGCTGGCACTATATACAAGGGTATATGACACGGGGCCCCGGCTGGCACTGTATACAGGGGTCTATGATTGGGGCCCCGGCTGGCACTGTATACAGGGGTCTATGACATGGGGCCCCGGCTGGCACTGTATACAGGGGTCTATGACACGGGGCCCCGGCTGGCACTGTATACAGGGGTCTATGACACGGGGCCCCGGCTGGCACTGTATACAGGGGTCTATGACACGGGGCCCCGGCTGGCACTGTATACAGGGGTCTATGATTGGGGCCCCGGCTGGCACTGTATACAGGGGTCTATGGTATGGGGCCCCGGCTGGCACTGTATACAGGGGTCTATGACACGGGGCCCCGGCTTGCACTGTATACAGGGGTCTATGATTGGGGCCTCGGCTGGCACTGTATACAGGGGTCTATGATTGGGGCCCCGGCTGGCACTGTATACAGAGGTCTATGACACGGGGCCCCGGCTGGCACTGTATACAGGGGTCTATGACACGGGGCCCCGGCTGGCACTGTATACAGGGGTCTATGATTGGGGCCCCGGCTGGCACTGTATACAGGGGTCTATGATTGGGGCCCGGCTGGCACTGTATACAGGGGTCTATGATTGGGGCCCCGGCTGGCACTGTATACAGAGGTCTATGACACGGGGCCCCGGCTGGCACTGTATACAGGGGTCTATGACACGGGGCCCCGGCTGGCACTGTATACAGGGGTCTATGATTGGGGCCCCGGCTGGCACTGTATACAGGGGTCTATGACACGGGGCCCCGGCTGGCACTGTATACAGGGGTCTATGATTGGGGCCCCGGCTGGCACTGTATACAGGGGTCTATGACACGGGGCCCGGCTGGCACTGTATACAGGGGTCTATGATTGGGGCCCCGGCTGGCACTGTATACAGAGGTCTATGACACGGGGCCCCGGCTGGCACTGTATACAGGGGTCTATGACACGGGGCCCGGCTGGCACTGTATACAGGGGTCTATGACACGGGGCCCGGCTGGCACTGTATACAGGGGTCTATGATTGGGGCCCCGGCTGGCACTGTATAAAGGGGTCTATGACACGGGGCCCCGGCTGGCACTGTATACAGGGGTCTATGACACGGGGCCCGGCTGGCACTGTATACAGGGGTCTATGATTGGGGCCCCGGCTGGCACTGTATAAAGGGGTCTATGACACGGGGCCCCGGCTGGCACTGTATACAGGGGTCTATGATTGGGGCCCCGGCTGGCACTGTATACAGGGGTCTATGATTGGGGCCCCGGCTGGCACTGTATACAGGGGTCTATGACACGGGGCCCCGGCTGGCACTGTATACAGGGGTCTATGACATGGGACCCCGGCTGGCACTGTATACAGGGGTCTATGGTACGGGGCCCCGGCTTGCACTGTATACAGGGGTCTATGATTGGGGCCCCGGCTGATACTGTATACAGGGGTCTATGACACGGGGCCCCGGCTGGCACTGTATACAGGGGTCTATGACATGGGACCCCGGCTGGCACTGTATACAGGGGTCTATGATTGGGGCCCCGGCTTGCACTGTATACAGGGGTCTATGATTGGGGCCCCGGCTGGCACTGTATACAGGGGTCTATGACATTGGGCCCCGGCTGGCACTGTATACAGGGGTCTATGATTGGGGCCCCAGCTTGCACTGTATACAGTGGTCTATGACACGGGGCCCCGGCTGGCACTGTATACAGGGGTCTATGACACGGGGCCCCGGCTGGCACTGTATACAGGGGTCTATGATTGGGGCCCCGGCTGGCACTGTATACAGGGGTCTATGACACGGGCCCCGGCTGGCACTGTATACAGGGGTCTATGGTACGGGGCCCCGGCTGGCACTGTATACAGGGGTCTATGACACGGGGCCCCGGCTGGCACTGTATACAGGGGTCTATGACACGGGGCCCCGGCTGGCACTGTATACAGGGGTCTATGACACGGGGCCCTGGCTGGTACTGTATACAGGGGTCTGTGACACGGGGCCCCGGCTGGCACTGTATACAGGGGTCTATGATTGGGGCCCCGGCTGGCACTGTATACAGGGGTCTATGACACGGGGCCCCGGCTGGCACTGTATACAGGGGTCTATGACATGGGGCCCCAGCTGGCACTGTATACAGGGGTCTATGATTGGGGCCCCGGCTTGCACTGTATACAGGGGTCTATGATTGGGGCCCCGGCTGGCACTGTATACAGGGGTCTATGACATGGGGCCCCGGCTTGCACTGTATACAGGGGTCTATGATTGGGGCCCCGGCTGGCACTGTATACAGGGGTCTATGATTGGGGCCCCGGCTGGCACTGTATACAGGGGTCTATGACAGGGGGCCCCGGCTTGCACTGTATACAGGGGTCTATGACACGGGGCCCCGGCTGGCACTGTATACAGGGGTCTATGATTGGGGCCCCGGCTTGCACTGTATACAGGGGTCTATGATTGGGGCCCCGGCTGGCACTGTATACAGGGGTCTATGACACGGGGCCCCGGCTGGCACTGTATCCAGGGGTCTATGATTGGGGCCCCGGCTGGCACTGTATACAGGGGTCTATGGTACGGGGCCCCGGCTGGCACTGTATAAAGGGGTCTATTGGGGCCCCGGCTGGCACTGTATACAGGGGTCTATGATTGGGGCCCCGGCTGGCATTGTATACAGGGGTCTATGATTGGGGCCCCGGCTGGCACTGTATACAGGGGTCTATGATAGGGGCCCCGGCTGGCACTGTATACAGGGGTCTATGACACGGGGCCCCGGCTGGCACTGTATACAGGGGTCTATGATTGGGGCCCCGGCTGGCACTGTATACAGGGGTCTATGACACAGGGGCCCCGGCTGGCACTGTATACAGGGGTCTATGACACGGGGCCCCGGCTGGCACTGTATACAGGGGTCTATGATTGGGGCCCCGGCTTGCACTGTATACAGGGGTCTATGATTGGGGCCCCGGCTGGCACTGTATACAGGGGTCTATGACACGGGGCCCCGGCTGGCACTGTATACAGGGGTCTATGATTGGGGCCCCGGCTGGCACTGTATACAGGGGTCTATGGTACGGGGCCCCGGCTGGCACTGTATAAAGGGGTCTATTGGGGCCCCGGCTGGCACTGTATACAGGGGTCTATGATTGGGGCCCCGGCTGGCATTGTATACAGGGGTCTATGATTGGGGCCCCGGCTGGCACTGTATACAGGGGTCTATGATTGGGGCCCCGGCTGGCACTGTATACAGGGGTCTATGATTGGGGCCCCGGCTGGCACTGTATACAGGGGTCTATGACATGGGGCCCCGGCTGGCACTATATACAGGGGTCTATGACACGGGGCCCCGGCTGGCACTGTATACAGGGGTCTATGATTGGGGCCCCGGCTGGCACTATATACAGGGGTCTATGACACGGGGCCCCGGCTGGCACTGTATACAGGGGTCTATGATTGGGGCCCCGGCTGGCACTGTATACAGGGGTCTATGACACGGGGCCCCGGCTGGCACTGTATACAGGGGTCTATGATTGGGGCCCCGGCTGGCACTGTATACAGGGGTCTATGACACGGGGCCCCGGCTGGCACTGTATACAGGGGTCTATGACATGGGGCCCCGGCTGGCACTGTATACAGGGGTCTATGACACGGGGCCCCGGCTGGCACTGTATACAGGGGTCTATGATTGGGGCCCCGGCTGGCACTATATACAAGGGTCTATGACACGGGGCCCCGGCTGGCACTGTATACAGGGGTCTATGATTGGGGCCCCGGCTGGCACTGTATACAGGGGTCTATGATTGGGGCCCCGGCTGGCACTGTATACAGGGGTCTATGACACGGGGCCCCGGCTGGCACTGTATACAGGGGTCTATGACACGGGGCCCCGGCTGGCACTGTATACAGGGGTCTATGATTGGGGCCCCGGCTGGCACTGTATACAGGGGTCTATGACACGGGGCCCCGGCTGGCACTGTATACAGGGGTCTATGATTGGGGCCCCGGCTGGCACTGTATACAGGGGTCTATGACACGGGGCCCCGGCTGGCACTGTATACAGGGGTCTATGATTGGGGCCCCGGCTAGCACTGTATACAGGGGTCTATGACACGGGGCCCCAGCTGGCACTGTATACAGGGGTCTATGACATGGGGCCCCGGCTGGCACTGTATACAGGGGTCTATGATTGGGGCCCCGGCTTGCACTGTATACAGGGGTCTATGATTGGGGCCCGGCTGGCACTGTATACAGGGGTCTATGACACGGGGCCCCGGCTGGCACTGTATACAGGGGTCTATGATTGGGGCCCCGGCTGGCACTGTATACAGGGGTCTATGGTACGGGGCCCCGGCTGGCACTGTATACAGGGGTCTATGACACGGGGCCCCGGCTGGCACTGTATACAGGGGTCTATGATTGGGGCCCCGGCTGGCACTGTATACAGGGGTCTATGGTATGGGGCCCCGGCTGGCACTGTATACAGGGGTCTATGACACGGGGCCCCGGCTTGCACTGTATACAGGGGTCTATGACAGGGGGCCCCGGCTGGCACTGTATACAGGGGTCTATGATTGGGGCCCCGGCTGGCACTGTATACAGGGGTCTATGACACGGGGCCCCGGCTGGCACTGTATACAGGGGTCTATGACACGGGGCCCCGGCTGGCACTGTATACAGGGGTCTATGACACGGGGCCCCGGCTGGCACTGTATACAGGGGTCTATGACACGGGGCCCCGGCTGGCACTGTATACAGGGGTCTATGACACGGGGCCCCGGCTGGCACTGTATACAGGGGTCTATGATTGGGGCCCCGGCTGGCACTGTATACAGGGGTCTATGATTGGGGCCCCGGCTGGCACTGTATACAGGGGTCTATGACACGGGGCCCCGGCTGGCACTGTATACAGGGGTCTATGATTGGGGCCCCGGCTGGCACTGTATACAGTGGTCTATGACACGGGGCCCCGGCTGGCACTGTATACAGGGGTCTATGATTGGGGCCCCGGCTGGCACTGTATACAGGGGTCTATGACACAGGGGCCCCGGCTGGCACTGTATACAGGGGTCTATGACAAGGGGCCCCGGATGGCACTGTATACAGGGGTCTATGATTGGGGCCCCGGCTGGCACTGTATGCAGGGGTCTATGACAAGGGGCCCCGGCTGGCACTGTATACAGGGGTCTATGATTGGGGCCCCGGCTGGCACTGTATACAGGGGTCTATGATTGGGGCCCCGGCTGGCACTGTATACAGAGGTCTATGACACGGGGCCCAGGCTGGCACTGTATACAGGGGTCTATGACACGGGGCCCCGGCTGGCACTGTATACAGGGGTCTATGATTGGGGCCCCGGCTGGCACTGTATACAGGGGTCTATGACACGGGGCCCCGGCTTGCACTGTATACAGGGGTCTATGATTGGGGCCCCCGGCTGGCACTATATACAGGGGTCTATGACACGGGGCCCCCGGCTGGCACTGTATACAGGGGTCTATGATTGGGGCCCCGGCTGGCACTGTATACAGGGTTCTATGACACGGGCCCCGGCTGGCACTGTATACAGGGGTCTATGACACGGGGCCCCGGCTGGCACTGTATACAGGGGTCTATGACATGGGGCCCCGGCTGGCACTGTATACAGGGGTCTATGGTACAGGGCCCCGGCTGGCACTGTATAAAGGGGTCTATTGGGGCCCCGGCTGGCACTGTATACAGGGGTCTATGATTGGGGCCCCGGCTGGCATTGTATACAGGGGTCTATGATTGGGGCCCCGGCTGGCACTGTATACAGGGGTCTATGATTGGGGCCCCGGCTGGCACTGTATACAGGGGTCTATGATTGGGGCCCCGGCTGGCACTGTATACAGGGGTCTATGACATGGGGCCCCGGCTGGCACTATATACAGGGGTCTATGACACGGGGCCCCGGCTGGCACTGTATACAGGGGTCTATGATTGGGGCCCCCGGCTGGCACTATATACAGGGGTCTATGACACGGGGCCCGGCTGGCACTGTATACAGGGGTCTATGATTGGGGCCCCGGCTGGCACTGTATACAGGGTTCTATGACACGGGGCCCCGGCTGGCACTGTATACAGGGGTCTATGACACGGGGCCCCGGCTGGCACTGTATACAGGGGTCTATGACATGGGGCCCCGGCTGGCACTGTATACAGGGGTCTATGACACGGGGCCCCGGCTGGCACTGTATACAGGGGTCTATGACATGGGGCCCCGGCTGGCACTGTATACAGGGGTCTATGACACGGGGCCCCGGCTGGCACTGTATACAGGGGTCTATGATTGGGGCCCCGGCTGGCACTATATACAGGGGTCTATGACACGGGGCCCCGGCTGGCACTGTATACAGGGGTCTATGATTGGAGCCCCGGCTGGCACTGTATACAGGGGTCTATGATTGGGGCCCCGGCTGGCACTATATACAGGGGTCTATGACACGGGGCCCCGGCTGGCACTTTATACAGGGGTCTATGATTGGGGCCCCGGCTGGCACTGTATACAGGGGTCTATGACACGGGGCCCCGGCTGGCACTGTATACAGGGGTCTATGATTGGGGCCCCGGCTGGCACTGTATACAGGGGTCTATGACACGGGGCCCCGGCTGGCACTGTATACAGGGGTCTATGACACGGGGCCCCGGCTTGCACTGTATACAGGGGTCTATGATTGGGGCCCCGGCTGGCACTGTATACAGGGGTCTATGATTGGGGCCCCGGCTGGCACTGTATACAGGGGTCTATGATTGGGGCCCCGGCTGGCACTGTATACAGGGGTCTATGACACGGGGCCCCGGCTTGCACTGTATACAGGGGTCTATGATTGGGGCCCCGGCTGGCACTGTATACAGGGGTCTATGATTGGGGCCCCGGCTGGCACTGTATACAGGGGTCTATGACAGGGGGCCCCGGCTTGCACTGTATACAGGGGTCTATGATTGGGGCCCCGGCTGGCACTGTATACAGGGGTCTATGACACGGGGCCCCGGCTGGCACTGTATACAGGGGTCTTTGATTGGGGCCCCGGCTGGCACTGTATACAGGGGTCTATGATTGGGGCCCCAGCTGGCACTGTATACAGGGATCTATGATTGGGGCCCCGGCTGGCACTGTATACAGGGGTCTATGACACAGGGGCCCCGGCTGGCACTGTATACAGGGGTCTATGATACGGGGCCCCGGCTGGCACTGTATACAGGGGTCTATGACACGGGGCCCCGGCTGGCACTGTATACAGGGGTCTATGACACGGGGCCCCGGCTGGCACTGTATACAGGGGTCTATGATTGGGGCCCCGGCTTGCACTGTATACAGGGGTCTATGATTGGGGCCCCGGCTGGCACTGTATACAGGGGTCTATGACACGGGGCCCTGGCTGGCACTGTATACAGGGGTCTATGATTGGGGCCCCGGCTGGCACTGTATACAGGGGTCTATGGTACGGGGCCCCGGCTGGCACTGTATAAAGGGGTTTATAGGGGCCCCGGCTGGCACTGTATACAGGGGTCTATGATTGGGGCCCCGGCTGGCATTGTATACAGGGGTCTATGATTGGGGTCCCGGCTGGCACTGTATACAGGGGTCTATGATTGGGGCCCCGGCTGGCACTGTATACAGGGGTCTATGATTGGGGCCCCGGCTGGCACTGTATACAGGGGTCTATGATTGGGGCCCCGGCTGGCACTGTATACAGGGGTCTATGATTGGGGCCCCGGCTGGCACTGTATACAGGGGTCTATGACAAGGGGCCCCGGCTGGCACTGTATACAGGGGTCTATGATTGGGGCCCCGGCTGGCACTGTATACAGGGGTCTATGACACGGGGCCCCGGCTGGCACTGTATACAGGGGTCTATGACACGGGGCCCCGGCTGGCACTGTATACAGGGGTCTATGATTGGGGCCCCGGCTGGCACTGTATACAGGGTTCTATGACACGGGGCCCCGGCTGGCACTGTATACAGGGGTCTATGACACGGGGCCCCGGCTGGCACTGTATACAGGGGTCTATGATTGGGGCCCCGGCTGGCACTATATACAGGGGTCTATGACACGGGGCCCCGGCTGGCACTGTATACAGGGGTCTATGATTGGAGCCCCGGCTGGCACTGTATACAGGGGTCTATGATTGGGGCCCCGGCTGGCACTATATACAGGGGTCTATGACACGGGGCCCCGGCTGGCACTTTATACAGGGGTCTATGATTGGGGCCCCGGCTGGCACTGTATACAGGGGTCTATGACACGGGGCCCCGGCTGGCACTGTATACAGGGGTCTATGATTGGGGCCCCGGCTGGCACTGTATACAGGGGTCTATGACACGGGGCCCCGGCTGGCACTGTATACAGGGGTCTATGACACGGGGCCCCGGCTTGCACTGTATACAGGGGTCTATGATTGGGGCCCCGGCTGGCACTGTATACAGGGGTCTATGATTGGGGCCCCGGCTGGCACTGTATACAGGGGTCTATGATTGGGGCCCCGGCTGGCACTGTATACAGGGGTCTATGACACGGGGCCCCGGCTTGCACTGTATACAGGGGTCTATGATTGGGGCCCCGGCTGGCACTGTATACAGGGGTCTATGATTGGGGCCCCGGCTGGCACTGTATACAGGGGTCTATGACAGGGGGCCCCGGCTTGCACTGTATACAGGGGTCTATGATTGGGGCCCCGGCTGGCACTGTATACAGGGGTCTATGACACGGGGCCCCGGCTGGCACTGTATACAGGGGTCTATGATTGGGGCCCCGGCTGGCACTGTATACAGGGGTCTATGATTGGGGCCCCAGCTGGCACTGTATACAGGGGTCTATGATTGGGGCCCCGGCTGGCACTGTATACAGGGGTCTATGACACAGGGCCCCGGCTGGCACTGTATACAGGGGTCTATGACACGGGGCCCCGGCTTGCACTGTATACAGGGGTCTATGATTGGGGCCCCGGCTGGCACTGTATACAGGGGTCTATGATTGGGGCCCCGGCTGGCACTGTATACAGGGGTCTATGATTGGGGCCCCGGCTGGCACTGTATACAGGGGTCTATGACACGGGGCCCCGGCTTGCACTGTATACAGGGGTCTATGATTGGGGCCCCGGCTGGCACTGTATACAGGGGTCTATGATTGGGGCCCCGGCTGGCACTGTATACAGGGGTCTATGACAGGGGGCCCCGGCTTGCACTGTATACAGGGGTCTATGATTGGGGCCCCGGCTGGCACTGTATACAGGGGTCTATGACACGGGGCCCCGGCTTGCACTGTATACAGGGGTCTATGATTGGGGCCCCGGCTGGCACTGTATACAGGGGTCTATGATTGGGGCCCCGGCTGGCACTGTATATAGGGGTCTATGACACGGGGCCCCGGCTGGCACTGTATACAGGGGTCTATGATTGGGGCCCCGGCTGGCACTGTATACAGGGGTCTATGATTGGGGCCCCAGCTGGCACTGTATACAGGGGTCTATGATTGGGGCCCCAGCTGGCACTGTATACAGGGGTCTATGACACGGGGCCCCGGCTGGCACTGTATACAGGGGTCTATGACACGGGGCCCCGGCTTGCACTGTATACAGGGGTCTATGATTGGGGCCCCGGCTGGCACTGTATACAGGGGTCTATGATTGGGGCCCCGGCTGGCACTGTATACAGGGGTCTATGATTGGGGCCCCGGCTGGCACTGTATACAGGGGTCTATGACACGGGGCCCCGGCTTGCACTGTATACAGGGGTCTATGATTGGGGCCCCGGCTGGCACTGTATACAGGGGTCTATGATTGGGGCCCCGGCTGGCACTGTATACAGGGGTCTATGACAGGGGGCCCCGGCTTGCACTGTATACAGGGGTCTATGATTGGGGCCCCGGCTGGCACTGTATACAGGGGTCTATGACACGGGGCCCCGGCTGGCACTGTATACAGGGGTCTATGATTGGGGCCCCGGCTGGCACTGTATACAGGGGTCTATGATTGGGGCCCCAGCTGGCACTGTATACAGGGGTCTATGATTGGGGCCCCGGCTGGCACTGTATACAGGGGTCTATGACACAGGGGCCCCGGCTGGCACTGTATACAGGGGTCTATGATACGGGGCCCCGGCTGGCACTGTATACAGGGGTCTATGACACGGGGCCCCGGCTGGCACTGTATACAGGGGTCTATGACACGGGGCCCCGGCTGGCACTGTATACAGGGGTCTATGATTGGGGCCCCGGCTTGCACTGTATACAGGGGTCTATGATTGGGGCCCCGGCTGGCACTGTATACAGGGGTCTATGATTGGGGCCCCGGCTGGCACTGTATACAGGGGTCTATGACACGGGGCCCTGGCTGGCACTGTATACAGGGGTCTATGATTGGGGCCCCGGCTGGCACTGTATACAGGGGTCTATGACAAGGGGCCCCGGCTGGCACTGTATACAGGGGTCTATGATTGGGGCCCCGGCTGGCACTGTATACAGGGGTCTATGACACGGGGCCCCAGCTGGCACTGTATACAGGGGTCTATGACACGGGGCCCCGGCTGGCACTGTATACAGGGGTCTATGATTGGGGCCCCGGCTGGCACTGTATACAGGGTTCTATGACACGGGGCCCCGGCTGGCACTGTATACAGGGGTCTATGACACGGGGCCCCGGCTGGCACTGTATACAGGGGTCTATGACACAGGGCCCCGGCTGGCACTGTATACAGGGGTCTATGACATGGGGCCCCGGCTGGCACTGTATACAGGGGTCTATGACATGGGGCCCCGGCTGGCACTGTATACAGGGGTCTATGACACGGGGCCCCGGCTGGCACTGTATACAGGGGTCTATGATTGGGGCCCCGGCTGGCACTGTATACAGGGGTCTATGACACGGGGCCCCGGCTGGCACTGTATACAGGGGTCTATGACACGGGGCCCCAGCTGGCACTGTATACAGGGGTCTATGATTGGGGCCCCGGCTGGCACTGTATACAGGGGTCTATGACACGGGGCCCCGGCTGGCACTGTATACAGGGGTCTATGATTGGGGCCCCGGCTGGCACTATATACAGGGGTCTATGACACGGGGCCCCGGCTGGCACTGTATACAGGGGTCTATGATTGGGGCCCCGGCTGGCACTGTATACAGGGGTCTATGACACGGGGCCCCGGCTGGCACTTTATACAGGGGTCTATGATTGGGGCCCCGGCTGGCACTGTATACAGGGGTCTATGACATGGGGCCCCGGCTGGCACTATATACAGGGGTCTATGACACGGGGCCCCGGCTGGCACTGTATACAGGGGTCTATGATTGGGGCCCCGGCTGGCACTGTATACAGGGGTCTATGACATGGGGCCCCGGCTGGCACTGTATACAGGGGTCTATGATTGGGGCCCCGGCTGGCACTGTATACAGGGGTCTATGGTACGGGGCCCCGGCTGGCACTGTATACAGGGGTCTATGACACGGGGCCCCGGCTGGCACTGTATACAGGGGTCTATGATTGGGGCCCCGGCTGGCACTGTATACAGGGGTCTATGACACGGGGCCCCGGCTGGCACTGTATACAGGGGTCTATGATTGGGGCCCCGGCTGGCACTGTATACAGGGGTCTATGACACGGGGCCCCAGCTGGCACTGTATGCAGGGGTCTATGATTGGGGCCCCGGCTGGCACTGTATACAGGGGTCTATGGTACGGGGCCCCGGCTGGCACTGTATACAGGGGTCTATGACATGGGACCCCGGCTGGCACTGTATACAGGGGTCTATGACACGGGGCCCCGGCTGGCACTGTATACAGGGGTCTATGATTGGGGCCCCGGCTGGCACTGTATACAGGGGTCTATGACACGGGGCCCCGGCTGGCACTGTATACAGGGGTCTATGATTGGGGCCCCGGCTGGCACTGTATACAGGGGTCTATGACACGGGGCCCCGGCTGGCACTGTATACAGGGGTCTATGACATGGGACCCCGGCTGGCACTGTATACAGGGGTCTATGGTACGGGGCCCCGGCTTGCACTGTATACAGGGGTCTATGATTGGGGCCCCGGCTGGCACTGTATACAGGGGTCTATGACACGGGGCCCCGGCTGGCACTGTATACAGGGGTCTATGACATGGGACCCCGGCTGGCACTGTATACAGGGGTCTATGGTACGGGGCCCCGGCTGGCACTGTATACAGGGGTCTATGACATGGGACCCCGGCTGGCACTGTATACAGGGGTCTATGACACGGGGCCCCGGCTGGCACTGTATACAGGGGTCTATGATTGGGGCCCCGGCTGGCACTGTATACAGGGGTCTATGACACGGGGCCCCGGCTGGCACTGTATACAGGGGTCTATGACATGGGACCCCGGCTGGCACTGTATACAGGGGTCTATGGTACGGGGCCCCGGCTGGCACTGTATACAGGGGTCTATGACATGGGACCCCGGCTGGCACTGTATACAGGGGTCTATGACACGGGGCCCCGGCTGGCACTGTATACCGGGGTCTATGATTGGGGCCCCGGCTGGCACTGTATACAGGGGTCTATGACACGGGGCCCCGGCTGGCACTGTATACAGGGGTCTATGATTGGGGCCCCGGCTGGCACTGTATACAGGGGTCTATGACACGGGGCCCCGGCTGGCACTGTATACAGGGGTCTATGACATGGGACCTCGGCTGGCACTGTATACAGGGGTCTATGGTACGGGGCCCCGGCTTGCACTGTATACAGGGGTCTATGATTGGGGCCCCGGCTGGCACTGTATACAGGGGTCTATGACACGGGGCCCCGGCTGGCACTGTATACAGGGGTCTATGACATGGGACCCCGGCTGGCACTGTATACAGGGGTCTATGATTGAGGCCCCGGCTTGCACTGTATACAGGGGTCTATGACACGGGGCCCCGGCTGGCACTGTATACAGGGGTCTATGATTGGGGCCCCCGGCTTGCACTGTATACAGGGGTCTATGATTGGGGCCCCAGGTGGCACTGTATACAGGGGTCTATGACATGGGACCCCGGCTGGCACTGTATACAGGGGTCTATGATTGGGGCCCCGGCTTGCACTGTATACAGGGGTCTATGATTGGGGCCCCGGCTGGCACTGTATACAGGGGTCTATGACACGGGGCCCCGGCAGGCACTGTATACAGGGGTCTATGATTGGGGCCCCGGCTGGCACTGTATACAGGGGTCTATGGTATGGGGCCCCGGCTGGCACTGTATACAGGGGTCTATGACAAGGGGCCCCGGCTGGCACTGTATACAGGGGTCTATGATTGGGTGCCCCGGCTGGCACTGTATACAGGGGTCTATGACACGGGGCCCCGGCTGGCACTGTATACAGAGGTCTATGACATGGGGCCCCGGCTGGCACTGTATATAGGGGTCTATGATTGGGGCCCCGGCTTGCACTGTATACAGGGGTCTATGATTGGGGCCCTGGCTGGCACTGTATACAGGGGTCTATGACATGGGGCCCCGGCTGGCACTGTATACAGGGGTCTATGACACTGGGCCCCGGCTGGCACTGTATACAGGGGTCTATGATTGGGGCCCCGGCTGGCACTGTATACAGGGGTCTATGATTGGGGCCCCGGCTTGCACTGTATACAGGGGTCTATGATTGGGGCCCTGGCTGGCACTGTATACAGGGGTCTATGATTGGGGCCCCGGCTGGCACTGTATACAGGGGTCTATGATTGGGGCCCCGGCTGGCACTGTATACAGGGGTCTATGATTGGGGCCCCGGCTGGCACTGTATACAGGGGTCTATGACACGGGGCCCCGGCTGGCACTGTATACAGGGGTCTATGACACGGGGCCCCGGCTGGCACTGTATACAGGGGTCTATGACATGGGGCCCCGGCTGGCACTATATACAGGGGTCTATGACACGGGGCCCCGGCTGGCACTGTATACAGGGGTCTATGATTGGGGCCCTGGCTGGCACTGTATACAGGGGTCTATGACACGGGGCCCCGGCTGGCACTGTATACAGGGGTCTATGACACGGGGCCCCGGCTGGCACTGTATACAGGGGTCTATGACATGGGGCCCCGGCTGGCACTATATACAGGGGTCTATGACACGGGGCCCCGGCTGGCACTGTATACAGGGGTCTATGATTGGGGCCCCGGCTGGCACTGTATACAGGGGTCTATGACACGGGGCCCCGGCTGGCACTGTATACAGGGGTCTATGATACGGGGCCCCGGCTGGCACTGTATACAGGGGTCTATGACATGGGGCCCCGGCTGGCACTGTATACAGGGGTCTATGATTGGGGCCCCGGCTGGCACTGTATACAGGGGTCTATGATTGGGGCCCCGGCTGGCACTGTATACAGGGGTCTATGACACGGGGCCCCGGCTGGCACTGTATACAGGGGTCTATGATTGGGGCCCCGGCTGGCACTGTATACAGGGGTCTATTGGGGCCCCGGCTGGCACTGTATACAGGGGTCTATGACACTGGGCCCCGGCTGGCACTGTATACAGGGGTCTATGATTGGGGCCCCGGCTGGCACTGTATACAGGGGTCTATTGGGGCCCCGGCTGGCACTGTATACAGGGGTCTATGACACGGGGCCCCCGGCTGGCACTGTATACAGGGGTCTATTGGGGCCCCGGCTAGCACTGTATACAGGGGTCTATGATTGGGGCCCCGGCTGGCACTGTATACAGGGGTCTATGATTGGGGCCCCGGCTGGCACTGTATACAGGGGTCTATGATTGGGGTCCCGGCTGGCACTGTATACAGGGGTCTATGACACGGGGCCCCGGCTGGCACTGTATACAGGGGTCTATGACACGGGGCCCCGGCTGGCACTGTATACAGGGGTCTATGACATGGGGCCCCGGCTGGCACTGTATACAGGGGTCTATGACACGGGGCCCCGGCTGGCACTATATACAGGGGTCTATGACACGGGGCCCCGGCTGGCACTGTATACAGGGGTCTATGATTGGGGCCCCGGCTAGCACTGTATACAGGGGTCTATGACATGGGGCCCCGGCTGGCACTGTATACAGGGGTCTATGACACGGGGCCCCGGCTGGCACTATATACAGGGGTCTATGACACGGGGCCCCGGCTTGCACTGTATACAGGGGTCTATGATTGGGGCCCGACTGGCACTGTATACAGGGGTCTATGATTGGGGCCCGACTGGCACTGTATACAGGGGTCTATGACACGGGGCCCCGGCTGGCACTGTATACAGGGGTCTATGATTGGGGCCCCGGCTGGCACTGTATACAGGGGTCTATGGTACGGGGCCCCGGCTGGCACTGTATACAGGGGTCTATGACACGGGGCCCCGGCTGGCACTGTATACAGGAGTCTATGATTGGGGCCCTGGCCTGCACTGTATACAGGGGTCTATGACACGGGGCCCCGGCTGGCACTGTATACAGGGGTCTATGACATGGGGCCCCGGCTGGCACTGTATACAGGGGTCTATGATTGGGGCCCTGGCCTGCACTGTATACAGGGGTCTATGACACGGGGCCCCGGCTGGCACTGTATACAGGGGTCTATGACACGGGCCCCGGCTGGCACTGTATACAGGGGTCTATGATTGGGGCCCCGGCTGGCACTGTATACAGGGGTCTATGACACGGTTCCCCGGCTGGCACTGTATACAGGGGTCTATGATTGGGGCCTCGGCTGGCACTGTATACAGGGGTCTATGATTGGGGCCCCGGCTGGCACTGTATACAGGGGTCTATGACATGGGGCCCCGGCTGGCACTGTATACAGGGGTCTATGGTACGGGGCCCCGGCTGGCACTGTATACAGGGGTCTATGACACGGGGCCCCGGCTGGCACTGTATACAGGGGTCTATGATTGGGGCCCTGGCTGGCACTGTATACAGGGGTCTATGACACGGGGCCCCGGCTGGCACTGTATACAGGGGTCTATGACATGGGGCCCCGGCTGGCACTGTATACAGGGGTCTATGATTGGGGCCCCGGCTTGCACTGTATACAGGGGTCTATGACACGGGGCCCCGGCTTGCACTGTATACAGGGGTCTATGATTGGGGCCCCGGCTGGCACTGTATACAGGGGTCTACGACACGGGGCCCCGGCTGGCACTGTATACAGGGGTCTATGATTGGGGCCCCGGCTGGCACTGTATACAGGGGTCTATGATTGGGGCCCCGGCTGGCACTGTATACAGGGGTCTATGATTGGAGCCCCGGCTGGCACTGTATACAGGGGTCTATGATTGGGGCCCCGGCTGGCACTGTATACAGGGGTCTATGACATGGGGCCCCGGCTGGCACTGTATGCAGGGGTCTATGATTGGGGCCCCGGCTGGCACTATATACAGGGGTCTACGACACGGGGCCCCGGCTGGCACTGTATACAGGGGTCTATGACATGGGGCCCCGGCTGGCACTGTATACAGGGGTCTATGACACGGGGCCCCGGCTGGCACTGTATACAGGGGTCTATGACATGGGGCCCCGGCTGGCACTGTATGCAGGGGTCTATGATTGGGGCCCCGGCTGGCACTATATACAGGGGTCTACGACACGGGGCCCGGCTGGCACTGTATACAGGGGTCTATGATTGGGGCCCCGGCTGGCACTGTATACAGGGGTCTATGATTGGGGCCCCGGCTGGCACTATATACAGGGGTCTATGACACGGGGCCCCAGGTGGCACTTTATACAGGGGTCTATGATTGGGGCCCCGGCTGGCACTGTATACAGGGGTCTATGATTGGGGCCCCGGCTGGCACTGTATACAGGGGTCTATGACACGGGGCCCCGGCTGGCACTGCATACAGGGGTCTATGACACGGGGCCCCGGCTGGTACTGTATGCAGGGGTCTATGACACGGGGCCCCGGCTGGCACTTTATACAGGGGTCTATGATTGGGGCCCCGGCTGGCACTGCATACAGGGGTCTATGACACGGGGCCTCGGCTGGCACTGTATACAGGGGTCTATGACACGGGGCACCGGCTGGCACTTTATACAGGGGTCTATGACACGGGGCCCCGGCTGGCACTGTATACAGGGGTCTATGACACGGGGCCCCGACTGGCACTGTATACAGGGGTCTATGATTGGGGCCCCGGCTAGCACTGTATACAGGGGTCTATGACACGGGGCCCCGGCTGGCACTGTATACAGGGGTCTATGATTGGGGCCCCGGCTGGCACTGCATACAGGGGTCTATGACACGGGGCCTCGGCTGGCACTGTATACAGGGGTCTATGATTGGGGCCCCGGCTGGCACTGTATACAGGGGTCTATGATTGGGGCCCCGGCTTGCACTGTATACAGTGGTCTATGACACGGGGCCCCGGCTAGCACTGTATACAGGGGTCTATGACACGGGGCCCCGGCTGGCACTGTATACAGGGGTCTATGACACGGGGCCCCGACTGGCACTGTATACAGGGGTCTATGATTGGGGCCCCGGCTAGCACTGTATACAGGGGTCTATGACACGGGGCCCCGGCTGGCACTGTATACAGGGGTCTATGATTGGGGCCCCGGCTGGCACTGTATACAGGGGTCTATGACATGGGGCCCCGGCTGGCACTGTATACAGGGGTCTATGATTGGGGCCCCGGCTTGCACTGTATACAGTGGTCTATGACACGGGGCCCCGGCTAGCACTGTATACAGGGGTCTATGACACGGGGCCCCGGCTGGCACTGTATACAGGGGTCTATGATTGGGGCCCCGGCTGGCACTGTATACAGGGGTCTATGGTACGGGGCCCCGGCTGGCACTGTATACAGGGGTCTATGACACGGGGCCCCGGCTGGCACTGTATACAGGGGTCTATGACACGGGGCCCCGGCTGGCACTGTATACAGGGGTCTATGACACGGGGCCCCGGCTGGCACTGTATACAGGGGTCTATGATTGGGGCCCCGGCTGGCACTGTATACAGGGGTCTATGACACGGGGCCCCGGCTGGCACTGTATACAGGGGTCTATGACATGGGGCCCCGGCTGGCACTGTATACAGGGGTCTATGATTGGGGCCCCGGCTTGCACTGTATACAGGGGTCTATGATTGGGGCCCCGGCTGGCACTGTATACAGGGGTCTATGACACGGGGCCCCGGCTTGCACTGTATACAGGGGTCTATTATTGGGGCCCGGCTGGCACTGTATACAGGGGTCTATGATTGGGGCCCCGGCTGGCACTGTATACAGGGGTCTATGACAGGGGGCCCCGGCTTGCACTGTATACAGGGGTCTATGATTGGGGCCCCGGCTGGCACTGTATACAGGGGTCTATGACACGGGGCCCCGGCTGGCACTGTATACAGGGGTCTATGATTGGGGCCCCAGCTGGCACTGTATACAGGGGTCTATGACACAGGGGCCCCAGCTGGCACTGTATACAGGGGTCTATGACACGGGGCCCCGGCTGGCACTGTATACAGGGGTCTATGATTGGGGCCCCGGCTGGCACTGTATACAGGGGTCTATGACACGGGGCCCCGGCTGGCACTGTATACAGGGGTCTATGATTGGGGCCCCGGCTGGCACTGTATACAGGGGTCTATGGTACGGGGCCCCGGCTGGCACTGTATAAAGGGGTCTATTGGGGCCCCGGCTGGCACTGTATACAGGGGTCTATGATTGGGGCCCCGGCTGGCATTGTATACAGGGGTCTATGATTGGGGCCCCGGCTGGCACTGTATACAGGGGTCTATGATTGGGGCCCCGGCTGGCACTGTATACAGGGGTCTATGATTGGGGCCCCGGCTGGCACTGTATACAGGGGTCTATGACACGGGGCCCCGGCTGGCACTGTATACAGGGGTCTATGATTGGGGCCCCGGCTGGCACTATATTCAGGGGTCTATGACACGGGGCCCCGGCTGGCACTGTATACAGGGGTCTATGACACGGGGCCCCGGCTGGCACTGTATACAGGGGTCTATGATTGGGGCCCCGGCTGGCACTATATACAAGGGTCTATGACACGGGGCCCCGGCTGGCACTGTATACAGGGGTATATGACACGGGGCCCCGGCTGGCACTGTATACAGGGGTCTATGATTGGGGCCCCGGCTGGCACTGTATACAGGGGTCTATGATTGGGGCCCCGGCTGGCACTGTATACAGGGGTCTATGACACGGGGCCCCGGCTGGCACTGTATACAGGGGTCTATGATTGGGGCCCCGGCTGGCACTATATACAGGGGTCTATGACACGGGGCCCCGGCTGGCACTGTATACAGGGGTCTATGATTGGGGCCCCGGCTGGCACTTTATACAGGGTTCTATGACACGGGGCCCCGGCTGGCACTGTATACAGGGGTCTATGACACGGGGCCCGGCTGGCACTGTATACAGGGGTCTATGATTGGGGCCCCGGCTGGCACTGTATACAGGGGTCTATGACACGGGGCCAGGCTGGCACTGTATACAGGGGTCTATGACACGGGTCCCCGGCTGGCACTGTATACAGGGGTCTATGACACGGGGCCCCGGCTGGCACTGTATACAGGGGTCTATGACACGGGGCCCCGGCTGGCACTGTATACAGGGGTCTATGACACGGGGCCCCGGCTGGCACTGTATACAGGGGTCTATGACATGGGGCCCCGGCTGGCACTGTATACAGGGGTCTATGATTGGGGCCCCGGCTGGCACTGTATACAGGGGTCTATGACACGGGTCCCCGGCTGGCACTGTATACAGGGGTCTATGACACGGGGCCCCGGCTGGCACTGTATACAGGGGTCTATGATTGGGGCCCCGGCTGGCACTGTATACAGGGGTCTATGATTGGGGCCCCGGCTGGCACTGTATACAGGGGTCTATGACACGGGGCCCCGGCTGGCACTGTATACAGGGGTCTATGATTGTGGCCCCGGCTGGCACTATATACAAGGGTCTATGACACGGGGCCCCGGCTGGCACTGTATACAGGGGTCTATGATTGGGGCCCCGGCTGGCACTGTATACAGGGGTCTATGACACGGGGCCCCGGCTGGCACTGTATACAGGGGTCTATGACACGGGTCCCCGGCTGGCACTGTATACAGGGGTCTATGACATGGGGCCCCGGCTGGCACTGTATACAGGGGTCTATGATTGGGGCCCCGGCTGGCACTGTATACAGGGGTCTATGATTGGGGCCCGGGCTGGCACTGTATACAGGGGTCTATGACACGGGGCCCCGGCTGGCACTGTATACAGGGGTCTATGATTGGGGCCCCGGCTGGCACTGTATACAGGGGTCTATGACACGGGGCCCCGGCTGGCACTGTATACAGGGTTATATGACACGGGGCCCCGGCTGGCACTGTATACAGGGGTCTATGATTGGGGCCCCGGCTGGCACTGTATACAGGGGTCTATGACATGGGGCCCCGGCTGGCACTGTATACAGGGGTCTATGATTGGGGCCCCGGCTGGCACTGTATACAGGGGTCTATGACACGGGGCCCCGGCTGGCACTGTATACAGGGGTCTATGACACGGGGCCCCGGCTGGCACTGTATACAGGGGTCTATGACACGGGGCCCCGGCTGGCACTGTATACAGGGGTCTATGATTGGGGCCCCGGCTAGCACTGTATACAGGGGTCTATGACACGGGGCCCCGGCTGGCACTGTATACAGGGGTCTATGACATGGGGCCCCGGCTGGCACTGTATACAGGGGTCTATGATTGGGGCCCCGGCTTGCACTGTATACAGGGGTCTATGACACGGGGCCCCTGGCTGGCACTGTATACAGGGGTCTATGACACGGGGCCCCGGCTGGCACTGTATACAGGGGTCTATGATTGGGGCCCGGCTGGCACTGTATACAGGGGTCTATGATTGGGGCCCCGGCTGGCACTGTATACAGGGGTCTATGACACGGGGCCCCGGCTGGCACTGTATACAGGGGTCTATGACACAGGGGCCCCGGCTGGCACTGTATACAGGGGTCTATGACATGGGGCCCCGGCTGGCACTGTATACAGGGGTCTATGATTGGGGCCCCAGCTTGCACTGTATACAGTGGTCTATGACACGGGGCCCCGGCTGGCACTGTATACAGGGGTCTATGACACGGGGCCCCGGCTGGCACTGTATACAGGGGTCTATGATTGGGGCCCCGGCTTGCACTGTATACAGGGGTCTATGATTGGGGCCCCGGCTGGCACTGTATACAGGGGTCTATGACACGGGGCCCTGGCTGGCACTGTATACAGGGGTCTATGATTGGGGCCCCGGCTGGCACTGTATACAGGGGTCTATGGTACGGGGCCCCGGCTGGCACTGTAGAAAGGGGTCTATTGGGGCCCCCGGCTGGCACTGTATACAGGGATCTATGATTGGGGCCCCGGCTGGCATTGTATACAGGGGTCTATGATTGGGGCCCCGGCTGGCACTGTATACAGGGGTCTATGATTGGGGCCCCGGCTGGCACTGTATACAGGGGTCTATGATTGGGGCCCCGGCTGGCACTGTATACAGGGGTCTATGACACGGGGCCCCGGCTGGCACTGTATACAGGGGTCTATGACACGGGGCCCTGGCTGGCACTGTATACAGGGGTCTATGATTGGGGCCCCGGCTGGCACTATATACAGGGGTCTAGGACACGGGGCCCCGGCTGGCACTGTATACAGGGGTCTATGACACGGGGCCCCGGCTGGCACTGTATACAGGGGTCTATGATTGGGGCCCCGGCTGGCACTATATACAAGGGTCTATGACACGGGGCCCCGGCTGGCACTGTATACAGGGGTATATGACACGGGGCCCCGGCTGGCACTGTATACAGGGGTCTATGATTGGGGCCCCGGCTGGCACTGTATACAGGGGTCTATGATTGGGGCCCTGGCTGGCACTGTATACAGGGGTCTATGACACGGGGCCCCGGCTGGCACTGTATACAGGGGTCTATGATTGGGGCCCCGGCTGGCACTATATACAGGGGTCTATGACACGGGGCCCCGGCTGGCACTGTATACAGGGGTCTATGATTGGGGCCCCGGCTGGCACTGTATACAGGGTTCAATGACACGGGGCCCCGGCTGGCACTGTATACAGGGGTCTATGACACGGGGCCCGGCTGGCACTGTATACAGGGGTCTATGATTGGGGCCCCGGCTGGCACTGTATACAGGGGTCTATGACACGGGTCCCCGGCTGGCACTGTATACAGTTGTCTATGACATGGGGCCCCGGCTGGCACTGTATACAGGGGTCTATGACACGGGGCCCCGGCTGGCACTGTATACAGGGGTCTATGATTGGGGCCCCGGCTGGCACTATATACAAGGGTATATGACACGGGGCCCCGGCTGGCACTGTATACAGGGGTCTATGATTGGGGCCCCGGCTGGCACTGTATACAGGGGTCTATGACATGGGGCCCCGGCTGGCACTGTATACAGGGGTCTATGACACGGGGCCCCGGCTGGCACTGTATACAGGGGTCTATGACACGGGGCCCCGGCTGGCACTGTATACAGGGGTCTATGATTGGGGCCCCGGCTGGCACTGTATACAGGGGTCTATGGTATGGGGCCCCGGCTGGCACTGTATACAGGGGTCTATGACACGGGGCCCCGGCTTGCACTGTATACAGGGGTCTATGATTGGGGCCCCGGCTGGCACTGTATACAGGGGTCTATGATTGGGGCCCGGCTGGCACTGTATACAGGGGTCTATGATTGGGGCCCCGGCTGGCACTGTATACAGAGGTCTATGACACGGGGCCCCGGCTGGCACTGTATACAGGGGTCTATGACACGGGGCCCCGGCTGGCACTGTATACAGGGGTCTATGATTGGGGCCCCGGCTGGCACTGTATACAGGGGTCTATGACACGGGGCCCCGGCTGGCACTGTATACAGGGGTCTATGATTGGGGCCCCGGCTGGCACTGTATACAGGGGTCTATGACACGGGGCCCGGCTGGCACTGTATACAGGGGTCTATGATTGGGGCCCCAGCTGGCACTGTATACAGAGGTCTATGACACGGGGCCCCGGCTGGCACTGTATACAGGGGTCTATGAAACGGGGCCCGGCTGGCACTGTATACAGGGGTCTATGACACGGGGCCCGGCTGGCACTGTATACAGGGGTCTATGATTGGGGCCCCGGCTGGCACTGTATAAAGGGGTCTATGACACGGGGCCCCGGCTGGCACTGTATACAGGGGTCTATGACACGGGGCCCGGCTGGCACTGTATACAGGGGTCTATGATTGGGGCCCCGGCTGGCACTGTATAAAGGGGTCTATGACACGGGGCCCCGGCTGGCACTGTATACAGGGGTCTATGATTGGGGCCCCGGCTGGCACTGTATACAGGGGTCTATGATTGGGGCCCCGGCTGGCACTGTATACAGGGGTCTATGACACGGGGCCCGGCTGGCACTGTATACAGGGGTCTATGATTGGGGCCCCGGCTGGCACTGTATAAAGGGGTCTATGACACGGGGCCCCGGCTGGCACTGTATACAGGGGTCTATGATTGGGGCCCCGGCTGGCACTGTATACAGGGGTCTATGACACGGGGCCCGGCTGGCACTGTATACAGGGGTCTATGATTGGGGCCCCGGCTGGCACTGTATACAGAGGTCTATGACACGGGGCCCCGGCTGGCACTGTATACAGGGGTCTATGACACGGGGCCCCGGCTGGCACTGTATACAGGGGTCTATGATTGGGGCCCCGGCTGGCACTGTATACAGGGGTCTATGACACGGGGCCCGGCTGGCACTGTATACAGGGGTCTATGATTGGGGCCCCGGCTGGCACTGTATACAGAGGTCTATGACACGGGGCCCCGGCTGGCACTGTATACAGGGGTCTATGACACGGGGCCCCGGCTGGCACTGTATACAGGGGTCTATGATTGGGGCCCCGGCTGGCACTGTATACAGGGGTCTATGATTGGGGCCCTGGCTGGCACTGTATACAGGGGTCTATGATTGGGGCCCCGGCTGGCACTGTATACAGAGGTCTATGACACGGGGCCCCGGCTGGCACTGTATACAGGGGTCTATGACACGGGGCCCCGGCTGGCACTGTATACAGGGGTCTATGATTGGGGCCCCGGCTGGCACTGTATACAGGGGTCTATGACACGGGGCCCCGGCTGGCACTGTATACAGGGGTCTATGACACAGGGGCCCCGGCTGGCACTGTATACAGGGGTCTATGACACAGGGCCCCGGATGGCACTGTATACAGGGGTCTATGATTGGGGCCCCGGCTGGCACTGTATACAGGGGTCTATGACAAGGGGCCCCGGCTGGCACTGTATACAGGGGTCTATGACAAGGGGCCCCGGCTGGCACTGTATACAGGGGTCTATGATTGGGGCCCCGGCTGGCACTGTATACAGGGGTCTATGATTGGGGCCCCGGCTTGCACTGTATACAGGGGTCTATGACACGGGGCCCCGGCTGGCACTGTATACAGGGGTCTATGACACGGGGCCCCGGCTGGCACTGTATACAGGGGTCTATGATTGGGGCCCCGGCTGGCACTGTATACAGGGGTCTATGACACGGGGCCCCGGCTGGCACTGTATACAGGGGTCTATGACACGGGGCCCCGGCTGGCACTGTATACAGGGGTCTATGATTGGGGCCCCGGCTGGCACTGTATACAGGGGTCTATGACACGGGGCCCCGGCTGGCACTGTATACAGGGGTCTATGACATGGGGCCCCGGCTGGCACTGTATACAGGGGTCTATGATTGGGGCCCCAGCTTGCACTGTATACAGTGGTCTATAACACGGGGCCCCGGCTGGCACTGTATACAGGGGTCTATGATTGGGGCCCCGGCTGGCACTGTATACAGGGGTCTATGACACGGGGCCCTGGCTGGCACTGTATACAGGGGTCTATGACACGGGGCCCCGGCTGGCACTGTATACAGGGTCTATGATTGGGGCCCCGGCTGGCACTGTATACAGGGGTCTATGATTGGGGCCCCGGCTGGCACTGTATACAGGGGTCTATGACACGGGGCCCCAGCTGGCACTGTATACAGGGGTCTATGACATGGGGCCCCGGCTGGCACTGTATACAGGGGTCTATGATTGGGGCCCCAGCTTGCACTGTATACAGGGGTCTATAACACGGGGCCCCGGCTGGCACTGTATACAGGGGTCTATGATTGGGGCCGCGGCTGGCACTGTATACAGGGGTCTATGACACGGGGCCCCGGCTGGCACTGTATACAGGGGTCTATGACACGGGGCCCCGGCTGGCACTGTATACAGGGGTCTATGATTGGGGCCCTGGCTGGCACTGTATACAGGGGTCTATGATTGGGGCCCCGGCTGGCACTGTATACAGGGGTCTATGACACGGGGCCCCGGCTGGCACTGTATACAGGGGTCTATGACATGGGGCCCCGGCTGGCACTGTATACAGGGGTCTATGATTGGGGCCCCAGCTTGCACTGTATACAGTGGTCTATGACACGGGGCCCCGGCTGGCACTGTATACAGGGGTCTATGACACGGGGCCCTGGCTGGCACTGTATACAGGGGTCTATGATTGGGGCCCCGGCTTGCACTGTATACAGGGGTCTATGATTGGGGCCCCGGCTGGCACTGTATACAGGGGTCTATGACACGGGGCCCCGGCTGGCACTGTATACAGGGGTCTATGATTGGGGCCCCGGCTGGCACTGTATACAGGGGTCTATGGTACGGGGCCCCGGCTGGCACTGTATACAGGGGTCTATGATTGGGGCCACGGCTGGCACTGTATACAGGGGTCTATGATTGGGGCCCCGGCTGGCACTATATACAGGGGTCTATGACACGGGGCCCCGGCTGGCACTGTATACAGGGGTCTATGATTGGGGCCCCGGCTGGCACTATATACAGGGGTCTATGACACGGGGCCCCGGCTGGCACTGTATACAGGGGTCTATGATTGGGGCCCCGGCTGGCACTGTATACAGGGTTCTATGACACGGGGCCCCGGCTGGCACTGTATACAGGGGTCTATGATTGGGGCCCCGGCTGGCACTGTATACAGGGGTCTATGACACGGGGCCCGGCTGGCACTGTATACAGGGGTCTATGATTGGGGCCCCGGCTGGCACTGTATACAGGGGTCTATGACATGGGTCCCCGGCTGGCACTGTATACAGGGGTCTATGACATGGGGCCCCGGCTGGCACTGTATACAGGGGTCTATGATTGGTGCCCCGGCTGGCACTATATACAAGGGTCTATGACACGGGGCCCCGGCTGGCACTGTATACAGGGGTCTATGATTGGGGCCCCGGCTGGCACTGTATACAGGGGTATATGACACGGGGCCCCGGCTGGCACTGTATACAGGGGTCTATGATTGGGGCCCCGGCTGGCACTGTATACAGGGGTCTATGACATGGGGCCCCGGCTGGCACTGTATACAGGGGTCTATGACACGGGGCCCGGCTGGCACTGTATACAGGGGTCTATGATTGGGGCCCCGGCTGGCACTGTATACAGGGGTCTATGACATGGGGCCCCGGCTGGCACTGTATACAGGGGTCTATGACACGGGGCCCCGGCTGGCACTGTATACAGGGGTCTATGATTGGTGCCCCGGCTGGCACTATATACAAGGGTCTATGACACGGGGCCCCGGCTGGCACTGTATACAGGGGTCTATGATTGGGGCCCCGGCTGGCACTGTATACAGGGGTATATGACACGGGGCCCCGGCTGGCACTGTATACAGGGGTCTATGATTGGGGCCCCGGCTGGCACTGTATACAGGGGTCTATGACATGGGGCCCCGGCTGGCACTGTATACAGGGGTCTATGACACGGGGCCCCGGCTGGCACTGTATACAGGGGTCTATGACACGGGGCCCCGGCTGGCACTGTATACAGGGGTCTATGACACGGGGCCCCGGCTGGCACTGTATACAGGGGTCTATGATTGGGGCCCCGGCTGGCACTGTATACAGGGGTCTATGACACGGGGCCCCGGCTGGCACTGTATACAGGGGTCTATGATTGGGGCCCCGGCTGGCACTGTATACAGGGGTCTATGACACGGGGCCCCGGCTGGCACTGTATACAGGGGTCTATGACACGGGGCCCCGGCTGGCACTGTATACAGGGGTCTATGACACGGGGCCCCGGCTGGCACTGTATACAGGGGTCTATGATTGGGGCCCCGGCTGGCACTGTATACAGGGGTCTATGACAAGGGGCCCCGGCTGGCACTGTATACAGGGGTCTATGATTGGGGCCCCGGCTGGCACTGTATACAGGGTTCTATGACACGGGGCCCCGGCTGGCACTGTATACAGGGGTCTATGACACGGGGCCCCGGCTGGCACTGTATACAGGGGTCTATGACAAGGGGCCCCGGCTGGCACTGTATACAGGGGTCTATGATTGGGGCCCCGGCTGGCACTGTATACAGGGGTCTATGACATGGGGCCCCGGCTGGCACTTTATACAGGGGTCTATGATTGGGGCCCCGGCTGGCACTGTATACAGGGGTCAATGACATGGGGCCCCGGCTGGCACTGTATACAGGGGTCTATGACACGGGGCCCCGGCTGGCACTGTATACAGGGGTCTATGACACGGGGCCCCGGCTGGCACTGTATACAGGGGTCTATGACACGGGGCCAAGGCTGGCACTGTATACAGGGGTCTATGATTGGGGCCCCGGCTGGCACTGTATACAGGGGTCTATGACACGGGGCCCCGGCTGGCACTGTATACAGGGGTCTATGACACGGGGCCCCGGCTGGCACTGTATACAGGGGTCTATGATTGGGGCCCCGGCTGGCACTGTATACAGGGGTCTATGACACGGGGCACCGGCTGGCATTGTATACAGGGGTCTATGATTGGGGCCCCGGCTGGCACTGTATACAGGGGTCTATGATTGGGGCCCCGGCTGGCACTGTATACAGGGGTCTATGACACAGGGCCCCCGGCTGGCACTGTATACAGGGGTCTATGACACGGGGCCCCGGCTGGCACTGTATACAGGGGTCTATGATTGGGGCCCCGGCTGGCACTGTATACAGGGGTCTATGACACGGGGCCCCGGCTGGCACTGTATACAGGGGTCTATGACACGGGGCCCTGGCTGGCACTGTATACAGGGGTCTATGATTGGGGCCCCGGCTGGCACTATATACAGGGGTCTATGACACGGGGCCCCGGCTGGTACTGTATACAGGGGTCTATGACACGGGGCCCCGGCTGGCACTGTATACAGGGGTCTATGATTGGGGCCCCGGCTGGCACTATATACAAGGGTCTATGACACGGGGCCCCGGCTGGCACTGTATACAGGGGTATATGACACGGGGCCCCGGCTGGCACTGTATACAGGGGTCTATGACACGGGTCCCCGGCTGGCACTGTATACAGGGGTCTATGACATGGGGCCCCGGCTGGCACTGTATACAGGGGTCTATGACACGGGGCCCCGGCTGGCACTGTATACAGGGGTCTATGATTGGGGCCCCGGCTGGCACTATATACAAGGGTCTATGACACGGGGCCCCGGCTGGCACTGTATACAGGGGTATATGACACGGGGCCCCGGCTGGCACTGTATACAGGGGTCTATGACATGGGGCCCTGGCTGGCACTGTATACAGGGGTCTATGACACGGGGCCCCGGCTGGCACTGTATACAGGGGTCTATGATTGGGGCCCCGGCTGGCACTATATACAAGGGTCTATGACACGGGGCCCCGGCTGGCACTGTATACAGGGGTATATGACACGGGGCCCCGGCTGGCACTGTATACAGGGGTCTATGATTGGGGCCCCGGCTGGCACTGTATACAGGGGTCTATGACACGGGGCCCCGGCTGGCACTGTATACAGGGGTCTATGACACGGGGGCCCGGCTGGCACTGTATACAGGGGTCTATGATTGGGGCCCTGGCTGGCACTGTATACAGGGGTCTATGACACGGGGCCCCGGCTGGCACTGTATACAGGGGTCTATGACACGGGGCCCCGGCTGGCACTGTATACAGGGGTCTATGACATGGGGCCCCGGCTGGCACTGTATACAGGGGTCTATGATTGGGGCCCCGGCTTGCACTGTATACAGGGGTCTATGATTGGGGCCCGGCTGGCACTGTATACAGGGGTCTATGACACGGGGCCCCGGCTGGCACTGTATACAGGGGTCTATGATTGGGGCCCCGGCTGGCACTGTATACAGGGGTCTATGGTACGGGGCCCCGGCTGGCACTGTATACAGGGGTCTATGACACGGGGCCCCGGCTGGCACTGTATACAGGGGTCTATGATTGGGGCCCCGGCTGGCACTGTATACAGGGGTCTATGGTATGGGGCCCCGGCTGGCACTGTATACAGGGGTCTATGACACGGGGCCCCGGCTTGCACTGTATACAGGGGTCTATGATTGGGGCCCCGGCTGGCACTGTATACAGGGGTCTATGACACGGGGCCCCGGCTGGCACTGTATACAGGGGTCTATGATTGGGGCCCCGGCTGGCACTGTATACAGGGGTCTATGACACGGGGCCCGGCTGGCACTGTATACAGGGGTCTATGATTGGGGCCCCGGCTGGCACTGTATACAGAGGTCTATGACACGGGGCCCCGGCTGGCACTGTATACAGGGGTCTATGACACGGGGCCCCGGCTGGCACTGTATACAGGGGTCTATGATTGGGGCCCCGGCTGGCACTGTATACAGGGGTCTATGACACGGGGCCCCGGCTGGCACTGTATACAGGGGTCTATGACACAGGGGCCCCGGCTGGCACTGTATACAGGGGTCTATGACACAGGGCCCCGGACGGCACTGTATACAGGGGTCTATGATTGGGGCCCCGGCTGGCACTGTATACAGGGGTCTATGACAAGGGGCCCCGGCTGGCACTGTATACAGGGGTCTATGACAAGGGGCCCCGGCTGGCACTGTATACAGGGGTCTATGATTGGGGCCCCGGCTGGCACTGTATACAGGGGTCTATGACACGGGGCCCCGGCTGGCACTGTATACAGGAGTCTATGACACGGGGCCCCGGCTGGCACTGTATACAGGGGTCTATGATTCGGGCCCCGGCTGGCACTGTATACAGGGGTCTATGACACGGGGCCCCGGCTGGCACTGTATACAGGGGTCTATGATTGGGGCCCCGGCTGGCACTGTATACAGGGGTCTATGACACGGGGCCCCGGCTGGCACTGTATACAGGGGTCTATGACACGGGGCCCCGGCTGGCACTGTATACAGGGGTCTATGATTGGGGTCCCGGCTTGCACTGTATACAGGGGTCTATGACACGGGGCCCCGGCTGGCACTGTATACAGGGGTCTATGACACGGGGCCCCGGCTGGCACTGTATACAGGGGTCTATGATTGGGGCCCCGGCTGGCACTGTATACAGGGGTCTATGACACGGGGCCCCGGCTGGCACTGTATACAGGGGTCTATGACACGGGGCCCCGGCTGGCACTGTATACAGGGGTCTATGATTGGGGCCCCGGCTGGCACTGTATACAGGGGTCTATGATTGGGGCCCCGGCTGGCACTGTATACAGGGGTCTATGACACGGGGCCCCGGCTGGCACTGTATACAGGGGTCTATGACATGGGGCCCCGGCTGGCACTGTATACAGGGGTCTATGATTGGGGCCCCAGCTTGCACTGTATACAGTGGTCTATGACACGGGGCCCCGGCTGGCACTGTATACAGGGGTCTATGATTGGGGCCCCGGCTGGCACTGTATACAGGGGTCTATGACACGGGGCCCCGGCTGGCACTGTATACAGGGGTCTATGGTACGGGGCCCCGGCTGGCACTGTATACAGGGGTCTATGACACGGGGCCCCGGCTGGCACTGTATACAGGGGTCTATGACACGGGGCCCCGGCTGGCACTGTATACAGGGGTCTATGACACGGGGCCCTGGCTGGTACTGTATACAGGGGTGTATGACACGGGGCCCCGGCTGGCACTGTATACAGGGGTCTATGATTGGGGCCCCGGCTGGCACTGTATACAGGGGTCTATGACACGGGGCCCCGGCTGGCACTGTATACAGGGGTCTATGACATGGGGCCCCAGCTGGCACTGTATACAGGGGTCTATGATTGGGGCCCTGGCTTGCACTGTATACAGGGGTCTATGATTGGGGCCCCGGCTGGCACTGTATACAGGGGTCTATGACATGGGGCCCCGGCTTGCACTGTATACAGGGGTCTATGATTGGGGCCCCGGCTGGCACTGTATACAGGGGTCTATGATTGGGGCCCCGGCTGGCACTGTATACAGGGGTCTATGACACGGGGCCCCGGCTTGCACTGTATACAGGGGTCTATGATTTGGGCCCCGGCTGGCACTGTATACAGGGGTCTATGATTGGGGCCCCGGCTGGCACTGTATACAGGGGTCTATGACAGGGGGCCCGGCTTGCACTGTATACAGGGGTCTATGATAGGGGCCCCGGCTGGCACTGTATACAGGGGTCTATGACACGGGGCCCCGGCTGGCACTGTATACAGGGGTCTATGATTGGGGCCCCGGCTGGCACTGTATACAGGGGTCTATGACACAGGGGCCCCGGCTGGCACTGTATACAGGGGTCTATGACACGGGGCCCCGGCTGGCACTGTATACAGGGGTCTATGATTGGGGCCCCGGCTTGCACTGTATACAGGGGTCTATGATTGGGGCCCCGGCTGGCACTGTATACAGGGGTCTATGACACGGGGCCCCGGCTGGCACTGTATACAGGGGTCTATGATTGGGGCCCCGGCTGGCACTGTATACAGGGGTCTATGGTACGGGGCCCCGGCTGGCACTGTATAAAGGGGTCTATTGGGGCCCCGGCTGGCACTGTATACAGGGGTCTATGATTGGGGCCCCGGCTGGCATTGTATACAGGGGTCTATGATTGGGGCCCCGGCTGGCACTGTATACAGGGGTCTATGATTGGGGCCCCGGCTGGCACTGTATACAGGGGTCTATGACATGGGGCCCCGGCTGGCACTATATACAGGGGTCTATGACACGGGGCCCCGGCTGGCACTGTATACAGGGGTCTATGATTGGGGCCCCGGCTGGCACTATATACAGGGGTCTATGACACGGGGCCCCGGCTGGCACTGTATACAGGGGTCTATGATTGGGGCCCCGGCTGGCACTGTATACAGGGTTCTATGACACGGGGCCCCGGCTGGCACTGTATACAGGGGTCTATGACACGGGGCCCCGGCTGGCACTGTATACAGGGGTCTATGTTTGGGGCCCCGGCTGGCACTGTATACAGGGGTCTATGACACGGGGCCCCGGCTGGCACTGTATACAGGGGTCTATGATTGGGGCCCCGGCTGGCACTGTATACAGGGGTCTATGACACGGGGCCCCGGCTGGCACTGTATACAGGGGTCTATGACATGGGGCCCCGGCTGGCACTGTATACAGGGGTCTATGACACGGGGCCCCGGCTGGCACTGTATACAGGGGTCTATGATTGGGGCCCCGGCTGGCACTGTATACAGGGGTCTATGATTGGGGCCCGGCTGGCACTGTATACAGGGGTCTATGACACGGGGCCCCGGCTGGCACTGTATACAGGGGTCTATGATTGGGGCCCCGGCTGGCACTGTATACAGGGGTCTATGGTACGGGGCCCCGGCTGGCACTGTATACAGGGGTCTATGATTGGGGCCCCGGCTTGCACTGTATACAGGGGTCTATGATTGGGGCCCAGCTGGCACTGTATACAGGGGTCTATGACACGGGGCCCCGGCTGGCACTGTATACAGGGGTCTATGGTACGGGGCCCCGGCTGGCACTGTATACAGGGGTCTATGGTACGGGGCCCCGGCTGGCACTGTATACAGGGGTCTATGACACGGGGCCCCGGCTGGCACTGTATACAGGGGTCTATGATTGGGGCCCCAGCTGGCACTGTATACAGGGGTCTATGATTGGGGCCCCGGCTGGCACTGTATACAGGGGTCTATGACACAGGGGCCCCGGCTGGCACTGTATACAGGGGTCTATGATACGGGACCCCGGCTGGCACTGTATACAGGGGTCTATGACACGGGCCCCGGCTGGCACTGTACACAGGGGTCTATGACACTGGGCCCCGGCTGGCACTGTATACAGGGGTCTATGATTGGGGCCCCGGCTTGCACTGTATACAGGGGTCTATGATTGGGGCCCCGGCTGGCACTGTATACAGGGGTCTATGACACGGGGCCCTGGCTGGCACTGTATACAGGGGTCTATGATTGGGGCCCCGGCTGGCACTGTATACAGGGGTCTATGGTACGGGGCCCCGGCTGGCACTGTATAAAGGGGTCTATAGGGGCCCCGGCTGGCACTGTATACAGGGGTCTATGATTGGGGCCCCGGCTGGCATTGTATACAGGGGTCTATGATTGGGGCCCCGGCTGGCACTGTATACAGGGGTCTATGATTGGGGCCCCGGCTGGCACTGTATACAGGGGTCTATGATTGGGGCCCCGGCTGGCACTGTATACAGGGGTCTATGATTGGGGCCCCGGCTGGCACTGTATACAGGGGTCTATGATTGGGGCCCCGGCTGGCACTGTATACAGGGGTCTATGACAAGGGGCCCCGGCTGGCACTGTATACAGGGGTCTATGATTGGGGCCCCGGCTGGCACTGTATACAGGGGTCTATGACACGGGGCCCCGGCTGGCACTGTATACAGGGATCTATGATTGGGGCCCCGGCTGGCACTGTATACAGGGGTCTATGACACGGGGCCCCGGCTGGCACTGTATACAGGGGTCTATGACAAGGGGCCCCGGCTGGCACTGTATACAGGGGTCTATGATTGGGGCCCCGGCTGGCACTGTATACAGGGGTCTATGACATGGGGCCCCGGCTGGCACTTTATACAGGGGTCTATGATTGGGGCCCCGGCTGGCACTGTATACAGGGGTCAATGACATGGGGCCCCGGCTGGCACTGTATACAGGGGTCTATGACACGGGGCCCCGGCTGGCACTGTATACAGGGGTCTATGACACGGGGCCCCGGCTGGCACTGTATACAGGGGTCTATGACACGGGGCCAAGGCTGGCACTGTATACAGGGGTCTATGATTGGGGCCCCGGCTGGCACTGTATACAGGGGTCTATGACACGGGGCCCCGGCTGGCACTGTATACAGGGGTCTATGACACGCGGGGCCCCGGCTGGCACTGTATACAGGGGTCTATGATTGGGGCCCCGGCTGGCACTGTATACAGGGGTCTATGACACGGGGCACCGGCTGGCACTGTATACAGGGGTCTATGATTGGGGCCCCGGCTGGCACTGTATACAGGGGTCTATGATTGGGGCCCCGGCTGGCACTGTATACAGGGATCTATGATTGGGGCCCGGCTGGCACTGTATACAGGGGTCTATGATTGGGGCCCCGGCTGGCACTGTATACAGGGATCTATGATTGGGGCCCCGGCTGGCACTGTATACAGGGGTCTATGACACGGGGCCCCGGCTGGCACTGTATACAGGGGTCTATGACACGGGGCCCCGGATGGCACTGTATACAGGGGTCTATGACACGGGGCCCCGGCTGGCACTGTATACAGGGGTCTATGACACGGGGCCCCGGATGGCACTGTATACAGGGGTCTATGATTGGGGCCCCGGCTGGCACTGTATACAGGGGTCTATGACACGGGGCCCCGGCTGGCACTGTATACAGGGGTCTATGACACGGGGCCCCGGCTGGCACTGTATACAGGGGTCTATGACACGGGGGCCCAGCTGGCACTGTATACAGGGGTCTATGATTGGGGCCCCGGCTGGCACTGTATACAGGGGTCTATGACACGGGGCCCCGGCTGGCACTGTATACAGGGGTCTATGATTGGGGCCCCGGCTGGCACTGTATACAGGGGTCTATGATTGGGGCCCCGGCTTGCACTGTATACAGGGGTCTATGATTGGGGCCCCGGCTGGCACTGTATACAGGGGTCTATGATTGGGGCCCCGGCTGGCACTGTATACAGGGGTCTATGATTGGGGCCCCGGCTGGCACTGTATACAGGGGTCTATGATTGGGGCCCCGGCTGGCACTGTATAAAGGGGTCTATGGTACGGGGCCCCCGGCTGGCACTGTATAAAGGGGTCTATAGGGGCCCCGGCTGGCACTGTATACAGGGGTCTATGATTGGGGCCCCGGCTGGCATTGTATACAGGGGTCTATGATTGGGGCCCCGGCTGGCACTGTATACAGGGGTCTATGACACGGGGCCCCGGCTGGCACTGTATACAGGGGTCTATGATTGGGGCCCTGGCTGGCACTGTATACAGGGGTCTATGACACGGGGCCCCGGCTGGCACTGTATACAGGGGTCTATGATTGGGGCCCCGGCTTGCACTGTATACAGGGGTCTATGATTGGGGCCCCGGCTGGCACTGTATACAGGGGTCTATGACACGGGGCCCTGGCTGGCACTGTATACAGGGGTCTATGATTGGGGCCCCGGCTGGCACTGTATAAAGGGGTCTATGACACGGGGCCCCGGCTGGCACTGTATACAGGGGTCTATGACACGGGGCCCCGGCTTGCACTGTATACAGGGGTCTATGATTGGGGCCCCGGCTGGCACTGTATACAGGGGTCTATGACACGGGGCCCCGGCTGGCACTGTATACAGTGGTCTATGATTGGGGCCCCGGCTGGCATTGTATACAGGGGTCTATGATTGGGGCCCCGGCTGGCACTGTATACAGGGGTCTATGACACGGGGCCCCGGCTGGCACTGTATACAGGGGTCTATGACACGGGGCCCAGGCTGGCACTGGTATACAGGGGTCTATGATTGGGGCCCCGGCTGGCATTGTATACAGGGGTCTATGATTGGGGCCCCGGCTGGCACTGTATACAGGGGTCTATGACACGGGGCCCCGGCTGGCACTGTATACAGGGGTCTATGACACGGGGCCCAGGCTGGCACTGTATACAGGGGTCTATGATTGGGGCCCCGGCTGGCACTGTATACAGGGGTCTATGACACGGGGCCCCGGCTGGCACTGTATACAGGGGTCTATGACACGGGGCCCCGGCTGGCACTGTATACAGGGGTCTATGACACGGGGCCCCGGCTGGCACTGTATACAGGGGTCTATGATTGGGGCCCCGGCTGGCACTGTATACAGGGGTCTATGATTGGGGCCCCGGCTGGCACTGTATACAGGGGTCTATAACACGGGGCACCGGCTGGCACTGTATACAGGGGTCTATGATTGGGGCCCCGGCTGGCACTGTATACAGGGGTCTATGATTGGGGCCCCGGCTGGCACTGTATACAGGGATCTATGATTGGGGCCCCGGCTGGCACTGTATACAGGGGTCTATGATTGGGGCCCCGGCTGGCACTGTATACAGGGGTCTATGATTGGGGCCCCGGCTGGCACTATATACAGGGGTCTATGACACGGGGCCCCGGCTGGCACTGTATACAGGGGTCTATGATTGGGGCCCCGGCTGGCACTGTATACAGGGTTCTATGACACGGGGCCCCGGCTGGCACTGTATACAGGGGTCTATGACACGGGGCCCCGGCTGGCACTGTATACAGGGGTCTATGTTTGGGGCCCCGGCTGGCACTGTATACAGGGGTCTATGACACGGGGCCCCGGCTGGCACTGTATACAGGGGTCTATGATTGGGGCCCCGGCTGGCACTGTATACAGGGGGTCTATGACACGGGGCCCCGGCTGGCACTGTATACAGGGGTCTATGACATGGGGCCCCGGCTGACACTGTATACAGGGGTCTATGACACGGGGCCCCGGCTGGCACTGTATACAGGGGTCTATGATTGGGGCCCCGGCTGGCACTGTATACAGGGGTCTATGATTGGGGCCCGGCTGGCACTGTATACAGGGGTCTATGACACGGGGCCCCGGCTGGCACTGTATACAGGGGTCTATGATTGGGGCCCCGGCTGGCACTGTATACAGGGGTCTATGGTACGGGGCCCCGGCTGGCACTGTATACAGGGGTCTATGATTGGGGCCCCGGCTTGCACTGTATACAGGGGTCTATGATTGGGGCCCAGCTGGCACTGTATACAGGGGTCTATGACACGGGGCCCCGGCTGGCACTGTATACAGGGGTCTATGGTACGGGGCCCGGCTGGCACTGTATACAGGGGTCTATGGTACGGGGCCCCGGCTGGCACTGTATACAGGGGTCTATGACACGGGGCCCCGGCTGGCACTGTATACAGGGGTCTATGATTGGGGCCCCAGCTGGCACTGTATACAGGGGTCTATGATTGGGGCCCCGGCTGGCACTGTATACAGGGGTCTATGACACAGGGGCTCCGGCTGGCACTGTATACAGGGGTCTATGATACGGGACCCCGGCTGGCACTGTATACAGGGGTCTATGACACGGGCCCCGGCTGGCACTGTATACAGGGGTCTATGACACTGGGCCCCGGCTGGCACTGTATACAGGGGTCTATGATTGGGGCCCCGGCTTGCACTGTATACAGGGGTCTATGATTGGGGCCCCGGCTGGCACTGTATACAGGGGTCTATGACACGGGGCCCTGGCTGGCACTGTATACAGGGGTCTATGATTGGGGCCCCGGCTGGCACTGTATACAGGGGTCTATGGTACGGGGCCCCGGCTGGCACTGTATAAAGGGGTCTATAGGGGCCCCGGCTGGCACTGTATACAGGGGTCTATGATTGGGGCCCCGGCTGGCATTGTATACAGGGGTCTATGATTGGGGCCCCGGCTGGCACTGTATACAGGGGTCTATGATTGGGGCCCCGGCTGGCACTGTATACAGGGGTCTATGATTGGGGCCCCGGCTGGCACTGTATACAGGGGTCTATGATTGGGGCCCCGGCTGGCACTGTATACAGGGGTCTATGATTGGGGCCCCGGCTGGCACTGTATACAGGGGTCTATGACAAGGGGCCCCGGCTGGCACTGTATACAGGGGTCTATGATTGGGGCCCCGGCTGGCACTGTATACAGGGGTCTATGACACGGGGCCCCGGCTGGCACTGTATACAGGGGTCTATGATTGGGGCCCCGGCTGGCACTGTATACAGGGTTCTATGACACGGGGCCCCGGCTGGCACTGTATACAGGGGTCTATGACACGGGGCCCCGGCTGGCACTGTATACAGGGGTCTATGACAAGGGGCCCCGGCTGGCACTGTATACAGGGGTCTATGATTGGGGCCCCGGCTGGCACTGTATACAGGGGTCTATGACATGGGGCCCCGGCTGGCACTTTATACAGGGGTCTATGATTGGGGCCCCGGCTGGCACTGTATACAGGGGTCAATGACATGGGGCCCCGGCTGGCACTGTATACAGGGGTCTATGGTACGGGGCCCCGGCTGGCACTGTATAAAGGGGTCTATAGGGGCCCCGGCTGGCACTGTATACAGGGGTCTATGATTGGGGCCCCGGCTGGCACTGTATACAGGGGTCTATGACACGGGGCCCTGGCTGGCACTGTATACAGGGGTCTATGATTGGGGCCCCGGCTGGCACTGTATACAGGGGTCTATGGTACGGGGCCCCGGCTGGCACTGTATAAAGGGGTCTATAGGGGCCCCGGCTGGCACTGTATACAGGGGTCTATGATTGGGGCCCCGGCTGGCATTGTATACAGGGGTCTATGATTGGGGCCCCGGCTGGCACTGTATACAGGGGTCTATGATTGGGGCCCCGGCTGGCACTGTATACAGGGGTCTATGATTGGGGCCCCGGCTGGCACTGTATACAGGGGTCTATGATTGGGGCCCCGGCTGGCACTGTATACAGGGGTCTATGATTGGGGCCCCGGCTGGCACTGTATACAGGGGTCTATGATTGGGGCCCCGGCTGGCACTGTATACAGGGGTCTATGACACGGGGCCCCGGCTGGCACTGTATACAGGGGTCTATGATTGGGGCCCCGGCTGGCACTGTATACAGGGGTCTATGATTGGGGCCCCGGCTGGCACTGTATACAGGGGTCTATGATTGGGGCCCCGGCTGGCACTGTATACAGGGGTCTATGATTGGGGCCCCGGCTGGCACTGTATACAGGGGTCTATGATTGGGGCCCCGGCTGGCACTGTATACAGGGGTCTATGATTGGGGCCCCGGCTGGCACTGTATACAGGGGTCTATGATTGGGGCCCCGGCTGGCACTGTATACAGGGGTCTATGACACGGGGCCCCGGCTGGCACTGTATACAGGGGTCTATGACACGGGGCCCCGGCTGGCACTGTATACAGGGGTCTATGACACGGGGCCCCGGCTGGCACTGTATACAGGGGTCTATGATTGGGGCCCCGGCTGGCACTGTATACAGGGGTCTATGACACGGGGCACCGGCTGGCACTGTATACAGGGGTCTATGATTGGGGCCCCGGCTGGCACTGTATACAGGGGTCTATGATTGGGGCCCCGGCTGGCACTGTATACAGGGATCTATGATTGGGGCCCCGGCTGGCACTGTATACAGGGGTCTATGATTGGGGCCCCGGCTGGCACTGTATACAGGGATCTATGATTGGGGCCCCGGCTGGCACTGTATACAGGGGTCTATGACACGGGGCCCCGGCTGGCACTGTATACAGGGGTCTATGACACGGGGCCCCGGATGGCACTGTATACAGGGGTCTATGACACAGGGCCCCGGCTGGCACTGTATACAGGGGTCTATGACACGGGGCCCCGGATGGCACTGTATACAGGGGTCTATGATTGGGGCCCCGGCTGGCACTGTATACAGGGGTCTATGACACGGGGCCCCGGCTGGCACTGTATACAGGGGTCTATGACACGGGGCCCCGGCTGGCACTGTATACAGGGGTCTATGACACGGGGGCCCAGCTGGCACTGTATACAGGGGTCTATGATTGGGGCCCCGGCTGGCACTGTATACAGGGGTCTATGACACGGGGCCCCGGCTGGCACTGTATACAGGGGTCTATGATTGGGGCCCCGGCTGGCACTGTATACAGGGGTCTATGATTGGGGCCCCGGCTTGCACTGTATACAGGGGTCTATGATTGGGGCTCCGGCTGGCACTGTATACAGGGGTCTATGATTGGGGCCCCGGCTGGCACTGTATACAGGGGTTTATGGTACGGGGCCCCGGCTGGCACTGTATAAAGGGGTCTATAGGGGCCCCGGCTGGCACTGTATACAGGGGTCTATGATTGGGGCCCCGGCTGGCATTGTATACAGGGGTCTATGATTGGGGCCCCGGCTGGCACTGTATACAGGGGTCTATGACACGGGGCCCCGGCTGGCACTGTATACAGGGGTCTATGATTGGGGCCCTGGCTGGCACTGTATACAGGGGTCTATGACACGGGGCCCCGGCTGGCACTGTATACAGGGGTCTATGATTGGGGCCCCGGCTGGCACTGTATACAGGGGTCTATGATTGGGGCCCCGGCTTGCACTGTATACAGGGGTCTATGATTGGGGCCCCGGCTGGCACTGTATACAGGGGTCTATGACACGGGGCCCTGGCTGGCACTGTATACAGGGGTCTATGATTGGGGCCCCGGCTGGCACTGTATACAGGGGTCTATGGTACGGCTCCCCGGCTGGCACTGTATAAAGGGGTCTATGACACGGGGCCCCGGCTGGCACTGTATACAGGGGTCTATGACACGGGGCCCCGGCTGGCACTGTATACAGGGGTCTATGATTGGGGCCCCGGCTGGCATTGTATACAGGGGTCTATGATTGGGGCCCCGGCTGGCACTGTATACAGGGGTCTATGACACGGGGCCCCGGCTGGCACTGTATACAGGGGTCTATGACACGGGGCCCAGGCTGGCACTGTATACAGGGGTCTATGATTGGGGCCCCGGCTGGCACTGTATACAGGGGTCTATGACACGGGGCCCCGGCTGGCACTGTATACAGGGGTCTATGACACGGGGCCCCAGCTGGCACTGTATACAGGGGTCTATGACACGGGGCCCCGGCTGGCACTGTATACAGGGGTCTATGATTGGGGCCCCGGCTGGCACTGTATACAGGGGTCTATGACATGGGGCCCCGGCTGGCACTGTATACAGGGGTCTATGACACGGGGCCCCGGCTGGCACTGTATACAGGGTTCTATGACACGGGGCCCCGGCTGGCATTGTATACAGGGGTCTATGATTGGGGCCCCGGCTGGCATTGTATACAGGGGTCTATGATTGGGGCCCCGGCTGGCACTGTATACAGGGGTCTATGATTGGGGCCCCGGCTGGCACTGTATACAGGGGTCTATGACATGGGGCCCCGGCTGGCACTGTATACAGGGGTCTATGATTGGGGCCCCGGCTGGCATTGTATACAGGGGTCTATGATTGGGGCCCCGGCTTGCACTGTATACAGGGGTCTATGACACGGGGCCCCGGCTGGCACTGTATACAGGGGTCTATGACACGGGGCCCAGGCTGGCACTGTATACAGGGGTCTATGATTGGGGCCCCGGCTGGCACTGTATACAGGGGTCTATGACACGGGGCCCCGGCTGGCACTGTATACAGGGGTCTATGACACGGGGCCCCGGCTGGCACTGTATACAGGGGTCTATGACACGGGGCCCCGGCTGGCACTGTATACAGGGGTCTATGATTGGGGCCCCGGCTGGCACTGTATACAGGGGTCTATGATTGGGGCCCCGGCTGGCACTGTATACAGGGGTCTATAACACAGGGCACCGGCTGGCACTGTATACAGGGGTCTATGATTGGGGCCCCGGCTGGCACTGTATACAGGGGTCTATGATTGGGGCCCCGGCTGGCACTGTATACAGGGATCTATGATTGGGGCCCCGGCTGGCACTGTATACAGGGGTCTATGATTGGGGCCCCGGCTGGCACTGTATACAGGGATCTATGATTGGGGCCCCGGCTGGCACTGTATACAGGGGTCTATGACACGGGGCCCCGGCTGGCACTGTATACAGGGGTCTATGACACGGGGCCCCGGATGGCACTGTATACAGGGGTCTATGACACGGGGCCCCGGCTGGCACTGTATACAGGGGTCTATGACACGGGGCCCCGGATGGCACTGTATACAGGGGTCTATGATTGGGGCCCCGGCTGGCACTGTATACAGGGGTCTATGACACGGGGCCCCGGCTGGCACTGTATACAGGGGTCTATGATTGGGGCCCCGGCTGGCACTGTATACAGGGGTCTATGACACGGGGCCCCGGCTGGCACTGTATACAGGGGTCTATGACACGGGGGCCCGGCTGGCACTGTATACAGGGGTCTATGATTGGGGCCCCGGCTGGCACTGTATACAGGGGTCTATGACACGGGGCCCCGGCTGGCACTGTATACAGGGGTCTATGATTGGGGCCCCGGCTGGCACTGTATACAGGGGTCTATGATTGGGGCCCGGCTTGCACTGTATACAGGGGTCTATGATTGGGGCCCCGGCTGGCACTGTATACAGGGGTCTATGACACGGGGCCCTGGCTGGCACTGTATACAGGGGTCTATGATTGGGGCCCCGGCTGGCACTGTATACAGGGGTCTATGGTACGGGGCCCCGGCTGGCACTGTATAAAGGGGTCTATAGGGGCCCCGGCTGGCACTGTATACAGGGGTCTATGATTGGGGCCCCGGCTGGCATTGTATACAGGGGTCTATGATTGGGGCCCCGGCTGGCACTGTATACAGGGGTCTATGACACGGGCCCCGGCTGGCACTGTATACAGGGGTCTATGATTGGGGCCCCGGCTGGCACTGTATACAGGGGTCTATGGTACGGGGCCCGGCTGGCACTGTATACAGGGGTCTATGATTGGGGCCCCGGCTTGCACTGTATACAGGGGTCTATGATTGGGGCCCGGCTGGCACTGTATACAGGGGTCTATGACACGGGGCCCCGGCTGGCACTGTATACAGGGGTCTATGGTACGGGGCCCCGGCTGGCACTGTATACAGGGGTCTATGGTACGGGGCCCCGGCTGGCACTGTATACAGGGGTCTATGACACGGGGCCCCGGCTGGCACTGTATACAGGGGTCTATGATTGGGGCCCCAGCTGGCACTGTATACAGGGGTCTATGATTGGGGCCCCGGCTGGCACTGTATACAGGGGTCTATGACACAGGGGCCCCGGCTGGCACTGTATACAGGGGTCTATGATACGGGACCCCGGCTGGCACTGTATACAGGGGTCTATGACACGGGCCCCGGCTGGCACTGTATACAGGGGTCTATGACACGGGGCCCCGGCTGGCACTGTATACAGGGGTCTATGATTGGGGCCCCGGCTTGCACTGTATACAGGGGTCTATGATTGGGGCCCCGGCTGGCACTGTATACAGGGGTCTATGACACGGGGCCCTGGCTGGCACTGTATACAGGGGTCTATGATTGGGGCCCCGGCTGGCACTGTATACAGGGGTCTATGGTACGGGGCCCCGGCTGGCACTGTATAAAGGGGTCTATAGGGGCCCCGGCTGGCACTGTATACAGGGGTCTATGATTGGGGCCCCGGCTGGCATTGTATACAGGGGTCTATGATTGGGGCCCCGGCTGGCACTGTATACAGGGGTCTATGATTGGGGCCCCGGCTGGCACTGTATACAGGGGTCTATGATTGGGGCCCCGGCTGGCACTGTATACAGGGGTCTATGATTGGGGCCCCGGCTGGCACTGTATACAGGGGTCTATGATTGGGGCCCCGGCTGGCACTGTATACAGGGGTCTATGACAAGGGGCCCCGGCTGGCACTGTATACAGGGGTCTATGATTGGGGCCCTGGCTGGCACTGTATACAGGGGTCTATGACACGGGGCCCCGGCTGGCACTGTATACAGGGGTCTATGATTGGGGCCCCGGCTGGCACTGTATACAGGGTTCTATGACACGGGGCCCCGGCTGGCACTGTATACAGGGGTCTATGACACGGGGCCCCGGCTGGCACTGTATACAGGGGTCTATGACAAGGGGCCCCGGCTGGCACTGTATACAGGGGTCTATGATTGGGGCCCCGGCTGGCACTGTATACAGGGGTCTATGACATGGGGCCCCGGCTGGCACTTTATACAGGGGTCTATGATTGGGGCCCCGGCTGGCACTGTATACAGGGGTCTATGACACGGGGCCCAGGCTGGCACTGTATACAGGGGTCTATGATTGGGGCCCCGGCTGGCACTGTATACAGGGGTCTATGACACGGGGCCCCGGCTGGCACTGTATACAGGGGTCTATGACACGGGGCCCCGGCTGGCACTGTATACAGGGGTCTATGACACGGGGCCCCGGCTGGCACTGTATACAGGGGTCTATGATTGGGGCCCCGGCTGGCACTGTATACAGGGGTCTATGACACGGGGCACCGGCTGGCACTGTATACAGGGGTCTATGATTGGGGCCCCAGCTGGCACTGTATACAGGGGTCTATGATTGGGGCCCCGGCTGGCACTGTATACAGGGATCTATGATTGGGGCCCCGGCTGGCACTGTATACAGGGGTCTATGATTGGGCCCCGGCTGGCACTGTATACAGGGATCTATGATTGGGGCCCCGGCTGGCACTGTATACAGGGGTCTATGACACGGGGCCCCGGCTGGCACTGTATACAGGGGTCTATGACACGGGGCCCCGCATGGCACTGTATACAGGGGTCTATGACACGGGGCCCCGGCTGGCACTGTATACAGGGGTCTATGACACGGTGCCCCGGATGGCACTGTATACAGGGGTCTATGATTGGGGCTCCGGCTGGCACTGTATACAGGGGTCTATGATTGGGGCCCCGGCTGGCACTGTATACAGGGGTCTATGACACGGGGCCCCGGCTGGCACTGTATACAGGGGTCTATGACACGGGGCCCCGGCTGGCACTGTATACAGGGGTCTATGACACGGGGGCCCAGCTGGCACTGTATACAGGGGTCTATGATTGGGGCCCCGGCTGGCACTGTATACAGGGGTCTATGACACGGGGCCCCGGCTGGCACTGTATACAGGGGTCTATGATTGGGGCCCCGGCTGGCACTGTATACAGGGGTCTATGATTGGGGCCCCGGCTTGCACTGTATACAGGGGTCTATGATTGGGGCCCCGGCTGGCACTGTATACAGGGGTCTATGATTGGGGCCCCGGCTGGCACTGTATACAGGGGTCTATGGTACGGGGCCCCGGCTGGCACTGTATAAAGGGGTCTATAGGGGCCCCGGCTGGCACTGTATACAGGGGTCTATGATTGGGGCCCCGGCTGGCATTGTATACAGGGGTCTATGATTGGGGCCCCGGCTGGCACTGTATACAGGGGTCTATGACACGGGGCCCCGGCTGGCACTGTATACAGGGGTCTATGATTGGGGCCCTGGCTGGCACTGTATACAGGGGTCTATGACACGGGGCCCCGGCTGGCACTGTATACAGGGGTCTATGATTGGGGCCCCGGCTGGCACTGTATACAGGGGTCTATGATTGGGGCCCCGGCTTGCACTGTATACAGGGGTCTATGATTGGGGCCCCGGCTGGCACTGTATACAGGGGTCTATGACACGGGGCCCTGGCTGGCACTGTATACAGGGGTCTATGATTGGGGCCCCGGCTGGCACTGTATACAGGGGTCTATGGTACGGCTCCCCGGCTGGCACTGTATAAAGGGGTCTATGACACGGGGCCCCGGCTGGCACTGTATACAGGGGTCTATGACACGGGGCCCCGGCTTGCACTGTATACAGGGGTCTATGATTGGGGCCCCGGCTGGCACTGTATACAGGGGTCTATGACACGGGGCCCCGGCTGGCACTGTATACAGGGGTCTATGATTGGGGCCCCGGCTGGCATTGTATACAGGGGTCTATGATTGGGGCCCCGGCTGGCACTGTATACAGGGGTCTATGACACGGGGCCCCGGCTGGCACTGTATACAGGGGTCTATGACACGGGGCCCAGGCTGGCACTGTATACAGGGGTCTATGATTGGGGCCCCGGCTGGCACTGTATACAGGGGTCTATGACACGGGGCCCCGGCTGGCACTGTATACAGGGGTCTATGACACGGGGCCCCGGCTGGCACTGTATACAGGGGTCTATGACACGGGGCCCCGGCTGGCACTGTATACAGGGGTCTATGATTGGGGCCCCGGCTGGCACTGTATACAGGGGTCTATGATTGGGGCCCCGGCTGGCACTGTATACAGGGGTCTATGACACGGGGCACCGGCTGGCACTGTATACAGGGGTCTATGATTGGGGCCCCGGCTGGCACTGTATACAGGGGTCTATGATTGGGGCCCCGGCTGGCACTGTATACAGGGATCTATGATTGGGGCCCCGGCTGGCACTGTATACAGGGGTCTATGATTGGGGCCCCGGCTGGCACTGTATACAGGGATCTATGATTGGGGCCCCGGCTGGCACTGTATACAGGGGTCTATGACACGGGGCCCCGGCTGGCACTGTATACAGGGGTCTATGACACGGGGCCCCGGATGGCACTGTATACAGGGGTCTATGACACGGGGCCCCGGCTGGCACTGTATACAGGGGTCTATGACACCAGGCCCCGGATGGCACTGTATACAGGGGTCTATGATTGGGGCCCCGGCTGGCACTGTATACAGGGGTCTATGACACGGGGCCCCGGCTGGCACTGTATACAGGGGTCTATGATTGGGGCCCCGGCTGGCACTGTATACAGGGGTCTATGACACGGGGCCCCGGCTGGCACTGTATACAGGGGTCTATGACACGGGGCCCCGGATGGCACTGTATACAGGGGTCTATGATTGGGGCCCCGGCTGGCACTGTATACAGGGGTCTATGATTGGGGCCCGGCTTGCACTGTATACAGGGGTCTATGATTGGGGCCCCGGCTGGCACTGTATACAGGGGTCTATGACACGGGGCCCTGGCTGGCACTGTATACAGGGGTCTATGATTGGGGCCCCGGCTGGCACTGTATACAGGGGTCTATGGTACGGGGCCCCGGCTGGCACTGTATAAAGGGGTCTATAGGGGCCCCGGCTGGCGCTGTATACAGGGGTCTATGATTGGGGCCCCGGCTGGCATTGTATACAGGGGTCTATGATTGGGGCCCCGGCTGGCACTGTATACAGGGGTCTATGACACGGGGCCCCGGCTGGCACTGTATACAGGGGTCTATGATTGGGGCCCCGGCTGGCACTGTATACAGGGGTCTATGACACGGGGCCCCGGCTGGCACTGTATACAGGGGTCTATGATTGGGGCCCCGGCTGGCACTGTATACAGGGGTCTATGACAAGGGGCCCCGGCTGGCACTGTATACAGGGGTCTATGACACGGGGCCCCGGCTGGCACTGTATACAGGGGTCTATGACACGGGGCCCCGGCTGGCACTGTATAAAGGGGTCTATGATTGGGGCCCCGGCTGGCACTGTATACAGGGGTCTATGACACGGGGCCCCGGTTGGCACTGTATACAGGGGTCTATGACACGGGGCCCCGGCTGGCACTGTATAAAGGGGTCTATGACACAGCGGCCCCGGCTGGCACTGTATACAGGGGTCTATGACACGGGGCCCCGGGCTGGCACTGTATACAGGGGTCTATGATTGGGGCCCCGGCTGGCACTGTATACAGGGGTCTATGACATGGGGCCCCGGCTGGCACTGTATACAGGGGTCTATGACACGGGGCCCCGGCTGGCACTGTATACAGGGTTCTATGACACGGGGCCCCGGCTGGCACTGTATACAGGGGTCTATGACACGGGGCCCCGGCTGGCACTATATACAGGGGTCTATGACACGGGGCCCCGGCTGGCACTGTATACAGGGGTCTATGATTGGGGCCCCGGCTGGCACTGTATACAGGGGTCTATGACACGGGGCCCCGGCTGGCACTATATACAGGGGTCTATGACACGGGGCCCCGGCTGGCACTGTATACAGGGGTCTATGACATGGGGCCCCGGCTGGCACTGTATACAGGGGTCTATGACACGGGGCCCCGGCTGGCACTGTATACAGGGGTCTATGATTGGGGCCCCGGCTGGCACTATATACAGGGGTCTATGACACGGGGCCCCGGCTGGCACTTTATACAGGGGTCTATGATTGGGGCCCCGGCTGGCACTGTATACAGGGGTCTATGACATGGGGCCCTGGCTGGCACTGTATACAGGGGTCTATGACACGGGGCCCCGGCTGGCACTGTATACAGGGGTCTATGACACGGGGCCCCGGCTGGCACTGTATACAAGGGTCTATGACACGGGGCCCCGGCTGGCACTGTATACAAGGGTCTATGACACGGGGCCCCGGCTGGCACTGTATACAGGGGTCTATGACACGGGGCCCCGGCTGGCACTGTATACAGGGGTCTATGATACGGGGCCCCGGCTGGCACTGTATACAGGGGTCTATGATTGGGGCCCCGGCTGGCACTGTATACAGGGGTCTATGACACGGGGCCCCGGCTGGCACTGTATACAGGGGTCTATGACACGGGGCCCCGGCTGGCACTGTATACAAGGGTCTATGACACGGGGCCCCGGCTGGCACTGTATACAAGGGTCTATGACACGGGGCCCCGGCTGGCACTGTATACAGGGGTCTATGATTGGGGCCCCGGCTGGCACTGTATACAGGGGTCTATGACACGGGGCCCCGGCTGGCACTGTATACAGGGGTCTATGACACGGGGCCCCGGCTGGCAATGTATACAGGGGTCTATGATTGGGGCCCCGGCTGGCACTGTATACAGGGGTCTATGACAAGGGGCCCGGATGGCACTGTATACAGGGGTCTATGACACGGGGCCCCGGCTGGCACTGTATACAGGGGTCTATGATTGGGGCCCCGGCTGGCACTGTATACAGGGGTCTATGACACGGGGCCCCGGCTGGCACTGTATACAGGGGTCTATGATTGGGGCCCCGGCTGGCACTATATACAGGGGTCTATGACACGGGGCCCCGGCTGGCACTGTATACAGGGGTCTATGATTGGGGCCCCGGCTGGCACTATATACAGGGGTCTATGGTATGGGGCCCCGGCTGGCACTGTATACAGGGGTCTATGACACGGGGCCCCGGCTGGCACTGTATACAGGGGTCTATGATTGGGGCCCCGGCTGGCACTGTATACAGGGGTCTATGATTGGGGCCCTGGCTGGCACTGTATACAGGGGTCTATGATTGGGGCCCCGGCTGGCACTGTATACAGGGGTCTATGATTGGGGCCCTGGCTGGCACTGTATACAGGGGTCTATGATTGGGGCCCCGGCTGGCACTGTATACAGGGGTCTATGATTGGGGCCCCGGCTGGCACTGTATACAGGGGTCTATGATTGGGGCCCCGGCTGGCACTGTATACAGGGGTCTATGACACGGGGCCCCGGCTGGCACTATATACAGGGGTCTATGACACGGGTCCCCGGCTGGCACTGTATACAGGGGTCTATGACACGGGGCCCCGGCTGGCACTATATACAGGGGTCTATGACACGGGGCCCCGGCTGTCACTGTATACAGGGGTCTATGATTGGGGCCCCGGCTGGCACTGTATACAGGGGTCTATGACACGGGGCCCCGGCTGGCACTATATACAGGGGTCTATGACACGGGTCCCCGGCTGGCACTGTATACAGGGGTCTATGACACGTGGGCCCCGGCTGGCACTTTATACAGGGGTCTATGATTGGGGCCCCGGCTGGCACTGTATACAGGGGTCTATGACATGGGGCCCTGGCTGGCACTATATACAGGGGTCTATGACACGGGGCCCCGGCTGGCACTGTATACAGGGGTCTATGATTGGGGCCCCGGCTGGCACTGTATACAGGGGTCTATGACACGGGGCCCCGGCAGGCACTGTATACAAGGGTCTATGACACGGGGCCCCGGCTGGCACTGTATACAGGGGTCTATGATACGGGGCCCCGGCTGGCACTGTATACAGGGGTCTATGATTGGGGCCCCGGCTGGCACTGTATACAGGGGTCTATGACACGGGGCCCCGGCTGGCACTGTATACAGGGGTCTATGACACGGGGCCCCGGCTGGCAATGTATACAGGGGTCTATGATTGGGGCCCCGGCTGGCACTGTATACAGGGGTCTATGACAAGGGGCCCGGATGGCACTGTATACAGGGGTCTATGACACGGGGCCCCGGCTGGCACTGTATACAGGGGTCTATGATTGGGGCCCCGGCTGGCACTATATACAGGGGTCTATGACACGGGGCCCCGGCTGGCACTGTATACAGGGGTCTATGATTGGGGCCCCGGCTGGCACTATATACAGGGGTCTATGGTATGGGGCCCCGGCTGGCACTGTATACAGGGGTCTATGACACGGGGCCCCGGCTGGCACTGTATACAGGGGTCTATGATTGGGGCCCCGGCTGGCACTGTATACAGGGGTCTATGATTGGGGCCCCGGCTGGCACTGTATACAGGGGTCTATGATTGGGGCCCCGGCTGGCACTGTATACAGGGGTCTATGATTGGGGCCCTGGCTGGCACTGTATACAGGGGTCTATGATTGGGGCCCCGGCTGGCACTGTATACAGGGGTCTATGATTGGGGCCCCGGCTGGCACTGTATACAGGGGTCTATGATTGGGGCCCTGGCTGGCACTGTATACAGGGGTCTATGATTGGGGCCCCGGCTGGCACTGTATACAGGGGTCTATGATTGGGGCCCCGGCTGGCACTGTATACAGGGGTCTATGATTGGGGCCCTGGCTGGCACTGTATACAGGGGTCTATGACACGGGGCCCCGGCTGGCACTGTATACAGGGGTCTATGACAAGGGGCCCCGGCTGGCACTGTATACAGGGGTCTATGACACGGGGCCCGGCTGGCACTGTATACAGGGGTCTATGACACGGGGCCCCGGCTGGCACTGTATACAGGGGTCTATGACACGGGGCCCCGGCTGGCACTGTATACAGGGGTCTATGATTGGGGCCCCGGCTGGCATTGTATACAGGGGTCTATGATTGGGGCCCCGGCTGGCACTGTATACAGGGGTCTATGACACGGGGCCCCGGCTGGCACTGTATACAGGGGTCTATGATTGGGGCCCTGGCTGGCACTGTATACAGGGGTCTATGACACGGGGCCCCGGCTGGCACTGTATACAGGGGTCTATGATTGGGGCCCCGGCTGGCACTGTATACAGGGGTCTATGATTGGGGCCCCGGCTGGCACTGTATACAGGGGTCTATGATTGGGGCCCCGGCTGGCATTGTATACAGGGGTCTATGATTGGGGCCCCGGCTGGCACTGTATACAGGGGTCTATGACACGGGGCCCCGGCTGGCACTGTATACAGGGGTCTATGACACGGGGCCCCGGCTGGCACTGTATACAGGGGTCTATGACACGGGGCCCCGGCTGGCACTGTATACAGGGGTCTATGATTGGGGCCCCGGCTTGCACTGTATACAGGGGTCTATGACACGGGGCCCCGGCTGGCACTGTATACAGGGGTCTATGATTGGGGCCCTGGCTGGCACTGTATACAGGGGTCTATGACATGGGGCCCCGGCTGGCACTGTATACAGGGGTCTATGATTGGGGCCCCGGCTTGCACTGTATACAGGGGTCTATGATTGGGGCCCCGGCTGGCACTGTATACAGGGGTCTATGACACGGGGCCCTGGCTGGCACTGTATACAGGGGTCTATGATTGGGGCCCCGGCTGGCACTGTATACAGGGGTCTATGGTACGGCTCCCCGGCTGGCACTGTATAAAGGGGTCTATGACACGGGGCCCCGGCTGGCACTGTATACAGGGGTCTATGACACGGGGCCCCGGCTTGCACTGTATACAGGGGTCTATGATTGGGGCCCCGGCTGGCACTGTATACAGGGGTCTATGACACGGGGCCCCGGCTGGCACTGTATACAGGGGTCTATGATTGGGGCCCCGGCTGGCATTGTATACAGGGGTCTATGATTGGGGCCCCGGCTGGCACTGTATACAGGGGTCTATGACACGGGGCCCCGGCTGGCACTGTATACAGGGGTCTATGACACGGGGCCCAGGCTGGCACTGTATACAGGGGTCTATGATTGGGGCCCCGGCTGGCACTGTATACAGGGGTCTATGACACGGGGCCCCGGCTGGCACTGTATACAGGGGTCTATGACACGGGGCCCCGGCTGGCACTGTATACAGGGGTCTATGACACGGGGCCCCGGCTGGCACTGTATACAGGGGTCTATGATTGGGGCCCCGGCTGGCACTGTATACAGGGGTCTATGATTGGGGCCCCGGCTGGCACTGTATACAGGGGTCTATAACACGGGGCACCGGCTGGCACTGTATACAGGGGTCTATGATTGGGGCCCCGGCTGGCACTGTATACAGGGGTCTATGATTGGGGCCCCGGCTGGCACTGTATACAGGGATCTATGATTGGGGCCCCGGCTGGCACTGTATACAGGGGTCTATGATTGGGGCCCCGGCTGGCACTGTATACAGGGATCTATGATTGGGGCCCCGGCTGGCACTGTATACAGGGGTCTATGACACGGGGCCCCGGCTGGCACTGTATACAGGGGTCTATGACACGGGGCCCCGGATGGCACTGTATACAGGGGTCTATGACACGGGGCCCCGGCTGGCACTGTATACAGGGGTCTATGACACGGGGCCCCGGATGGCACTGTATACAGGGGTCTATGATTGGGGCCCCGGCTGGCACTGTATACAGGGGTCTATGACACGGGGCCCCGGCTGGCACTGTATACAGGGGTCTATGATTGGGGCCCCGGATGGCACTGTATACAGGGGTCTATGACACGGGGCCCCGGCTGGCACTGTATACAGGGGTCTATGACACGGGGGCCCGGCTGGCACTGTATACAGGGGTCTATGATTGGGGCCCCGGCTGGCACTGTATACAGGGGTCTATGACACGGGGCCCCGGCTGGCACTGTATACAGGGGTCTATGATTGGGGCCCCGGCTGGCACTGTATACAGGGGTCTATGATTGGGGCCCGGCTTGCACTGTATACAGGGGTCTATGATTGGGGCCCCGGCTGGCACTGTATACAGGGGTCTATGACACGGGGCCCTGGCTGGCACTGTATACAGGGGTCTATGATTGGGGCCCCGGCTGGCACTGTATACAGGGGTCTATGGTACGGGGCCCCGGCTGGCACTGTATAAAGGGGTCTATAGGGGCCCCGGCTGGCACTGTATACAGGGGTCTATGATTGGGGCCCGGCTGGCACTGTATACAGGGGTCTATGACACGGGGCCCCGGCTGGCACTGTATACAGGGGTCTATGGTACGGGGCCCCGGCTGGCACTGTATACAGGGGTCTATGGTACGGGGCCCCGGCTGGCACTGTATACAGGGGTCTATGACACGGGGGCCCCGGCTGGCACTGTATACAGGGGTCTATGATTGGGGCCCCAGCTGGCACTGTATACAGGGGTCTATGATTGGGGCCCCGGCTGGCACTGTATACAGGGGTCTATGACACAGGGGCCCCGGCTGGCACTGTATACAGGGGTCTATGATACGGGACCCCGGCTGGCACTGTATACAGGGGTCTATGACACGGGCCCCGGCTGGCACTGTATACAGGGGTCTATGACACGGGGCCCCGGCTGGCACTGTATACAGGGGTCTATGATTGGGGCCCCGGCTTGCACTGTATACAGGGGTCTATGATTGGGGCCCCGGCTGGCACTGTATACAGGGGTCTATGACACGGGGCCCTGGCTGGCACTGTATACAGGGGTCTATGATTGGGGCCCTGGCTGGCACTGTATACAGGGGTCTATGGTACGGGGCCCCGGCTGGCACTGTATAAAGGGGTCTATAGGGGCCCCGGCTGGCACTGTATACAGGGGTCTATGATTGGGGCCCCGGCTGGCATTGTATACAGGGGTCTATGATTGGGGCCCCGGCTGGCACTGTATACAGGGGTCTATGATTGGGGCCCCGGCTGGCACTGTATACAGGGGTCTATGATTGGGGCCCCGGCTGGCACTGTATACAGGGGTCTATGACACGGGGCCCCGGCTGGCACTGTATACAGGGGTCTATGATTGGGGCCCCGGCTGGCACTGTATACAGGGGTCTATGACAAGGGGCCCCGGCTGGCACTGTATACAGGGGTCTATGATTGGGGCCCCGGCTGGCACTGTATACAGGGGTCTATGACACGGGGCCCCGGCTGGCACTGTATACAGGGGTCTATGATTGGGGCCCCGGCTGGCACTGTATACAGGGTTCTATGACACGGGGCCCCGGCTGGCACTGTATACAGGGGTCTATGACACGGGGCCCCGGCTGGCACTGTATACAGGGGTCTATGACAAGGGGCCCCGGCTGGCACTGTATACAGGGGTCTATGATTGGGGCCCCGGCTGGCACTGTATACAGGGGTCTATGACATGGGGCCCCGGCTGGCACTTTATACAGGGGTCTATGATTGGGGCCCCGGCTGGCACTGTATACAGGGGTCAATGACATGGGGCCCCGGCTGGCACTGTATACAGGGGTCTATGACACGGGGCCCCGGCTGGCACTGTATACAGGGGTCTATGACACGGGGCCCAGGCTGGCACTGTATACAGGGGTCTATGATTGGGGCCCCGGCTGGCACTGTATACAGGGGTCTATGACACGGGGCCCCGGCTGGCACTGTATACAGGGGTCTATGACACGGGGCCCCGGCTGGCACTGTATACAGGGGTCTATGACACGGGGCCCCGGCTGGCACTGTATACAGGGGTCTATGATTGGGGCCCCGGCTGGCACTGTATACAGGGGTCTATGACACGGGGCACCGGCTGGCACTGTATACAGGGGTCTATGATTGGGGCCCCAGCTGGCACTGTATACAGGGGTCTATGATTGGGGCCCCGGCTGGCACTGTACACAGGGATCTATGATTGGGGCCCCGGCTGGCACTGTATACAGGGGTCTATGATTGGGGCCCCGGCTGGCACTGTATACAGGGATCTATGATTGGGGCCCCGGCTGGCACTGTATACAGGGGTCTATGACACGGGGCCCCGGCTGGCACTGTATACAGGGGTCTATGACACGGGGCCCCGGATGGCACTGTATACAGGGGTCTATGACACGGGGCCCCGGCTGGCACTGTATACAGGGGTCTATGACACGGGGCCCCGGATGGCACTGTATACAGGGGTCTATGATTGGGGCCCCGGCTGGCACTGTATACAGGGGTCTATGATTGGGGCCCCGGCTGGCACTGTATACAGGGGTCTATGACACGGGGCCCCGGCTGGCACTGTATACAGGGGTCTATGACACGGGGCCCCGGCTGGCACTGTATACAGGGGTCTATGACACGGGGGCCCAGCTGGCACTGTATACAGGGGTCTATGATTGGGGCCCCGGCTGGCACTGTATACAGGGGTCTATGACACGGGGCCCCGGCTGGCACTGTATACAGGGGTCTATGATTGGGGCCCCGGCTGGCACTGTATACAGGGGTCTATGATTGGGGCCCCGGCTTGTACTGTATACAGGGGTCTATGATTGGGGCCCCGGCTGGCACTGTATACAGGGGTCTATGATTGGGGCCCCGGCTGGCACTGCATACAGGGGTCTATGGTACGGGGCCCCGGCTGGCACTGTATAAAGGGGTCTATAGGGGCCCCGGCTGGCACTGTATACAGGGGTCTATGATTGGGGCCCCGGCTGGCATTGTATACAGGGGTCTATGATTGGGGCCCCGGCTGGCACTGTATACAGGGGTCTATGACACGGGGCCCCGGCTGGCACTGTATACAGGGGTCTATGATTGGGGCCCTGGCTGGCACTGTATACAGGGGTCTATGACACGGGGCCCCGGCTGGCACTGTATACAGGGGTCTATGATTGGGGCCCCGGCTGGCACTGTATACAGGGGTCTATGATTGGGGCCCCGGCTTGCACTGTATACAGGGGTCTATGATTGGGGCCCCGGCTGGCACTGTATACAGGGGTCTATGACACGGGGCCCTGGCTGGCACTGTATACAGGGGTCTATGATTGGGGCCCCGGCTGGCACTGTATACAGGGGTCTATGGTACGGCTCCCCGGCTGGCACTGTATAAAGGGGTCTATGACACGGGGCCCCGGCTGGCACTGTATACAGGGGTCTATGACACGGGGCCCCGGCTTGCACTGTATACAGGGGTCTATGATTGGGGCCCCGGCTGGCACTGTATACAGGGGTCTATGACACGGGGCCCCGGCTGGCACTGTATACAGGGGTCTATGATTGGGGCCCTGGCTGGCACTGTATACAGGGGTCTATGATTGGGGCCCCGGCTGGCACTGTATACAGGGGTCTATGACACGGGGCCCCGGCTGGCACTGTATACAGGGGTCTATGATTGGGGCCCTGGCTGGCACTGTATACAGGGGTCTATGACACGGGGCCCCGGCTGGCACTGTATACAGGGGTCTATGATTGGGGCCCCGGCTGGCACTGTATACAGTGGTCTATGATTGGGGCCCCGGCTTGCACTGTATACAGGGGTCTATGATTGGGGCCCCGGCTGGCACTGTATACAGGGGTCTATGACACGGGGCTCCGGCTGGCACTGTATACAGGGGTCTATGATTGGGGCCCCGGCTGGCATTGTATACAGGGGTCTATGATTGGGGCCCCGGCTGGCACTGTATACAGGGGTCTATGACACGGGGCCCCGGCTGGCACTGTATACAGGGGTCTATGACACGGGGCCCAGGCTGGCACTGTATACAGGGGTCTATGATTGGGGCCCCGGCTGGCACTGTATACAGGGGTCTATGACACGGGGCCCCGGCTGGCACTGTATACAGGGGTCTATGATTGGGGCTCCGGCTGGCACTGTATAAAGGGGTCTATGACACGGGGCCCCGGCTGGCACTGTATACAGGGGTCTATGACACGGGGCCCCGGCTGGCACTGTATACAGGGGTCTATGACACGGGGCCCCGGCTGGCACTGTATACAGGGGTCTATGACACGGGGCCCCGGCTGGCACTGTATACAGGGGTCTATGATTGGGGCCCCGGCTGGCACTGTATACAGGGGTCTAGGATTGGGGCCCCGGCTGGCACTGTATACAGGGGTCTATGACACGGGGCACCGGCTGGCACTGTATACAGGGGTCTATGATTGGGGCCCCGGCTGGCACTGTATAGAGGGGTCTATGATTGGGGCCCCGGCTGGCACTGTATACAGGGATCTATGATTGGGGCCCCGGCTGGCACTGTATACAGGGGTCTATGATTGGGGCCCCGGCTGGCACTGTATACAGGGATCTATGATTGGGGCCCCGGCTGGCACTGTATACAGGGGTCTATGACACGGGGCCCCGGCTGGCACTGTATACAGGGGTCTATGACACGGGGCCCCGGATGGCACTGTATACAGGGGTCTATGATTGGGGCCCCGACTGGCACTGTATACAGGGGTCTATGACACGGGGCCCCGGCTGGCACTGTATACAGGGGTCTATGATTGGGGCCCCGGCTGGCACTGTATACAGGGGTCTATGACACGGGGCCCCGGCTGGCACTGTATACAGGGGTCTATGACACGGGGCCCCGGATGGCACTGTATACAGGGGTCTATGATTGGGGCCCCGGCTGGCACTGTATACAGGGGTCTATGATTGGGGCCCGGCTTGCACTGTATACAGGGGTCTATGATTGGGGCCCCGGCTGGCACTGTATACAGGGGTCTATGACACGGGGCCCTGGCTGGCACTGTATACAGGGGTCTATGATTGGGGCCCCGGCTGGCACTGTATACAGGGGTCTATGGTACGGGGCCCCGGCTGGCACTGTATAAAGGGGTCTATAGGGGCCCCGGCTGGCACTGTATACAGGGGTCTATGATTGGGGCCCCGGCTGGCATTGTATACAGGGGTCTATGATTGGGGCCCCGGCTGGCACTGTATACAGGGGTCTATGACACGGGGCCCCGGCTGGCACTGTATACAGGGGTCTATGATTGGGGCCCCGGCTGGCACTGTATACAGGGGTCTATGACAAGGGGCCCCGGCTGGCACTGTATACAGGGGTCTATGACACGGGGCCCCGGCTGGCACTGTATACAGGGGTCTATGACACGGGGCCCCGGCTGGCACTGTATAAAGGGGTCTATGATTGGGGCCCCGGCTGGCACTGTATACAGGGGTCTATGACACGGGGCCCCGGTTGGCACTGTATACAGGGGTCTATGACACGGGGCCCCGGCTGGCACTGTATAAAGGGGTCTATGACACGGGGCCCCGGCTGGCACTGTATACAGGGGTCTATGACACGGGGCCCCGGCTGGCACTGTATACAGGGGTCTATGATTGGGGCCCCGGCTGGCACTGTATACAGGGGTCTATGACATGGGGCCCCGGCTGGCACTGTATACAGGGGTCTATGACACGGGGCCCCGGCTGGCACTGTATACAGGGTTCTATGACACGGGGCCCCGGCTGGCACTGTATACAGGGGTCTATGACACGGGGCCCCGGCTGGCACTATATACAGGGGTCTATGACACGGGGCCCCGGCTGGCACTGTATACAGGGGTCTATGATTGGGGCCCCGGCTGGCACTGTATACAGGGGTCTATGACACGGGGCCCCGGCTGGCACTATATACAGGGGTCTATGACACGGGGCCCCGGCTGGCACTGTATACAGGGGTCTATGACACGGGGCCCCGGCTGGCACTGTATACAGGGGTCTATGACACGGGGCCCCGGCTGGCACTGTATACAGGGGTCTATGACATGGGGCCCCGGCTGGCACTGTATACAGGGGTCTATGACACGGGGCCCCGGCTGGCACTGTATACAGGGGTCTATGATTGGGGCCCCGGCTGGCACTATATACAGGGGTCTATGACACGGGGCCCCGGCTGGCACTTTATACAGGGGTCTATGATTGGGGCCCCGGCTGGCACTGTATACAGGGGTCTATGACATGGGGCCCTGGCTGGCACTATATACAGGGGTCTATGACACGGGGCCCCGGCTGGCACTGTATACAGGGGTCTATGACACGGGGCCCCGGCTGGCACTGTATACAGGGGTCTATGACAGGGGGCCCCGGCTGGCACTGTATACAGGGGTCTATGACATGGGGCCCCGGCTGGCACTGTATACAGGGGTCTATGACACGGGGCCCCGGCTGGCACTGTATACAGGGGTCTATGATTGGGGCCCCGGCTGGCACTATATACAGGGGTCTATGACACGGGGCCCCGGCTGGCACTTTATACAGGGGTCTATGATTGGGGCCCCGGCTGGCACTGTATACAGGGGTCTATGACATGGGGCCCTGGCTGGCACTATATACAGGGGTCTATGACACGGGGCCCCGGCTGGCACTGTATACAGGGGTCTATGACACGGGGCCCCGGCTGGCACTGTATACAAGGGTCTATGACACGGGGCCCCGGTTGGCACTGTATACAGGGGTCTATGATACGGGGCCCCGGCTGGCACTGTATACAGGGGTCTATGATTGGGGCCCCGGCTGGCACTGTATACAGGGGTCTATGACACGGGGCCCCGGCTGGCACTGTATACAGGGGTCTATGACACGGGGCCCCGGCTGGCAATGTATACAGGGGTCTATGATTGGGGCCCCGGCTGGCACTGTATACAGGGGTCTATGACAAGGGGCTCGGATGGCACTGTATACAGGGGTCTATGACACGGGGCCCCGGCTGGCACTGTATACAGGGGTCTATGATTGGGGCCCCGGCTGGCACTGTATACAGGGGTCTATGACACGGGGCCCCGGCTGGCACTGTATACAGGGGTCTATGATTGGGGCCCCGGCTGGCACTATATACAGGGGTCTATGACACGGGGCCCCGGCTGGCACTGTATACAGGGGTCTATGATTGGGGCCCCGGCTGGCACTATATACAGGGGTCTATGGTATGGGGCCCCGGCTGGCACTGTATACAGGGGTCTATGACACGGGGCCCCGGCTGGCACTGTATACAGGGGTCTATGATTGGGGCCCCGGCTGGCACTGTATACAGGGGTCTATGATTGGGGCCCTGGCTGGCACTGTATACAGGGGTCTATGATTGGGGCCCCGGCTGGCACTGTATACAGGGGTCTATGATTGGGGCCCCGGCTGGCACTGTATACAGGGGTCTATGATTGGGGCCCTGGCTGGCACTGTATACAGGGGTCTATGATTGGGGCCCCGGCTGGCACTGTATACAGGGGTCTATGATTGGGGCCCCGGCTGGCACTGTATACAGGGGTCTATGATTGGGGCCCTGGCTGGCACTGTATACAGGGGTCTATGATTGGGGCCCTGGCTGGCACTGTATACAGGGGTCTATGATTGGGGCCCCGGCTGGCACTGTATACAGGGGTCTATGATTGGGGCCCCGGCTGGCACTGTATACAGGGGTCTATGATTGGGGCCCTGGCTGGCACTGTATACAGGGGTCTATGATTGGGGCCCTGGCTGGCACTGTATACAGGGTTCTATGACACGGGCCCCGGCTGGCACTGTATACAGGGGTCTATGACACGGGGCCCCGGCTGGCACTGTATACAGGGGTCTATGACACGGGGCCCCGGCTGGCACTATATACAGGGGTCTATGACACGGGGCCCCGGCTGGCACTGTATACAGGGGTCTATGATTGGGGCCCCGGCTGGCACTGTATACAGGGGTCTATGACACGGGGCCCCGGCTGGCACTATATACAGGGGTCTATGACACGGGTCCCCGGCTGGCACTGTATACAGGGGTCTATGACACGGGGCCCCGGCTGGCACTTTATACAGGGGTCTATGATTGGGGCCCCGGCTGGCACTGTATACAGGGGTCTATGACATGGGGCCCTGGCTGGCACTATATACAGGGGTCTATGACACGGGGCCCCGGCTGGCACTGTATACAGGGGTCTATGATTGGGGCCCCGGCTGGCACTGTATACAGGGGTCTATGACACGGGGCCCCGGCTGGCACTGTATACAAGGGTCTATGACACGGGTCCCCGGCTGGCACTGTATACAGGGGTCTATGATACGGGGCCCCGGCTGGCACTGTATAGAGGGGTCTATGATTGGGGCCCCGGCTGGCACTGTATACAGGGGTCTATGACACGGGGCCCCGGCTGGCACTGTATACAGGGGTCTATGACACGGGGCCCCGGCTGGCACTTTATACAGGGGTCTATGATTGGGTCCCCGGCTGGCACTGTATACAGGGGTCTATGACAAGGGGCCCGGATGGCACTGTATACAGGGGTCTATGACACGGGGCCCCGGCTGGCACTGTATACAGGGGTCTATGATTGGGGCCCCGGCTGGCACTATATACAGGGGTCTATGACACGGGGCCCCGGCTGGCACTGTATACAGGGGTCTATGATTGGGGCCCCGGCTGGCACTATATACAGGGGTCTATGGTATGGGGCCCCGGCTGGTACTGTATACAGGGGTCTATGACACGGGGCCCCGGCTGGCACTGTATACAGGGGTCTATGATTGGGGCCCCGGCTGGCACTGTATACAGGGGTCTATGATTGGGGCCCCGGCTGGCACTGTATACAGGGGTCTATGATTGGGGCCCCGGCTGGCACTGTATACAGGGGTCTATGATTGGGGCCCTGGCTGGCACTGTATACAGGGGTCTATGATTGGGGCCCCGGCTGGCACTGTATACAGGGGTCTATGATTGGGGCCCCGGCTGGCACTGTATACAGGGGTCTATGATTGGGGCCCTGGCTGGCACTGTATACAGGGGTCTATGATTGGGGCCCCGGCTGGCACTGTATACAGGGGTCTATGATTGGGGCCCCGGCTGGCACTGTATACAGGGGTCTATGATTGGGGCCCTGGCTGGCACTGTATACAGGGGTCTATGATTGGGGCCCCGGCTGGCACTGTATACAGGGGTCTATGATTGGGGCCCCGGCTGGCACTGTATACAGGGGTCTATGACACGGGGCCCCGGCTGGCACTGTATACAGGGGTCTATGACACGGGGCCCGGCTGGCACTGTATACAGGGGTCTATGACACGGGGCCCCAGCTGGCACTGTATACAGGGGTCTATGACACGGGGCCCCGGCTGGCACTGTATACAGGGGTCTATGACACGGGGCCCCGGCTGGCACTGTATACAGGGGTCTATGATTGGGGCCCCGGCTGGCACTGTATACAGGGGTCTATGATTGGGGCCCTGGCTGGCACTGTATACAGGGGTCTATGATTGGGGCCCCGGCTGGCACTGTATACAGGGGTCTATGATTGGGGCCCCGGCTGGCACTGTATACAGGGGTCTATGATTGGGGCCCTGGCTGGCACTGTATACAGGGGTCTATGACACGGGGCCCCTGCTGGCACTGTATACAGGGGTCTATGACACGGGGCCCCGGCTGGCACTGTATACAGGGGTCTATGATTGGGGCCCCGGCTGGCACTGTATACAGGGGTCTATGATTGGGGCCCTGGCTGGCACTGTATACAGGGGTCTATGACACGGGGCCCCGGCTGGCACTGTATACAGGGGTCTATGACACGGGGCCCCGGCTGGCACTGTATACAGGGGTCTATGACACGGGGCCCCGGCTGGCACTGTATACAGGGGTCTATGATTGGGGCCCCGGCTGGCACTATATACAGGGGTCTATGGTATGGGGCCCCGGCTGGCACTGTATACAGGGGTCTATGACACGGGGCCCCGGCTGGCACTGTATACAGGGGTCTATGATTGGGGCCCCGGCTGGCACTGTATACAGGGGTCTATGATTGGGGCCCCGGCTGGCACTGTATACAGGGGTCTATGATTGGGGCCCCGGCTGGCACTGTATACAGGGGTCTATGATTGGGGCCCTGGCTGGCACTGTATACAGGGGTCTATGACACGGGGCCCCGGCTGGCACTGTATACAGGGGTCTATGATTGGGGCCCCGGCTGGCACTATATACAGGGGTCTATGGTATGGGGCCCCGGCTGGCACTGTATACAGGGGTCTATGACACGGGGCCCCGGCTGGCACTGTATACAGGGGTCTATGATTGGGGCCCCGGCTGGCACTGTATACAGGGGTCTATGATTGGGGCCCCGGCTGGCACTGTATACAGGGGTCTATGATTGGGGCCCTGGCTGGCACTGTATACAGGGGTCTATGACACGGGGCCCCGGCTGGCACTGTATACAGGGGTCTATGACACGGGGCCCCGGCTGGCACTGTATACAGGGGTCTATGATTGGGGCCCCGGCTGGCACTATATACAGGGGTCTATGGTATGGGGCCCCGGCTGGCACTGTATACAGGGGTCTATGACACGGGGCCCCGGCTGGCACTGTATACAGGGGTCTATGATTGGGGCCCCGGCTGGCACTGTATACAGGGGTCTATGATTGGGGCCCGGCTGGCACTATATACAGGGGTCTATGTTATGGGGCCCCGGCTGGCACTGTATACAGGGGTCTATGATTGGGGCCCCGGCTGGCACTGTATACAGGGGTCTATGATTGGGGCCCCGGCTGGCACTGTATACAGGGGTCTATGACACGGGGCCCCGGCTGGCACTGTATACAGGGGTCTATGATTGGGGCCCCGGCTGGCACTGTATACAGGGGTCTATGATTGGGGCCCCGGCTGGCACTGTATACAGGGGTCTATGATTGGGGCCCTGGCTGGCACTGTATACAGGGGTCTATGACACGGGGCCCCGGCTGGCACTGTATACAGGGGTCTATGATTGGGGCCCCGGCTGGCACTATATACAGGGGTCTATGACACGGGGCCCCGGCTGGCACTGTATACAGGGGTCTATGATTGGGGCCCCGGCTGGCACTGTATACAGGGGTCTATGATTGGGGCCCCGGCTGGCACTGTATACAGGGGTCTATGATTGGGGCCCCGGCTGGCACTGTATACAGGGGTCTATGACACGGGGCACCGGCTGGCACTGTATACAGGGGTCTATGATTGGGGCCCCAGCTGGCACTGTATACAGGGGTCTATGATTGGGGCCCCGGCTGGCACTGTACACAGGGATCTATGATTGGGGCCCCGGCTGGCACTGTATACAGGGGTCTATGATTGGGGCCCCGGCTGGCACTGTATACAGGGATCTATGATTGGGGCCCCGGCTGGCACTGTATACAGGGGTCTATGACACGGGGCCCCGGCTGGCACTGTATACAGGGGTCTATGACACGGGGCCCCGGATGGCACTGTATACAGGGGTCTATGACACGGGGCCCCGGCTGGCACTGTATACAGGGGTCTATGACACGGGGCCCCGGATGGCACTGTATACAGGGGTCTATGATTGGGGCCCCGGCTGGCACTGTATACAGGGGTCTATGATTGGGGCCCCGGCTGGCACTGTATACAGGGGTCTATGACACGGGGCCCCGGCTGGCACTGTATACAGGGGTCTATGACACGGGGCCCCGGCTGGCACTGTATACAGGGGTCTATGACACGGGGGCCCAGCTGGCACTGTATACAGGGGTCTATGATTGGGGCCCCGGCTGGCACTGTATACAGGGGTCTATGACACGGGGCCCCGGCTGGCACTGTATACAGGGGTCTATGATTGGGGCCCCGGCTGGCACTGTATACAGGGGTCTATGATTGGGGCCCCGGCTTGCACTGTATACAGGGGTCTATGATTGGGGCCCCGGCTGGCACTGTATACAGGGGTCTATGATTGGGGCCCCGGCTGGCACTGCATACAGGGGTCTATGGTACGGGGCCCCGGCTGGCACTGTATAAAGGGGTCTATAGGGGCCCCGGCTGGCACTGTATACAGGGGTCTATGATTGGGGCCCCGGCTGGCATTGTATACAGGGGTCTATGATTGGGGCCCCGGCTGGCACTGTATACAGGGGTCTATGACACGGGGCCCCGGCTGGCACTGTATACAGGGGTCTATGATTGGGGCCCTGGCTGGCACTGTATACAGGGGTCTATGACACGGGGCCCCGGCTGGCACTGTATACAGGGGTCTATGATTGGGGCCCCGGCTGGCACTGTATACAGGGGTCTATGATTGGGGCCCCGGCTTGCACTGTATACAGGGGTCTATGATTGGGGCCCCGGCTGGCACTGTATACAGGGGTCTATGACACGGGGCCCTGGCTGGCACTGTATACAGGGGTCTATGATTGGGGCCCCGGCTGGCACTGTATACAGGGGTCTATGGTACGGCTCCCCGGCTGGCACTGTATAAAGGGGTCTATGACACGGGGCCCCGGCTGGCACTGTATACAGGGGTCTATGACACGGGGCCCCGGCTTGCACTGTATACAGGGGTCTATGATTGGGGCCCCGGCTGGCACTGTATACAGGGGTCTATGACACGGGGCCCCGGCTGGCACTGTATACAGGGGTCTATGATTGGGGCCCTGGCTGGCACTGTATACAGGGGTCTATGATTGGGGCCCCGGCTGGCACTGTATACAGGGGTCTATGACACGGGGCCCCGGCTGGCACTGTATACAGGGGTCTATGATTGGGGCCCTGGCTGGCACTGTATACAGGGGTCTATGACACGGGGCCCCGGCTGGCACTGTATACAGGGGTCTATGATTGGGGCCCCGGCTGGCACTGTATACAGGGGTCTATGATTGGGGCCCCGGCTTGCACTGTATACAGGGGTCTATGATTGGGGCCCCGGCTGGCACTGTATACAGGGGTCTATGACACGGGGCCCCGGCTGGCACTGTATACAGGGGTCTATGATTGGGGCCCCGACTGGCATTGTATACAGGGGTCTATGATTGGGGCCCCGGCTGGCACTGTATACAGGGGTCTATGACACGGGGCCCCGGCTGGCACTGTATACAGGGGTCTATGACACGGGGCCCAGGCTGGCACTGTATACAGGGGTCTATGATTGGGGCCCCGGCTGGCACTGTATACAGGGGTCTATGACACGGGGCCCCGGCTGGCACTGTATACAGGGGTCTATGACACGGGGCCCCGGCTGGCACTGTATACAGGGGTCTATGACACGGGGCCCCGGCTGGCACTGTATACAGGGGTCTATGATTGGGGCCCCGGCTGGCACTGTATACAGGGGTCTAGGATTGGGGCCCCGGCTGGCACTGTATACAGGGGTCTATGACACGGGGCACCGGCTGGCACTGTATACAGGGGTCTATGATTGGGGCCCCGGCTGGCACTGTATAGAGGGGTCTATGATTGGGGCCCCGGCTGGCACTGTATACAGGGATCTATGATTGGGGCCCCGGCTGGCACTGTATACAGGGGTCTATGATTGGGGCCCCGGCTGGCACTGTATACAGGGATCTATGATTGGGGCCCCGGCTGGCACTGTATACAGGGGTCTATGACACGGGGCCCCGGCTGGCACTGTATACAGGGGTCTATGACACGGGGCCCCGGATGGCACTGTATACAGGGGTCTATGATTGGGGCCCCGACTGGCACTGTATACAGGGGTCTATGACACGGGGCCCCGGCTGGCACTGTATACAGGGGTCTATGATTGGGGCCCCGGCTGGCACTGTATACAGGGGTCTATGACACGGGGCCCCGGCTGGCACTGTATACAGGGGTCTATGACACGGGGCCCCGGATGGCACTGTATACAGGGGTCTATGATTGGGGCCCCGGCTGGCACTGTATACAGGGGTCTATGATTGGGGCCCGGCTTGCACTGTATACAGGGGTCTATGATTGGGGCCCCGGCTGGCACTGTATACAGGGGTTTATGACACGGGGCCCTGGCTGGCACTGTATACAGGGGTCTATGATTGGGGCCCCGGCTGGCACTGTATACAGGGGTCTATGGTACGGGGCCCCGGCTGGCACTGTATAAAGGGGTCTATAGGGGCCCCGGCTGGCACTGTATACAGGGGTCTATGATTGGGGCCCCGGCTGGCATTGTATACAGGGGTCTATGATTGGGGCCCCGGCTGGCACTGTATACAGGGGTCTATGACACGGGGCCCCGGCTGGCACTGTATACAGGGGTCTATGATTGGGGCCCCGGCTGGCACTGTATACAGGGGTCTATGACAAGGGGCCCCGGCTGGCACTGTATACAGGGGTCTATGACACGGGGCCCCGGCTGGCACTGTATACAGGGGTCTATGACACGGGGCCCCGGCTGGCACTGTATAAAGGGGTCTATGATTGGGGCCCCGGCTGGCACTGTATACAGGGGTCTATGACACGGGGCCCCGGTTGGCACTGTATACAGGGGTCTATGACACGGGGCCCCGGCTGGCACTGTATAAAGGGGTCTATGACACGGGGCCCCGGCTGGCACTGTATACAGGGGTCTATGACACGGGGCCCCGGCTGGCACTGTATACAGGGGTCTATGATTGGGGCCCCGGCTGGCACTGTATACAGGGGTCTATGACATGGGGCCCCGGCTGGCACTGTATACAGGGGTCTATGACACGGGGCCCCGGCTGGCACTGTATACAGGGTTCTATGACACGGGGCCCCGGCTGGCACTGTATACAGGGGTCTATGACACGGGGCCCCGGCTGGCACTATATACAGGGGTCTATGACACGGGGCCCCGGCTGGCACTGTATACAGGGGTCTATGATTGGGGCCCCGGCTGGCACTGTATACAGGGGTCTATGACACGGGGCCCCGGCTGGCACTATATACAGGGGTCTATGACACGGGGCCCCGGCTGGCACTGTATACAGGGGTCTATGACACGGGGCCCCGGCTGGCACTGTATACAGGGGTCTATGACACGGGGCCCCGGCTGGCACTGTATACAGGGGTCTATGACATGGGGCCCCGGCTGGCACTGTATACAGGGGTCTATGACACGGGGCCCCGGCTGGCACTGTATACAGGGGTCTATGATTGGGGCCCCGGCTGGCACTATATACAGGGGTCTATGACACGGGGCCCCGGCTGGCACTTTATACAGGGGTCTATGATTGGGGCCCCGGCTGGCACTGTATACAGGGGTCTATGACATGGGGCCCTGGCTGGCACTATATACAGGGGTCTATGACACGGGGCCCCGGCTGGCACTGTATACAGGGGTCTATGACACGGGGCCCCGGCTGGCACTGTATACAGGGGTCTATGACAGGGGGCCCCGGCTGGCACTGTATACAGGGGTCTATGACATGGGGCCCCGGCTGGCACTGTATACAGGGGTCTATGACACGGGGCCCCGGCTGGCACTGTATACAGGGGTCTATGATTGGGGCCCCGGCTGGCACTATATACAGGGGTCTATGACACGGGGCCCCGGCTGGCACTTTATACAGGGGTCTATGATTGGGGCCCCGGCTGGCACTGTATACAGGGGTCTATGACATGGGGCCCTGGCTGGCACTATATACAGGGGTCTATGACACGGGGCCCCGGCTGGCACTGTATACAGGGGTCTATGACACGGGGCCCCGGCTGGCACTGTATACAAGGATCTATGACACGGGGCCCCGGCTGGCACTGTATACAGGGGTCTATGATACGGGGCCCCGGCTGGCACTGTATACAGGGGTCTATGATTGGGGCCCCGGCTGGCACTGTATACAGGGGTCTATGACACGGGGCCCCGGCTGGCACTGTATACAGGGGTCTATGACACGGGGCCCCGGCTGGCAATGTATACAGGGGTCTATGATTGGGGCCCCGGCTGGCACTGTATACAGGGGTCTATGACAAGGGGCTCGGATGGCACTGTATACAGGGGTCTATGACACGGGGCCCCGGCTGGCACTGTATACAGGGGTCTATGATTGGGGCCCCGGCTGGCACTGTATACAGGGGTCTATGACACGGGGCCCCGGCTGGCACTGTATACAGGGGTCTATGATTGGGGCCCCGGCTGGCACTATATACAGGGGTCTATGACACGGGGCCCCGGCTGGCACTGTATACAGGGGTCTATGATTGGGGCCCCGGCTGGCACTATATACAGGGGTCTATGGTATGGGGCCCCGGCTGGCACTGTATACAGGGGTCTATGACACGGGGCCCCGGCTGGCACTGTATACAGGGGTCTATGATTGGGGCCCCGGCTGGCACTGTATACAGGGGTCTATGATTGGGGCCCTGGCTGGCACTGTATACAGGGGTCTATGATTGGGGCCCCGGCTGGCACTGTATACAGGGGTCTATGATTGGGGCCCCGGCTGGCACTGTATACAGGGGTCTATGATTGGGGCCCTGGCTGGCACTGTATACAGGGGTCTATGATTGGGGCCCCGGCTGGCACTGTATACAGGGGTCTATGATTGGGGCCCCGGCTGGCACTGTATACAGGGGTCTATGATTGGGGCCCTGGCTGGCACTGTATACAGGGGTCTATGATTGGGGCCCCGGCTGGCACTGTATACAGGGGTCTATGATTGGGGCCCCGGCTGGCACTGTATACAGGGGTCTATGATTGGGGCCCTGGCTGGCACTGTATACAGGGGTCTATGATTGGGGCCCTGGCTGGCACTGTATACAGGGTTCTATGACACGGGCCCCGGCTGGCACTGTATACAGGGGTCTATGACACGGGGCCCCGGCTGGCACTGTATACAGGGGTCTATGACACGGGGCCCCGGCTGGCACTATATACAGGGGTCTATGACACGGGGCCCCGGCTGGCACTGTATACAGGGGTCTATGATTGGGGCCCCGGCTGGCACTGTATACAGGGGTCTATGACACGGGGCCCCGGCTGGCACTATATACAGGGGTCTATGACACGGGTCCCCGGCTGGCACTGTATACAGGGGTCTATGACACGGGGCCCCGGCTGGCACTTTATACAGGGGTCTATGATTGGGGCCCCGGCTGGCACTGTATACAGGGGTCTATGACATGGGGCCCTGGCTGGCACTATATACAGGGGTCTATGACACGGGGCCCCGGCTGGCACTGTATACAGGGGTCTATGATTGGGGCCCCGGCTGGCACTGTATACAGGGGTCTATGACACGGGGCCCCGGCTGGCACTGTATACAAGGGTCTATGACACGGGTCCCCGGCTGGCACTGTATACAGGGGTCTATGATACGGGGCCCCGGCTGGCACTGTATACAGGGGTCTATGATTGGGGCCCCGGCTGGCACTGTATACAGGGGTCTATGACACGGGGCCCCGGCTGGCACTGTATACAGGGGTCTATGACACGGGGCCCCGGCTGGCACTTTATACAGGGGTCTATGATTGGGTCCCCGGCTGGCACTGTATACAGGGGTCTATGACAAGGGGCCCGGATGGCACTGTATACAGGGGTCTATGACACGGGGCCCCGGCTGGCACTGTATACAGGGGTCTATGATTGGGGCCCCGGCTGGCACTATATACAGGGGTCTATGACACGGGGCCCCGGCTGGCACTGTATACAGGGGTCTATGATTGGGGCCCCGGCTGGCACTATATACAGGGGTCTATGGTATGGGGCCCCGGCTGGTACTGTATACAGGGGTCTATGACACGGGGCCCCGGCTGGCACTGTATACAGGGGTCTATGATTGGGGCCCCGGCTGGCACTGTATACAGGGGTCTATGATTGGGGCCCCGGCTGGCACTGTATACAGGGGTCTATGATTGGGGCCCTGGCTGGCACTGTATACAGGGGTCTATGATTGGGGCCCCGGCTGGCACTGTATACAGGGGTCTATGATTGGGGCCCCGGCTGGCACTGTATACAGGGGTCTATGATTGGGGCCCTGGCTGGCACTGTATACAGGGGTCTATGATTGGGGCCCTGGCTGGCACTGTATACAGGGGTCTATGATTGGGGCCCCGGCTGGCACTGTATACAGGGGTCTATGATTGGGGCCCCGGCTGGCACTGTATACAGGGGTCTATGATTGGGGCCCTGGCTGGCACTGTATACAGGGGTCTATGATTGGGGCCCTGGCTGGCACTGTATACAGGGTTCTATGACACGGGCCCCGGCTGGCACTGTATACAGGGGTCTATGACACGGGGCCCCGGCTGGCACTGTATACAGGGGTCTATGACACGGGGCCCCGGCTGGCACTATATACAGGGGTCTATGACACGGGGCCCCGGCTGGCACTGTATACAGGGGTCTATGATTGGGGCCCCGGCTGGCACTGTATACAGGGGTCTATGACACGGGGCCCCGGCTGGCACTATATACAGGGGTCTATGACACGGGTCCCCGGCTGGCACTGTATACAGGGGTCTATGACACGGGGCCCCGGCTGGCACTTTATACAGGGGTCTATGATTGGGGCCCCGGCTGGCACTGTATACAGGGGTCTATGACATGGGGCCCTGGCTGGCACTATATACAGGGGTCTATGACACGGGGCCCCGGCTGGCACTGTATACAGGGGTCTATGATTGGGGCCCCGGCTGGCACTGTATACAGGGGTCTATGACACGGGGCCCCGGCTGGCACTGTATACAAGGGTCTATGACACGGGTCCCCGGCTGGCACTGTATACAGGGGTCTATGATACGGGGCCCCGGCTGGCACTGTATACAGGGGTCTATGATTGGGGCCCCGGCTGGCACTGTATACAGGGGTCTATGACACGGGGCCCCGGCTGGCACTGTATACAGGGGTCTATGACACGGGGCCCCGGCTGGCACTTTATACAGGGGTCTATGATTGGGTCCCCGGCTGGCACTGTATACAGGGGTCTATGACAAGGGGCCCGGATGGCACTGTATACAGGGGTCTATGACACGGGGCCCCGGCTGGCACTGTATACAGGGGTCTATGATTGGGGCCCCGGCTGGCACTATATACAGGGGTCTATGACACGGGGCCCCGGCTGGCACTGTATACAGGGGTCTATGATTGGGGCCCCGGCTGGCACTATATACAGGGGTCTATGGTATGGGGCCCCGGCTGGTACTGTATACAGGGGTCTATGACACGGGGCCCCGGCTGGCACTGTATACAGGGGTCTATGATTGGGGCCCCGGCTGGCACTGTATACAGGGGTCTATGATTGGGGCCCCGGCTGGCACTGTATACAGGGGTCTATGATTGGGGCCCCGGCTGGCACTGTATACAGGGGTCTATGATTGGGGCCCTGGCTGGCACTGTATACAGGGGTCTATGATTGGGGCCCCGGCTGGCACTGTATACAGGGGTCTATGATTGGGGCCCCGGCTGGCACTGTATACAGGGGTCTATGATTGGGGCCCTGGCTGGCACTGTATACAGGGGTCTATGATTGGGGCCCCGGCTGGCACTGTATACAGGGGTCTATGATTGGGGCCCCGGCTGGCACTGTATACAGGGGTCTATGATTGGGGCCCTGGCTGGCACTGTATACAGGGGTCTATGACACGGGGCCCCGGCTGGCACTGTATACAGGGGTCTATGACACGGGGCCCCGGCTGGCACTGTATACAGGGGTCTATGATTGGGGCCCCGGCTGGCACTGTATACAGGGGTCTATGATTGGGGCCCTGGCTGGCACTGTATACAGGGGTCTATGACACGGGGCCCCGGCTGGCACTGTATACAGGGGTCTATGATTGGGGCCCCGGCTGGCACTGTATACAGGGGTCTATGACACGGGGCCCCGGCTGGCACTGTATACAGGGGTCTATGACACGGGGCCCCGGCTGGCACTGTATACAGGGGTCTATGATTGGGGCCCCGGCTGGCACTATATACAGGGGTCTATGGTATGGGGCCCCGGCTGGCACTGTATACAGGGGTCTATGACACGGGGCCCCGGCTGGCACTGTATACAGGGGTCTATGATTGGGGCCCCGGCTGGCACTGTATACAGGGGTCTATGATTGGGGCCCCGGCTGGCACTGTATACAGGGGTCTATGATTGGGGCCCCGGCTGGCACTGTATACAGGGGTCTATGATTGGGGCCCTGGCTGGCACTGTATACAGGGGTCTATGACACGGGGCCCCGGCTGGCACTGTATACAGGGGTCTATGATTGGGGCCCCGGCTGGCACTATATACAGGGGTCTATGGTATGGGGCCCCGGCTGGCACTGTATACAGGGGTCTATGACACGGGGCCCCGGCTGGCACTGTATACAGGGGTCTATGATTGGGGCCCCGGCTGGCACTGTATACAGGGGTCTATGATTGGGGCCCCGGCTGGCACTGTATACAGGGGTCTATGATTGGGGCCCTGGCTGGCACTGTATACAGGGGTCTATGACACGGGGCCCCGGCTGGCACTGTATACAGGGGTCTATGACACGGGGCCCCGGCTGGCACTGTATACAGGGGTCTATGATTGGGGCCCCGGCTGGCACTATATACAGGGGTCTATGGTATGGGGCCCCGGCTGGCACTGTATACAGGGGTCTATGACACGGGGCCCCGGCTGGCACTGTATACAGGGGTCTATGATTGGGGCCCCGGCTGGCACTGTATACAGGGGTCTATGATTGGGGCCCGGCTGGCACTATATACAGGGGTCTATGTTATGGGGCCCCGGCTGGCACTGTATACAGGGGTCTATGATTGGGGCCCCGGCTGGCACTATATACAGGGGTCTATGGTATGGGGCCCCGGCTGGCACTGTATACAGGGGTCTATGATTGGGGCCCCGGCTGGCACTGTATACAGGGGTCTATGATTGGGGCCCCGGCTGGCACTGTATACAGGGGTCTATGACACGGGGCCCCGGCTGGCACTGTATACAGGGGTCTATGATTGGGGCCCCGGCTGGCACTGTATACAGGGGTCTATGATTGGGGCCCCGGCTGGCACTGTATACAGGGGTCTATGATTGGGGCCCTGGCTGGCACTGTATACAGGGGTCTATGACACGGGGCCCCGGCTGGCACTGTATACAGGGGTCTATGATTGGGGCCCCGGCTGGCACTATATACAGGGGTCTATGGTATGGGGCCCCGGCTGGCACTGTATACAGGGGTCTATGACACGGGGCCCCGGCTGGCACTGTATACAGGGGTCTATGATTGGGGCCCCGGCTGGCACTGTATACAGGGGTCTATGATTGGGGCCCCGGCTGGCACTGTATACAGGGGTCTATGATTGGGGCCCTGGCTGGCACTGTATACAGGGGTCTATGACACGGGGCCCCGGCTGGCACTGTATACAGGGGTCTATGACACGGGGCCCCGGCTGGCACTGTATACAGGGGTCTATGATTGGGGCCCCGGCTGGCACTATATACAGGGGTCTATGGTATGGGGCCCCGGCTGGCACTGTATACAGGGGTCTATGACACGGGGCCCCGGCTGGCACTGTATACAGGGGTCTATGATTGGGGCCCCGGCTGGCACTGTATACAGGGGTCTATGATTGGGGCCCGGCTGGCACTATATACAGGGGTCTATGTTATGGGGCCCCGGCTGGCACTGTATACAGGGGTCTATGATTGGGGCCCCGGCTGGCACTATATACAGGGGTCTATGGTATGGGGCCCCGGCTGGCACTGTATACAGGGGTCTATGATTGGGGCCCGGCTGGCACTGTATACAGGGGTCTATGATTGGGGCCCCGGCTGGCACTGTATACAGGGGTCTATGACACGGGGCCCCGGCTGGCACTGTATACAGGGGTCTATGATTGGGGCCCCGGCTGGCACTGTATACAGGGGTCTATGATTGGGGCCCGGCTGGCACTGTATACAGGGGTCTATGATTGGGGCCCCGGCTGGCACTGTATACAGGGGTCTATGATTGGGGCCCCGGCTGGCACTGTATACAGGGGTCTATGATTGGGGCCCTGGCTGGCACTGTATACAGGGGTCTATGACACGGGGCCCCGGCTGGCACTGTATACAGGGGTCTATCATTGGGGCCCCGGCTGGCACTGTATACAGGGGTCTATGACACGGGGCCCCGGCTGGCACTGTATACAGGGGTCTATGATTGGGGCCCCGGCTGGCACTGTATACAGGGGTCTATGATTGGGGCCCCGGCTGGCACTGTATACAGGGGTCTATGATTGGGGCCCCGGCTGGCACTGTATACAGGGGTCTATGATTGGGGCCCTGGCTGGCACTGTATACAGGGGTCTATGACACGGGGCCCCGGCTGGCACTGTATACAGGGGTCTATGATTGGGGCCCCGGCTGGCACTATATACAGGGGTCTATGGTATGGGGCCCCGGCTGGCACTGTATACAGGGGTCTATGACACGGGGCCCCGGCTGGCACTGTATACAGGGGTCTATGATTGGGGCCCCGGCTGGCACTGTATACAGGGGTCTATGATTGGGGCCCCGGCTGGCACTGTATACAGGGGTCTATGATTGGGGCCCTGGCTGGCACTGTATACAGGGGTCTATGACACGGGGCCCCGGCTGGCACTGTATACAGGGGTCTATGACACGGGGCCCCGGCTGGCACTGTATACAGGGGTCTATGATTGGGGCCCCGGCTGGCACTATATACAGGGGTCTATGGTATGGGGCCCCGGCTGGCACTGTATACAGGGGTCTATGACACGGGGCCCCGGCTGGCACTGTATACAGGGGTCTATGATTGGGGCCCCGGCTGGCACTGTATACAGGGGTCTATGATTGGGGCCCGGCTGGCACTATATACAGGGGTCTATGTTATGGGGCCCCGGCTGGCACTGTATACAGGGGTCTATGATTGGGGCCCCGGCTGGCACTATATACAGGGGTCTATGGTATGGGGCCCCGGCTGGCACTGTATACAGGGGTCTATGATTGGGGCCCGGCTGGCACTGTATACAGGGGTCTATGATTGGGGCCCCGGCTGGCACTGTATACAGGGGTCTATGACACGGGGCCCCGGCTGGCACTGTATACAGGGGTCTATGATTGGGGCCCCGGCTGGCACTGTATACAGGGGTCTATGATTGGGGCCCGGCTGGCACTGTATACAGGGGTCTATGATTGGGGCCCCGGCTGGCACTGTATACAGGGGTCTATGACACGGGGCCCCGGCTGGCACTGTATACAGGGGTCTATGACACGGGGCCCCGGCTGGCACTGTATACAGGGGTCTATGACACGGGGGCCCAGCTGGCACTGTATACAGGGGTCTATGACACGGGGCCCCGGCTGGCACTGTATACAGGGGTCTATGATTGGGGCCCCGGCTGGCACTGTATACAGGGGTCTATGATTGGGGCCCCGGCTGGCACTGTATACAGGGGTCTATGATTGGGGCCCTGGCTGGCACTGTATACAGGGGTCTATGACAGGGGGCCCCGGCTGGCACTGTATACAGGGGTCTATGATTGGGGCCCCGGCTGGCACTATATACAGGGGTCTATGGTATGGGGCCCCGGCTGGCACTGTATACAGGGGTCTATGACACGGGGCCCCGGCTGGCACTGTATACAGGGGTCTATGATTGGGGCCCCGGCTGGCACTGTATACAGGGGTCTATGATTGGGGCCCCGGCTGGCACTGTATACAGGGGTCTATGATTGGGGCCCTGGCTGGCACTGTATACAGGGGTCTATGACACGGGGCCCCGGCTGGCACTGTATACAGGGGTCTATGACACGGGGCCCCGGCTGGCACTGTATACAGGGGTCTATGATTGGGGCCCCGGCTGGCACTATATACAGGGGTCTATGGTATGGGGCCCCGGCTGGCACTGTATACAGGGGTCTATGACACGGGGCCCCGGCTGGCACTGTATACAGGGGTCTATGACACGGGGCCCCGGCTGGCACTGTATACAGGGGTCTATGATTGGGGCCCCGGCTGGCACTATATACAGGGGTCTATGGTATGGGGCCCCGGCTGGCACTGTATACAGGGGTCTATGACACGGGGCCCCGGCTGGCAATGTATACAGGGGTCTATGACACGGGGCCCCGGCTTGCACTGTATACAGGGGTCTATGATTGGGGCCCCGGCTGGCACTGTATACAGGGGTCTATGATTGGGGCCCGGCTGGCACTGTATACAGGGGTCTATGATTGGGGCCCCGGCTGGCACTGTATACAGGGGTCTATGACACGGGGCCCCGGCTGGCACTGTATACAGGGGTCTATGATTGGGGCCCCGGCTGGCACTGTATACAGGGGTCTATGATTGGGGCCCGGCTGGCACTGTATACAGGGGTCTATGATTGGGGCCCTGGCTGGCACTGTATACAGGGGTCTATGACATGGGGCCCCGGCTGGCACTGTATACAGGGGTCTATGATTGGGGCCCCGGCTGGCACTGTATACAGGGGTCTATGATTGGGGCCCTGGCTGGCACTGTATACAGGGGTCTATGATTGGGGCCCCGGCTGGCACTGTATACAGGGGTCTATGATTGGGGCCCTGGCTGGCACTGTATACAGGGGTCTATGATTGGGGCCCGGCTGGCACTATATACAGGGGTCTATGTTATGGGGCCCCGGCTGGCACTGTATACAGGGGTCTATGATTGGGGCCCCGGCTGGCACTATATACAGGGGTCTATGGTATGGGGCCCCGGCTGGCACTGTATACAGGGGTCTATGATTGGGGCCCCGGCTGGCACTGTATACAGGGGTCTATGATTGGGGCCCCGGCTGGCACTGTATACAGGGGTCTATGACACGGGGCCCCGGCTGGCACTGTATACAGGGGTCTATGATTGGGGCCCCGGCTGGCACTGTATACAGGGGTCTATGATTGGGGCCCCGGCTGGCACTGTATACAGGGGTCTATGATTGGGGCCCCGGCTGGCACTGTATACAGGGGTCTATGATTGGGGCCCCGGCTGGCACTGTATACAGGGGTCTATGATTGGGGCCCTGGCTGGCACTGTATACAGGGGTCTATGACACGGGGCCCCGGCTGGCACTGTATACAGGGGTCTATGACACGGGGCCCCGGCTGGCACTGTATACAGGGGTCTATGATTGGGGCCCCTCCATGTTGTGCAGAAGATTCTGTATGAAAATTTCCGGAATTTGTAGACATTCCCTTCACTTCGTGTGACGTCATCCCGAGTATTGTCTCCGCCCCCTGAGATCCCCGCTGTCCATTGTCAGCCTCTCTGCACTGCGCATGCGTGATGTCTGCCGAGTCTCCAGAAGAGCCTCTGAACCCCGAGACACATGGAGAGGAAGGTGAGGCCCCCCGAGACCCCCACCCCTCCCCCCACTGACACCCCCTCCCCCCCCATACCTCCCACCCTCTCCCCCATCACCACTGACATCCCCTCCCCCACCCCTGACACCCCCTCCCCCACCTGAACCCCGAGACACATGGAGAGGAAGGTGAGGCCCCCCGAGACCCCCACCCCTCCCCCCACTGACACCCCCTCCCCCCCCATACCTCCCACCCCCTCCCCCATCACCACTGACATCCCCTCCCCCACCTGAACCCCGAGACACATGGAGAGGAAGGTGAGGCCCCCCGAGACCCCCACCCCTCCCCCCACTGACACCCCCCTCCCCCCCATACCTCCCACCCCCTCCCCCATCACCACTGACATCCCCTCCCCCACCCCTGACACCCCCTCCCCCACCTGAACCCCGAGACACATGGAGAGGAAGGTGAGGCCCCCCGAGACCCCCACCCCTCCCCCCACTGACACCCCCTCCCCCCATTCCTGGTACCCCCCTCCCCCACTACTGACACCCCTCCCCCCACCTGAACCCCAAAACACATGGAGAGGAAGGTGAGGCCCCCGAGACTGACACTCCCCCCCCCAATCCCTGATACCCCCTCCCCCATCACCACTGACACCGCCTCCCCCACCCCTGATTCCACCAAGACTGACACCCCCTATCCCAAAACCGACTGCGACACCATCCCCCATCACATGAGGTGCAGCCGAGACTCAAATCCCATCCCCCCCCCCAGAGGAGCTCTAATGTCCCCCCCCCCCAGAGGAGCTCTAATGTCCCCCCCCCAGAGGAGCTCTAATGTCCCCCCCCAGAGGAGCTCTAATGTCCCCCCCCCCAGAGGAGCTCTAATGTCCCCCCCCCAGAGGAGCTCTAATGTCCCCCCCCCCAGAGGAGCTCTAATGTCCCCCCCCAGAGGAGCTCTAATGTCCCCCCCCAGAGGAGCTCTAATGTCCCCCCCCCAGAGGAGCTCTAATGTCCCCCCCCAGAGGAGCTCTAATGTCCCCCCCCCCCAGAGGAGCTCTAATGTCCCCCCCCCCAGAGGAGCTCTAATGTCCCCCCCCCCAGAGGAGCTCTAATGTCCCCCCCCCCCAGTATTATTCTGATATCTGGAGGTTCTTCTTCTTTACATTTTCCCTGCCGGTTCTTTCTAATATATGGAGTGCCAGAGGGGAGAAGGAGAACACACCGAGTCATATAGTCCTCCTGTATGTAGATGGAGTGTCAGAGGGGAGAAGGAGAACACACCGAGTCATATAGTCCTCCTGTATGTAGATGGAGTGTCGGAGGGGAGAAGGAGAACACACCGAGTCATATAGTCCTCCTGTATGTAGATGGAGTGTCAGAGGGGAGAAGGAGAACACACCGAGTCATATAGTCCTGTATGTAGATGGAGTGTCAGAGGGGAGAAGGAGAACACACCGAGTCATATAGTCCTCCTGTATGTAGATGGGGGAGGGGAGAAGGAGAACACACCGAGTCATATAGTCCTCCTGTATGTAGATGGAGTGTCGGAGGGGAGAAGGAGAACACACCGAGTCATATAGTCCTCCTGTATGTAGATGGGGGAGGGGAGAAGGAGAACACACCGAGTCATATAGTCCTCCTGTATGTAGATGGAGTGTCAGAGGGGAGAAGGAGAACACACCGAGTCATATAGTCCTCCTGTATGTAGATGGGGGAGGGGAGAAGGAGAACACACCGAGTCATATAGTCCTCCTGTATGTAGATGGAGTGTCGGAGGGGAGAAGGAGAACACACCGAGTCATATAGTCCTCCTGTATGTAGATGGGGGAGGGGAGAAGGAGAACACACCGAGTCATATAGTCCTCCTGTATGTAGATGGAGTGTCGGAGGGGAGAAGGAGAACACACCGAGTCATATAGTCCTCCTGTATGTAGATGGAGTGTCAGAGGGGAGAAGGAGAACACACCGAGTCATATAGTCCTCCTGTATGTAGATGGGGGAGGGGAGAAGGAGAACACATCGAGTCATATAGTCCTCCTGTATGTAGATGGGAGAGGGGAGAAGGAGAACACACCGAGTCATATAGTCCTCCTGTATGTAGATGGGGTGTCAGAGGGGAGAAGGAGAACACACCGAGTCATATAGTCCTCCTGTATGTAGATGGGGGAGGGGAGAAGGAGAACACACCGAGTCATATAGTCCTCCTGTATGTAGATGGGGAGGGGAGACGGAGACCACACCGAGTCATATAGTCCTCCTGTATGTAGATGGGGGAGGGGAGAAGGAGAACACACCGAGTCATATAGTCCTGTATGTAGATGGGGGAGGGGAGAAGGAGAACACACCGAGTCATATAGTCCTCCTGTATGTAGATGGGGGAGGGGAGAAGGAGAACACACCGAGTCATATAGTCCTCTTGTATGTAGATGGAGTGTCAGAGGGGAGAAGGAGAACACTCCGAGTCATATAGTCCTCTTGTATGTAGATGGGGGAGGGGAGAAGGAGAACACACCGAGTCATATAGTCCTCCTGTATGTAGATGGAGTGTCGGAGGGGAGAAGGAGAACACACCGAGTCATATAGTCCTCCTGTATGTAGATGGGGAGGGGAGACGGAGAACACACCGAGTCATATAGTCCTCCTGTATGTAGAATAGGGGAGGGGAGAAGGAGAACACTCCGAGTCATATAGTCCTCTTGTATGTAGATGGAGTGTCAGAGGGGAGAAGGAGAACACACCGAGTCATATAGTCCTCCTGTATGTAGATGGAGTGTCGGAGGGGAGAAGGAGAACACACCGAGTCATATAGTCCTCCTGTATGTAGATGGGGGAGGGGAAAAGGAGAACACACCGAGTCATATAGTCCTCCTGTATGTAGATGGAGTGTCAGAGGGGAGAAGGAGAACACACCGAGTCATATAGTCCTCCTGTATGTAGATGGGGGAGGGGAGAAGGAGAACACTCTGAGTCATATAGTCCTCCTGTATGTAGATAGGGGAGGGGAGAAGGAGAACACACCGAGTCATATAGTCCTCCTGTATGTAGATGGAGTGTCAGAGGGGAGAAGGAGAACACACCGAGTCATATAGTCCTCCTGTATGTAGATGGGGGAGGGGAGAAGGAGAACACACCGAGTCATATAGTCCTCCTGTATGTAGATGGGGAGGGGAGACAGAGAACACATCGAGTCATATAGTCCTCCTGTATGTAGATGGGGAGGGGAGACGGAGAACACACCGAGTCATATAGTCCTCCTGTATGTAGATGGGGAGGGGAGACAGAGAACACTCCGAGTCATATAGTCCTCCTGTATGTAGATGGAGTGTCAGAGGGGAGAAGGAGAACACACCGAGTCATATAGTCCTCTTGTATGTAGATGGAGTGTCAGAGGGGAGAAGGAGAACACACCGAGTCATATAGTCCTCCTGTATGTAGATGGGGGAGGGGAGAAGGAGAACACACTGAGTCATATAGTCCTCCTGTATGTAGATGGGGGAGGGGAGAAGGAGAACACACTGAGTCATATAGTCCTCCTGTATGTAGATGGGGAGGGGAGAAGGAGAACACACCGAGTCATATAGTCCTCCTGTATGTAGATGGAGTGTCGGAGGGGAGAAGGAGAACACACCGAGTCATATAGTCCTCCTGTATGTAGATGGAGTGTCAGAGGGGAGAAGGAGAACACACCGAGTCATATAGTCCTCTTGTATGTAGATGGAGTGTCAGAGGGGAGAAGGAGAACACACCGAGTCATATAGTCCTCCTGTATGTAGATGGGGAGGGGAGAAGGAGAACACACCGAGTCATATAGTCCTCCTGTATGTAGATGGGGGAGGGGAGAAGGAGAACACACCGAGTCATATAGTCCTCCTGTATGTAGATGGAGTGTCAGAGGGGAGAAGGAGAACACACCGAGTCATATAGTCCTCCTGTATGTAGATGGGGAGGGGAGACGGAGAACACACCGAGTCATATAGTCCTCCTGTATGTAGATGGGGGAGGGGAGAAGGAGAACACACCGAGTCATATAGTCCTCCTGTATGTAGATGGGGAGGGGAGAAGGAGAACACACCGAGTCATATAGTCCTCTTGTATGTAGATGGAGTGTCAGAGGGGAGAAGGAGAACACTCCGAGTCATATAGTCCTCTTGTATGTAGATGGAGTGTCAGAGGGGAGAAGGAGAACACACCGAGTCATATAGTCCTCCTGTATGTAGATGGGGGAGGGGAAAAGGAGAACACACCGAGTCATATAGTCCTCCTGTATGTAGATGGGGAGGGGAGACGGAGAACACACCGAGTCATATAGTCCTCCTGTATGTAGATGGGGGAGGGGAGAAGGAGAACACACCGAGTCATATAGTCCTCTTGTATGTAGATGGAGTGTCAGAGGGGAGAAGGAGAACACACCGAGTCATATAGTCCTCCTGTATGTAGATGGGGGAGGGGAGAAGGAGAACACACCGAGTCATATAGTCCTCTTGTATGTAGATGGAGTGTCAGAGGGGAGAAGGAGAACACACCGAGTCATATAGTCCTCTTGTATGTAGATGGCGTGTCAGAGGGGAGAAGGAGAACACACCGAGTCATATAGTCCTCCTGTATGTAGATGGAGTGTCGGAGGGGAGAAGGAGAACACACCGAGTCATATAGTCCTCCTGTATGTAGATGGGGAGGGGAGAAGGAGAACACACCGAGTCATATAGTCCTCCTGTATGTAGATGGAGTGTCGGAGGGGAGAAGGAGAACACACCGAGTCATATAGTCCTCCTGTATGTAGATGGGGAGGGGAGACGGAGAACACACCGAGTCATATAGTCCTCCTGTATGTAGATGGGGGAGGGGAGAAGGAGAACACTCCGAGTCATATAGTCCTCTTGTATGTAGATGGAGTGTCAGAGGGGAGAAGGAGAACACACCGAGTCATATAGTCCTCCTGTATGTAGATGGGGGAGGGGAGAAGGAGAACACACCGAGTCATATAGTCCTCTTGTATGTAGATGGAGTGTCAGAGGGGAGAAGGAGAACACACCGAGTCATATAGTCCTCCTGTATGTAGATGGGGGAGGGGAAAAGGAGAACACACCGAGTCATATAGTCCTCCTGTATGTAGATGGGGAGGGGAGACGGAGAACACACCGAGTCATATAGTCCTCCTGTATGTAGATGGAGTGTCGGAGGGGAGAAGGAGAACACACCGAGTCATATAGTCCTCCTGTATGTAGATGGAGTGTCAGAGGGGAGAAGGAGAACACACCGAGTCATATAGTCCTCCTGTATGTAGATGGGGAGGGGAGGAGAACACACCGAGTCATATAGTCCTCCTGTATGTAGATGGAGTGTCAGAGGGGAGAAGGAGAACACACTGAGTCATATAGTCCTCCTGTATGTAGATGGGGGAGGGGAGACAGAGAACACACCGAGTCATATAGTCCTCCTGTATGTGGATGGGGGAGGGGAGAAGGAGAACACACCGAGTCATATAGTCCTCCTGTATGTAGATGGGGGAGGGGAGAAGGAGAACACACCGAGTCATATAGTCCTCCTGTATGTAGATGGGGGAGGGGAGAAGGAGAACACTCCGAGTCATATAGTCCTCCTGTATGTAGATGGAGTGTCAGAGGGGAGAAGGAGAACACACCGAGTCATATAGTCCTCCTGTATGTAGATGGGGAGGGGAGAAGGAGAACACACCGAGTCATATAGTCCTCCTGTATGTAGATGGAGTGTCGGAGGGGAGAAGGAGAACACACCGAGTCATATAGTCCTCCTGTATGTAGATGGAGTGTCGGAGGGGAGAAGGAGAACACACCGAGTCATATAGTCCTCCTGTATGTAGATGGGGAGGGGAGAAGGAGAACACACCGAGTCATATAGTCCTCCTGTATGTAGATGGGGAGGGGAGAAGGAGAACACACCGAGTCATATAGTCCTCCTGTATGTAGATGGGGGAGGGGAGAAGGAGAACACACCGAGTCATATAGTCCTCCTGTATGTAGATGGGGAGGGGAGAAGGAGAACACACCGAGTCATATAGTCCTCC
>JARGYO010000757.1:0-35000 GCA_029206835.1 Rana muscosa
CTTACACTCTAATGTCCCCTCCCCCCACATCACATCAGTCTCTGTACAGAGGAGCTTACACTCTAATGTCCCCTCCCCCCACAGTGACATCAGTCTCTATACAGAGGAGCTTACACTCTAATGTCCCCTCCCCCCACATCACATCAGTCTCTATACAGAGGAGCTTACACTCTAATGTCCCCTCCCCCCACATCACATCAGTCTCTGTACAGAGGAGCTTACACTCTAATGTCCCCCCCCCCCCCCACACCACATCCGTCTCTATACAGAGGAGCTTACACTCTAATGTCCCCTCCCCCCACATCACATCAGTCTCTATACAGAGGAGCTTACACTCTAATGTCCCCTCCCCCCCCCACACCACATCCGTCTCTGTACAGAGGAGCTTACACTCTAATGTCCCCTCCCCCCCACATCACATCAGTCTCTATATAGAGGAGCTTACACTCTAATGTCCCCTCCCCCCACATCACAACAGTCTCTGTACAGAGGAGCTTACACTCTAATGTCCCCTCCCCCCCACATCACATCAGTCTCTATATAGAGGAGCTTACACTCTATTGTCCCCTCCCCCCCACATCACATTAGTCTCTGTACAGAGGAGCTTACACTCTAATGTCCCCTCCCCCCCCACATCACATCAGTCTCTATACAGAGGAGCTTACACTCTAATGTCCCCTCCCCCACATCACATCCGTCTCTATACAGAGGAGCTTACACTCTAATGTCCCCTCCCCCCACACATCACATCAGTCTCTATACAGAGGAGCTTACACTCTAATGTCCCCTCCCCCCCACAGTCACATCAGTCTCTGTACAGAGGAGCTTACACTCTAATGTCCCCTCCCCCCACATCACATCAGTCTCTATACAGAGGAGCTTACACTCTAATGTCCCCTCCCCCCCCCCACATCACATCAGTCTCTGTACAGAGGAGCTTACACTCTAATGTCCCCTCCTCCCACATCACATCAGTCTCTATACAGAGGAGCTTACACTCTAATGTCCCCTCCCCCCACATCACATCAGTCTCTGTACAGAGGAGCTTACACTCTAATGTCCCCTCCCCCCACATCACATCAGTCTGTACCAGAGGAGCATACACTCTAATGTCCCCCTCCCCCCCATATCACATCAGTCTCTGTACAGAGGAGCTTACACTCTAATGTCCCCTCCCCCCCACATCACATCAGTCTCTATACAGAGGAGCTTACACTCTAATGTCCCCTCCCCCCCACATCACATCAGTCTCTATACAGAGGAGCTTACACTCTAATGTCCCCTCCCCCACAGTCACATCAGTCTCTATACAGAGGAGCTTACACTCTAATGTCCCCCCCCCCCCACATCACATCCGTCTCTATACAGAGGAGCTTACACTCTAATGTCCCCTCCCCCACATCACATCAGTCTCTGTACCAGAGGGGCTTACACTCTAATGTCCCCCTCCCCCCCCACATCACCGTCTCTGTACAGAGGAGCTTACACTCTAATGTCCCCTCCCCCCACATCACATCAGTCTCTGTACAGAGGAGCTTACACTCTAATGTCCCCCCCCCCCACATCACATCAGTCTCTGTACAGAGGAGCTTACACTCTAATGTCCCCTCCCCCACATACCACATCAGTCTCTATACAGAGGAGCTTACACTCTAATGTCCCCTCCCCCCCCCCACATCACATCAGTCTCTATACAGAGGAGCTTACACTCTAATGTCCCCTCCCCCCCACATCACATCAGTCTCTATACAGAGGAGCTTACACTCTAATGTCCCCTCCCCCCACAGTCACACTCTATTATTATTATTATTATTATTATTATTATTATACATTTTATATAGCTCTGACATATACCGCAGTGCTGTACAGAGAACAGAGCTATATAAATGTATAATAATAATAGTGTGTGACTGTGGGGGGAGGGGGGACATTAGAGTGTAAGCTCCTCTGTATAGAGACTGATGTGATGTGGGGGGGAGGGGGACATTAGAGTGTAAGCTCCTCTGTATAGAGACTGATGTGATGTGGGGGGGAGGGGACATTAGAGTGTAAGCTCCTCTGTATAGGGACTGATGTGATGTGGGGGGGGGGGGAGGGGACATTAGAGTGTAAGCTCCTCTGTACAGAGACTGATGTGATGTGGGGGGGAGGGGACATTAGAGTGTAAGCTCCTCTGTACAGAGACTGATGTGATGTGGGGGGGAGGGGACATTAGAGTGTAAGCTCCTCTGTACAGAGACTGATGTGATGTGGGGGGGGGGACATTAGAGTGTAAGCTCCTCTGTATAGAGACTGATGTGACTGTGGGTGGAGGGGACATTAGAGTGTAAGTTCCTCTGTATAGAGACTGATGTGATGTGGGGGGAGGGGACATTAGAGTGTAAGCTCCTCTGTACAGAGACTGATATGACTGTGGGGGGGGAGGGGACATTAGAGTGTAAGCTCCTCTGTACAGAGACTGATGTGATGTGGGGGGAGGGGACATTAGAGTGTAAGCTCCTCTGTACAGAGACTGATGTGATGTGGGGGAGGGGACATTAGAGTGTAAGCTCCTCCTGTATAGAGACTGATGTGATGGGTGTGGTGGGGGGAGGGGACATTACAGTGTAAGCTCCTCTGTACAGAGACTGATGTGATGTGGGGGGAGGGGACATTAGAGTGTAAGCTCCTCTGGTACAGAGACTGATGTGACTGTGGGGGGGGGGGAGGGGACATTAGAGTGTAAGCTCCTCTGGTACAGAGACAGATGTGATTTGGCTCAGTGTTCTCTGTACAGCACTGCAGTATATGTCAGAGCTACAGTTGTGCTCAAAAGTTTGCATACCCTGGCAGAAATGGTGACATTTTTGGATTAATATTGAAAATATGACTGACCATGCCAGAAAACTGTCTTTTATTCGAGGATAGTGATCACACAAAGACATTTATTATCTCTGTTTTTTTGGATCCTTTTTAAATCACAATAACAGAAATCACCCAAATGGCCCTGATAAAAAGTTTACATACCCTGGAATGTTTTGGCCTTGGTACAGGCATAGAAGGTGGCACACGCGGGTTAAAATGGCAATTAAAGGGTTACCCGTATATACTCGAATATAAGCCGAGGCACCCAATTTTAACCCCAAAAAACTGGGAAAACTTATTGACTCGAGTATAAGCCGTGGGTGTCCATCTGCATAAAATAAAGAAAAAATATTGCGCTAATCACAAAAATAAGTGAAGAAACGTGCAGAGAAAACAAAACAAAAAAGCTGCTACATAAAATGTGACTAAAATTGATAAACGTGGAATTGGAATGTAGCGCTGTATGAAAAAAAGAAAAAAAAAAGGCCCAATGATTTAGGGCCTCAAAATAAACAATATCAATATAGTGAGTCCCACACAGTGTCCAGAAATGAATCCGTATTGTGAAGAAAGAACCATAAGGCACTGAAGGGTCATCACATAACTCCTGTAGATAAAGAGAGGTAGAATACTCTTACCAGAACGTTGACCCCGCATCTCTCCATAAAGAGGACCTGTCACACACCATTCCTATTACAGGGGATGTTTACATTTCTTGTAATAGGAATAAAAGTGATAAAAAAAAATTAAAAAAAAAGGAAAATAAATTGTAAAAAAATAAATAAATAAGTAAAATAAATAAATATTAAAATAAAAAAAGGAAAACGCCCCTGTCCCCGGTAGCTCGCGATCAGAAGCGAATGCACGCGTAAGTCGTCCACATATGTAAACGCCGTTCAAACCACATATGTGAGGTATCGCCGCGTGCGTAACCTGGTAACCTGTAAAAAAAATGAAAGCGTTGCCTATGGAGATTTTTAAGTACTGAAGTTTGGCGCCATTCCATGAGTGTGCGCAATTTTAAAGCGTGACATGTTGGGTATCTATTTACTCTGCGTAACATCATCTTTCATATTTTCCCAAAAAATTGCGCTAAATTTACTGTTTTTTGTTATTTTTTAATTCATGAAACCATTTTTTTTTTTTTTTAAAAAGGCGTTTGAAAAATTATGGCACAAATATCGTGCAAGAAAAAAAGTTGCAATGGCCGTCATTTTATTCCCTAGGGTGTCTGCTAAAAAAAACATATTATAATGTTTGGGGGTTCTGAGTAATTTTCTAGCAAAAGAATGATGATTTGTACATGTAGGAGAGAAGTGCTAGAATAGGCCCGGTATGGAAGTGGTATAAAAAGCCCCGGGGTTGAAGTGGTTAAATCATTGAACAGTACTGACTGGCATAGTCAAGGCTTTGGCTATCCTTTTCCATCTTTATAAAGTTCCATTATCTTGTACGCAGGTCTTTTCTGCCCCCAATGGCTCAGTATCTAGGCTGCTTAGTGCATCCATGTGAGAGCTAACAAACTCATTGACTTCTTATACACAGACACCAATTGTGATTTAAAAAGCCACAAATGTGGGAAATTAAAGGGGTTGTAAAGGTAAAAGGTTTTTTCACCTTAATGCATTCTATGCATTAAGGTGAAAAAACATCTGCGGATTTACTTACCTGACCCCTCGAAAGTCCCGCGCCGTGAACGCGCTGGCTTCTCGGCTCATTCATTGGTTGATTGAAAGCAGCGCAGCCATTGGCTCGGGCTGCTGTCAATCACATCCAATGACGCGGCGCGCCGGGGGCGGGGGCTGAGTGATACAGTGAGCGGCTATGGCCACCGGCTGTATCACGAGAGCGCGCCCGCAAGAACTCCTCACCATGCGAGCTTGCATGAAGGTGAGGAGCCGAGAGAGCCGCCGAGGGACCCCAGAAGACCAGGTTCGGGGGCCACTCTGTGCAGAACGAGCTGCACAGTGGAGGCAAGTATAACATGTTTGTTATTTAAAAAAAAAAAAGCTTTAGTGTTCCTTTTAACCTTTAACCACTTCAGCCCCGGAAGAATTTACCCCCCTTCCTGACCAGGGCACTTTTTGCGATTCGGCACTGCGTCGCTTTAACTGACAATTGCGCGGTCGTGCGACGTGGCTCCCTAACAAAATTGACGTCCCTTTTTCCCCACAAATAGAGATTTCTTTTGGTGGTATTTGATCACCTCTGCGGTTTTTATTTTTGCGCTATAAACAAAAATAGAGCGACAATTTTGAAAAAAAAAATGCAATATTCTTTACGTTTTGCTATAATAAATATCCCACAAAAATATATAAAAAAAAAAATATATATTTTTTTCTTCCTCAGTTTAGTCCGATACGTATTCTTCTACATATTTTTGGTAAAAAAAAGTCATATCGTCTACAAAATACGGGATAGAATTGTAGCATTTTTTTTTATAATTATATTTTTTTATTCGTAATGGGGGCGATCAGCGACACTGGCCAGGAGGGGGTTAACCACTCAGGGGCGAGGAAGGGGTTATGTGTGTCCTAGGGAGTGATTCTAACTGTGGGGGGGCGCAAACAAACTGAAAAACAAACAAACATCAATTGCCGCCACTGTGCCCATTAAACGCAGCCACTGTGCCCAAACGCCACCAGTTTGCCCCCCAAATGCAGCCAGTTTCCCCCCAGCCCGGCACTTACCTTCCTCGGGTCAGCGCCGTCCTCCTCCACGCTCCCTCATGTCTTCTCCCGCCCTCAATGTCGCTTCAGCCAATCAGGTTACCGGTAACCAGACCCGGTGAACCTGATTGGCTGAGACGCGTGTCAGTGTTAACCAAGGAACGCACAACCTGTGCACCCCCTGGTTAACTATTTGGTAGCTGATTTACAGCCCACAGGCTGTAATCCGGAAGCCTATCAGAGCCGCTGGCACTGATAGGCACTTCCAAAAACCAACAAACTGCTGTTATTCAGACGGCGACAATACATACATTCATGCAATGCATTGTAATGCAATGTATTGTTGACTTGATTGACGGTGCAGGGGAGAGAGGGGGCGGCGCTCCTGCGCCCACTATGGACGCACCGCCACTGGCTACCAGTGACACGACACTTATCACTGCTCCCGATCACAGGGAGCAGTAGATTTCTGTCCTGTCACAAGGCAGAACAGGGAAATGCCTTGTTTACATAGGAATCTCCCCGTTCTGCAGCTCTGTGACATGATCGTGGGGACAACCAGTGGGACATCGAGTCCACGGGACCCGCGGTCACACTCCCGGAGCTCGCGGCGGGTGCGCGCAATTACACGATTTAAAGGGGACGAACAGGTACGTCCATATGTGCAGCCGTGCCATTCTGCCGACGTAAATAGTCATGCAGCGGTCAGTCGGCAAGCGGTTTATTGCCATTGTAACCCGTGTGTGCCACCTTCTGTGTCTGTACCGAGGCCCAAACATTCCAGGGTATGTAAACTTTTGTATCAGGGCCATTTGGGGGACTTTCTGTTATTATGATTTTAAAAGGAGCCAAAAAACGAAGTAATTATTAATGGCTTCATGTGATCGCTATATTTTGAATAAAAGACAGTTTTTTGGCATGATCAGTCATGTTCAATATTAATGCCAAAATATCACAATTTCTGCCATGGTATGCAAACTTTTGAGCACAACTGTATATAAATGTATAATAGTGTGTGACTGTGGGGGAGGGGGGGGGACATTAGAGTGTAAGCTCCTCTGTACAGAGACTGATGTGATGTGGAGGAGGGGACATTAGAGTGTAAGCTCCTCTGTATAGAAACTGATGTGATATGGGGGGAGGGGACATTAGAGTGTAAGCTCCTCTGTATAGAAACTGATGTGATGTGGGGGGAGGGGACATTAGAGTGTAAGCTCCTCTGTACAGAGACTGATGTGACTGTGGGGGAGGGGACATTGGAGTGTAAGCTCCTTTAACACAGAGACTGATGTGATTGGCTCAGTGTTCTCTGTACAGCACTTCGGTATATGTCAGAGCTATAGAAATGTATAATAATAATGGTGTGTGGGGGAGGGGGGATATTAGAGTGTAAGCTCCTCGGGTACTGGGACTGGCTCCAGTGTTCTATGTAATGTGGTTCTATACTTTGTCTATCCTGCAGTATCTTGGACCTCCGGTGGCCTACATCCAGCAGGTCCTGGTGAAGGGGGTGGTATCTCCGTGGGACAAGAACTTCCTGGCTGTGGACGTGTTTCGTTCTCCTTTGTCACGAGTGTTCTCCTTAGTCGAGGAAATCCGGAACCATGTGCTCAGGGACAGGTACTTCCAGCTCCCCGATATCCTGCTGAGGCATTCGCTCAGAATACACCCAGAGATTGGGGGGTCCACGTGTTCAACAAAGGACTGGGGTTTAATGAAAAAGGAATCGTAGACCTAATGCTGTGAGAGACTAGTAATGTAGTATTAGGGGTTGGGTTATGGTCATTCTAGGTGCTGCTAAGTGGAAGCAAACTATAACTAGTCTTAAAAATGTTGCCGCCCCCTTCCCACTACCTATCCTACCTAAACGATACCTTACCTATTGTAGCCCGCTTCAGTCAGGCCAGGTTATCCCACTGGCCCAGCTTTCCTGTGTCCGTGAACGGCTGCTGCAGGGGAAATGAGAGACTGCCGGTCTGGTCATATGATCCCGCAGGCTCCAGCTCTCCTGTGTCAGTGAGTGGCTGCTGCAGAGGAAAAGAGAGACTGCCGGTCTGGTCATATGATCCCGCAGGCTCCAGCTCTCCTGTGTCAGTGAGTGGCTGCTGCAGAGGAAAAGAGAGACTCTGCCGGTCTGGTCATATGATCCCGCAGGCTCCAGCTCTCCTGTGTCAGTGAATGGAGGGAGGAGCCTATGGGTGATGTTGCGGGTTCTAGAATTCACAGCCGTTGTGCGCTCCCTTACACAGGATTACGTGACCCAACCGGAGTGGTTTGAAAATGGGTAAGTACAGAGATAATTGTATACAGAATAGGTAGAAGGAGGGAATATTTTCAAGAATAGTTCTAGTTGGGCTTTTCATTCCAAGGAGGCAATTCTTTCTTCACACAGTGCCAGCTGTTATAAACAAAATATCTTTTCATAAATGGCGTCCATAAAAATGGAATATTGGCCCCCCGAGGTGTCCTTTATCCACTCTATAGTCTTGGATTTGCTTAGAAAACCCAGAAGAATATCTAAAGCCAGAAGGTTTGGATGGAGCTGTGAAGGGTTAGAACCTCTGTCAGGTGTCCCCGCCGGGTAGATTCATCCTTGTTTGTCTTGGTGACCACTTGAGACAAAGTTATGGGAAATGTTAATGTCGCCAAAGCAGGAGGTGAGGGAAAATCTTCCAATAGGGACATAAGAGGGGATCTCCTCTTATTTTGGAGAAGGTTCCTCCTTCAGTCGGGGCACAGACTGCAAACACACTGATAGGACTTTCCCTGGTCTATCCGAAACAAACACCATCCGTATCAAAATATTTGCACAAATAGATGAAATCGGGAGAAGGGATCCTTTTTTTTTTAAGGTGCTCTGCATGCAATGATGGTTGGGTGGTCGGTGTTCAGCCATTGGTTTTCATATCCTGGATCCCTCTGCAGAGCCGGTCAGAAGAGCCTGGAGGACGTGTGTCTGCAGTGACCGATCTGCTGCCTGGACTCCGGAAGTTCCGGGACAAACTGCCGAACATGGCTGCCCTCCTCCTGTCTCCGGCCAACTTCTGGCAGAACAACCGCGATCTGTTCAACAACGACCCCGACCTTATCCGACCATCCAGCAACATGAACCTAAGACCCTGCAGACCTCCGCCACCCTCCGAGGTAAGCAAACCCCTCTCACCTCGCACTGAAGGGCCCCGATTCCTGCTCCGCCCTCTGCGTGCACCCCGATTCCTGCTCTGCGTGCACCCCGATTCCTGCTCTGCCCTCTGCGTGCACCCCGATTCCTGCTCCGCCCTCTGCGTGCACCCCGGGTTCCTGCTCCGCCCTCTGCGTGCACCCCGGGTTCCTGCTCCGCCCTCTGGGTGCACCCCGGGTTCCTGCTCCGCCCTCTGCGTGCACCCCGGGTTCCTGCCCCGCCCTCTGCGTGCACCCCGGGTTCCTGCTCTGCGTGCACCCCGATTCCTGCTCTGCCCTCTGCGTGCACCCCGATTCCTGCTCCGCCCTCTGCGTGCACCCCGATTCCTGCTCCGCCCTCTGCGTGCACCCCGGGTTCCTGCTCCGCCCTCTGCGTGCACCCCGGGTTCCTGCTCCGCCCTCTGCGTGCACCCCGGGTTCCTGCTCCGCCCTCTGCTGTGCACCCCGGGTTCCTGCTCCGCCCTCTGCGTGCACCCCGGGTTCCTGCTCCGCCCTCTGCGTGCACCCCCGGGTTCCTGCTCCGCCCTCTGCGTGCCACCCCGGGTTCCTGCCCCGCCCTCTGCGTGCACCCCGGGTTCCTGCCCCCGCCCTCTGCGTGCACCCCGGGTTCCTGCTCCGCCCTCTGCGTGCACCCCGAGTTCCTGCTCCGCCCTCTGCGTGCACCCCGGGTTCCTGCTCCGCCCTCTGCGTGCACCCCGGTTCCTGCTCCGCCCTCTGCCGTGCACCCCGGGTTCCTGCTCCGCCCTCTGCGTGCACCCCGGGTTCCTGCTCCGCCCTCTGCGTGCACCCCGGGTTCCTGCTCCGCCCTCTGCGTGCACCCCGGGTTCCTGCTCTGCCCTCTGCGTGCACCCCGGGTTCCTACTCTGCCCTCTGCGTGCACCCCGGGTTCCTGCTCTGCCCTCTGCGTGCACCCCGGGTTCCTGCTCTGCCCTCTGCCTCCACACCGATTCCTGCTCCGCCCTCTGCCTCCACACCGATTCCTCCTCCACACCGATTCCTGCTCCGCCCTCTGCCTCCACACCAATTCCTGCTCCGCCCTCTGCCTCCACACCGATTCCTGCTCCGCCCTCTGCCTCCACACCGATTCCTGCTCCGCCCTCTGCCTCCACACCGATTCCTGCTCCGCCCTCTGCCTCCACACCGATTCCTGCTCCGCCCTCTGCCTCCACACCGATTCTCCTCCACACCGATTCCTGCTCCGCCCTCTGCCTCCACACCGATTCCTGCTCCGCCCTCTGCCTCCACACCGATTCCTGCTCCCGCCCTCTGCCTCCACACCGATTCCTGCTCCGCCCTCTGCCTCCACACCGATTCCTGCTCCGCCCTCTGCCTGTGCACCCCGGGTTCCTGCTCCGCCCTCTGCCTGTGCACCCCGGGTTCCTGCTCCGCCCTCTGCTGTGCACCCCGGGTTCCTGCTCTGCCCTCTGCCTCCACACCGATTCCTGCTCCGCCCTCTGCCTCCACACCGATTCCTCCTCCACACCGATTCCTGCTCCGCCCTCTGCCTCCACACCAATTCCTGCTCCGCCCTCTGCCTCCACACCGATTCCTGCCTCCGCCCTCTGCCTCCACACCGATTCCTGCTCCGCCCTCTGCCTCCACACCGATTCCTGCTCCCGCCCTCTGCCTCCACACCGATTCCTGCTCGCCCTCTGCCTCCACACCGATTCCTCCTCCACACCGATTCCTGCTCCGCCCTCTGCCTCCACACCGATTCCTGCTCCGCCCTCCTGCCTCCACACCGATTCCTGCTCCGCCCTCTGCCTCCACACCGATTCCTGCTCCGCCCTCTGCCTCCACACCGATTCCTGCTCCGCCCTCTGCCTGTGCACCCCGGGTTCCTGCTCGCCCTCTGGCCTGTGCACCCCGGGTTCCTGCTCCGCCCTCTGCCTGTGCACCCCGGGTTCCTGCTCCGCCCTCTGCGTGCACCCGGGTTCCTGCTCCGCCTCTGCGTGCACCCCGGGTTCCTGCTCTGCCCTCTGCCTCCACACCGATTCCTGCTCCGCCCTCTGCCTCCACACCGATTCCTGCTCTGCCCTCTGCCTCCACACCGATTCCTGCTCCGCCCTCTGCCTCCACACCGATTCCTGCTCCGCCCTCTGCCTCCACACCGATTCCTGCTCCGCCCTCTGCCTCCACACCGATTCCTGCTCCGCCCCCCTGCGTGCACCCCGGGTTCCTGCTCCGCCCTCTGCGTGCACCCCGGGTTCCTGCTCCGCCCTCTGCGTGCACCCCGGGTTCCTGCTCCGCCCTCTGCGTGCACCCCGGGTTCCTGCTCCGCCCTCTGCGTGCACCCCGGGTTTCTGCTCCGCCCTCTGCGTGCACCCCGGGTTTCTGCTCCGCCCTCTGCGTGCACCCCGGGTTCCTGCTCCGCCCTCTGCGTGCACCCCGGGTTCCTGCTCCGCCCTCTGCGTGCACCCCGGGTTCCTGCTCCGCCCTCTGCGTGCACCCCGGGTTCCTGCTCCGCCCTCTGCGTGCACCCCGGTTCCTGCTCCGCCCTCTGCGTGCACCCCGGGTTCCTGCTCCGCCCTCTGCGTGCACCCCGGGTTCCTGCTCCGCCCTCTGCGTGCACCCCGGGTTCCTGCCCCGCCCTCTGCGTGCACCCCGGTTCCTGCCCCGCCCTCTGTCTGGTCCCTGTGGGGTGTGGTGGTTCACTTTAAATTTGAATTATCTTATTAATTGTTGTTCCTCCCTTTTTTTTTTTTTTTCTTTTATCATTTATTAATTGGCCCCATTTGTAAAATAGTTTTTTTTCTTTGAACAGATTTGCTGTTTGGGGTTCCTGGAAAGCAGAGCGGAGTCAGTCTGTACAACCGCAAGCGGATCGTGTCCTACACCATCACCCTGTGCTGCGCAGATATGACGCCAAGTGAGTAAACCGGGGGGAACGCCGGCTGTGGTCTTCGCTCTCTCATGACTCCATGCCGTCTGTTGCTTAAAAAAATGTTTTCCAGCAAGAACTCCTCTGTGTCTTTTATTAATCTCTCTCTCCAGTATCTTCCAACTATAGAAGTTACACTAACAGGTCTATAGTTACTTGGGAAAGACTTTGATCCCTATTTAAATATCGGCACCACATTGGCCCTGCGCCAATCCAGTGGTACTATTCCTGTCATTAACGAGTCCCTAAAAATGAGATACAATGGCTTTGAAATTACAGAGCTCAATTATTTTAGGATCCGTGGCTGTATGCCATCTGGTCCAGGTGCTTTATCCACCTTTTATTCTGTCTAATGGCGCGTACACACGAACGGATTTTCCGCCGGCAAAGACTTGGATGGTTTTACCGACGGAATTCCGCTCAAGCTTGGCTTGCATACACACGGTCAGACAAACGTTCTCCGAACTTTCGTGCGTTAAGAACGCGGGTGACGTACAACACTACGACGAGGCGAGAAAAAGAAGTTCAATGCTTCCGAGCATGCGTGTGTTTTTTTTTTTTTCGGTCGGAATGGCATACAGACGAACGGATTTTCCGAACAAATTTTTTTCCGTTAGGAATAATAGAGAACCGGCTCTCTATCTAAGTCAGTCGGAAATTCCGAAGAAAAAGTCAGATGGGGCATACACACGGTCGGAATATCCGGCGAAAAGCTCCCATCGGACTTTTTCTGTCAGAAATTCCGACCGTGTGTACGCGGCATTAATATTCCTGGACCAGATCACTTTTGAGCCATTGTGGATCATTTGGGGCTGTGTCACTACCACCCCCATTATGGACATAAGCCCCCCCCCCCCCCCCATGATCCTTTGTATACACAGAGCTGAAGAAAGTATTTAATAAATTGGCCTTCTCTTTGTCCCCAGTCACCCACTCTCTAGATTATTTTGCAAACGGCCTACATGCTCAGACCTGACCTTTTTACTATTAATATATTTGAAGAATTTTTGGGGGTTTGTCCTATGTTTTGCAATCTGCCAGTTTTGAATTTTTGCATCCTTAATTTCCTTTTTACATATTCTGTTATATTCTTTGTAGCATTTAAACGATGATAGTGTTCCCTGCTCTCGCGCGTGATCCCTGGGCGTGCGCCGCTGATCCCTGGGCGTGCGCCGCTGATCCCTGGATGCGCGCCGCTGATCCCTGGGCGCACACCCTGATACAACTGACCCTTTCAGAGCAAACATACTGCTGATGCGGCCCATGATGAAATTGAGTTTGACACCCCTGCCCTACATCATGGGTACTCAACCTGCAGCCCTACAGCTGTTGTTGCAGAACTACAAGTCCCATGAGGCATTGCAAGGCTGACCGTTACAAGCGTGACCCCCAAAAGCAGAAGCATGATGGGACTTGTAGTTCCACAACAGCTGGAGGGGCACAGGTTGAGCGCCCATGCCCTATGTCATGGTCCAATCTTTTACAGGGGTAAGTGGTTGGGAGGAGCCAACAAGTGCTCCACCCCTCCTGTTCTGCACCTACCAGCTGCAATGCGATCCGCTGTTTCTATTACAGGAAGTACTGCATGTCTGGCACCGCAAGCACAGGTCTGAACCCATGGTTAGCGTTGGCAGGAAGCAGGGATACAGCAAGGAGACTGGCAGGATCTCCAGGTCTTTAGACTGTATTTGGCATTCACTCTATAAAAGAGTTTGAGATATAAAATGATATAAAAGATATAAAATGTACTGAGGGGAATTGACTTTAGGAAAGTTATTTTTTGGAGTTTACCATTCACTTTAAAAGGTCCAGCTGTAAAAAAAAAGAAAAAAATTAAAAACACTGTAGCTGCTGACTTTTAATAAGCACACTTACCTGTCCTACTCACCTGCAATGTCGGCCGCCCGAGGCCGATCCGTCCATCGGATCGGGTCCCGGCGCCGCCATTCGAAGTAAGGGAAACAGGCAGTGGAGCCTTGCGGGGCTTCACTGCCCGTTTCCTACTGTGCATGCGCGAGTCGCGCCACGCTTTGTGAATGGCCCGGCTGTCTTCTGGGACACACACACAGGTCCCAGAAGACAGCGCACCCAAATGTCCCAGAAGACAACGCGAGGAGAAGACTGAAGACTACCGCGTTCTAGGAAGTGGCAGATTAGGATGATCTGCCTAGCAACAGCCATTTCTGGTAATTATAAAAAAAAAAAAAAAAAAATTCACATTTTTTGGAGCCTTTTTGTGTAATTTTTTTTTTTTTTTTTTGGGGTGGACCTCCGCTTTAATTCACACGTCAAATAATAAATGGGAATCCTCTAACTCTGTGAAGGATTTGGAAACCCGTTTGTCTCTCACACACCTGCCACGCTGCAGAGCCAGGTTGGTGACACCGTTAGTGTCACCAACCTTTCAGTTTTGCGTCACTACCTGTTGGGTTATGAAGGATTGGAGTGGTGCTGGTGATGAATTTCCTGTAAGTGTTTTTCTTTTTATTGTTTTTTTTTTCAGGTTTCTGAACAGTCTGAGGTCCCATCTGACACAGCTGTATCCTCACACCAACAGCACCTCCCGGGGGAAGAACACGGTCCACGTCCATTTCAAGGAAGAGATCGGCATCGCCGAGCTGATCCCTCTGGTCACCACCTACATCATCCTGTTTGCTTATATTTATTTCTCCACTAGTGAGTACATCTCTCCACAAATTATATCATTAGCGTTGCTGCCGAATTGCTGGACCTCCTCAGGTGTAACTGATTTGATTCGTATGGAGCCTCTCCGAGTCCTACAGATAGAGAGCCGCACTGAGGTCACCATCCATAGCTGAGCAGCAAGCCGTATTATGTTAACCCCTTCAGCCCCGGAAGAATTTAAACCCCCCCCCCCCTTTCCTGACCAGAGCGCTTTTTGCGATTCGGCACTGCGTCACTTTAACTGACAATTGCGCGGTCGTGGCGACGTGGCTCCCGAACAAAATTGACGTCCTTTTTTTCCCACAAATAGAACTTTCTTTTGGTGGTATTTGATCACCTCTGTGGTTTTTATTTTATGCGCTATAAACAAAAATAGAGCGACAATTTTTTTTAAAAAAAAGCAATATTTTTTTACTTTTTGCTATAATAAATATCCACCAAAAATCTATAAAAAAATAAATAAAAATTTCCTCAGTTTAGGCCGATACATATTCTTCTACATATTTTTTTTTTTTTTCCTTTTTTACCAAAAATATTGCAATAAGCGTTTATTGATTGGTTTGTGCAAAAGTTATAGCGTCTCCAAAATAGGGGATAGTTTTATGGCATTTTTATTTATTTATATTTTTTGCGCTATAAACAAAAAAAAGAGCGACAATTTTGAAAAAAAAGCAATATTTTTTACTTTTGGCTATAATAAATATCCCCCAAAAATCGCGAAATTTTTTTTTTTTCCTCCGTTTAGGCCGATACGTATTCTTCTACATATTTTTGGTTAAAAAAAATCGCAACAAGCGTTTATTGATTGCTTTGCGCAAAAGTTAGAGCGTCTACAAAAGAGGGGATAATTTTACGGCATTTTTATTATTTTTTTTTTTTTTATTAGTAATGGCGGCGATCAGCGATTTTTTTTTATTTTTATCGGGACTGCGACATTATGGCAGACACATCGGACACTTTTGACACTATTTTGGGACCATTGTAATTTATACAGAGATCAGTGCTATAAAAATGCACTGATTACTGTGTAAATGACACTGGCAGTGAAGGGGTTAAAGTGGAGTTCCACCCAATTCACCAAAAAAACTAAAAAAAAAAATGAATTTTTTAAAAAAATAAAAATTTTTTTTTTATACTCACCCGAAATACCCGTTGCTATGCGGGAAGTCCGTAATCTGCCTCTTTCGTCACCGCAGTCTTTTTTTCTTCCCCATCCTCTTCTGGTGAATGGGGCGCGCTGCTTTCTGGGAACTGGTGTGTAATCCCAGAGAGCAGCCGGCCCATTCACAAGTCGGCGTGAGACTCGCACATGCGCGGTAGGAAACGGGCAGTGAAGCCGTTAGTGTGGATGGCGGCGCAGGACCTGCACCGATCGAGGGATTGGCATCGGGGGGGGGGGGGGGCATCAGTGCGGGAGAGTAGGACAGGTAAGTATCCTGATTAAAAAGTCAGCAGCTACAGTGTTAGTAGCTGCTGACTTTAAAAAAAAAAAAATGTGGATGGAGCTCCGCTTTAAAAATTAGGGGGGCGATGAAGGGGTTATTTGTGTGTCCTAGGGAGTGATTCTAAGACCCCTTTCACACTGGGGCGAGCAGGGCTGTGACGGTAAAGCGCCGCTATTTTTAGAGGCGCTTTACCGTCGGAATTGCGGCGGTATTCGGCCGCTAGCGGTGCTGTTTTAACCCCCGCTAGCGGCCGGAAAAAGGGTTAAAAACCTCTGCAGAGGCGCATTGCGGGCGGTATAGCCGCGCTGTCCCATTGATTTCAATGGGAAGGAGCGGTAAACGCACCGCTCCAAAGATGCGGCTAGCAGGACTTTTGGAGCGGTCCTGTCAGCGCACCGCCTCAGTGTGAAAGCCCTCGGGGCCTCACACTAAAGGTCGGTTTGCAGGCGCTATTTTTTTAGCGCAATAGCGCCTGCAAACCGCCCCAGTGTGAAAGGGGCCTGACTGTGGGGGGGGATGGGCTACCACTGACATGACAGCGATCACTGCTCCCGATCACAAGGAACAGACGATCAGTGTCCTGTCACAAGGCAGAACAGGGAAATGCCTTGTTTACATAGGAATCTCCCCGTTCTGCAGCTCCGTGACACTAGCGAGCATCGAGTTCACCGCTCACGGAGCACGCGGCGGGCACTCGCATGCGCCTGCACGGCAGCAAATTCAAAGCGGCGTACAGGTACGTTGCTTTGCCCAGCCGTGCCATTCCGCCAACGTATATCGGTGTTCGCCGGTCGGCAAGTGGTTAAAGCTGAACTCCAACCTTGTCCTTCTTTTTTTTCCCCTCCCACTTGTAGCAATGTTCTCTCTGATATTGAAAAACTGATCATCTCCACGGAAAACCCCTTTAAATTTTGAGCTGGCCTTCATTTCCTGTCTGTCTGACTCCAATCATCATCAATCCCCTCTCCTCTCCTCTCGATTCACACTATCGTCGGCCTGCTTCTCCATTTCCTTTTTCTTACATCGATCATTTTTACTCTTCATTATGTGTGGTCGTGATCTAAAGGGCTGACGTCAAGTCACTGTACTGCTGATTCTAAGCATTTATATAAAAGAACACATGCCTGACATCCCTTCGGAGATGCATTCTCCTCCCTGCTTGGGTGCTGCAGACTTTTTAGCAGAGCAAATCAGGTTTAGCATTTGCTTGATTACATTCATTACTATGTAATTTACTCATTACGCTCAACAGATTGCACAGCTAAACTCTCTGGTGGCTGGTGGGGGATGCGCGTCTAAAGGGATGCTGGGGATGTGTTCTTTCGTATAACACAGTGGTCTCCAAACTGCGGCCCTGGGGCCGGATGAGGCCCTTTGTCTGTCTTTATCTGGCCCTTGGGTCACTACTCCCAAAGATATAAGACACTATTCTGACATCAGCAATGAAGCCCAATATCGCCCACTGACACCAATAATGGGACGCTATTCCTCCCACTGATACTAACGATGGGGCATTATTGCTTTCCAATGATACCAATGATACCAATGATGGGGTATTATTCCTCCCCTCCCAATGATACCAATGAAGGGGCATTGTTCCTTCCAATTAAACCAATGACGGGGCACTATCCCTCCCAATGATGGGGCACTGCTTCTCCCCAATACCAATTATGGCGAGGTTTACTCCCACCGATGCCAAGAAAATGTCCACTACCACTGGCCATAGTCCGGCCCCCCTAAAGTCTGAAGGTCATTAAACTGGCCCTTTGTTTAGAAAGTTTGGAGACCCCTGCTATAACACATCAGGAAGGGTGCTGTAATTTTTTTTTTTTTACAGGAGCCTGCTGGCCCTTCCCCCACCAAACTCGCTCTTAAGCCTCGTACACACGATCAAGTTTTCCGCGGACAAAGCCTCAAGCCCCATACACACTATTAGTTTTCTTGCAGGTTTTTCTCTTCAGGTTTACCAAAACCATGTAGTGCAAGGGCCTGCCTGATTGCATACGAATTGAAACTCTTAAGGTTTGACCTCATATTAGATGGTTTTGGTAAACCTGAAGAGAAAAACCTGCAAGAAAACTGATAGTGTGTATGGGGCTTCAGACTTTTGTCCGAAGGGCGTTGGCCATGGACTTGTCTTTGCATACAAACGGCACAGAATTGTCGGCCAACAAACACGTACTATGTGATTTCTTTCAGCTCTTTAGCGCCACCCTTTGGGCACCTTCTGCTAATGTCGTGTTTGGTGAGCATTGATTCTGAGCATGCAGTACTTTTGACTTTTGTCCGACGGACTTGTGTACACTGGATCGGAAAAATCCGACAACAGACCTTTGTCCACGGAAAATTTTTAACGCCTGCCATCCAACGGATTTTTAACGCCTGCCATGGTGCCTACAAACGGTCAGATTTTCCGCCAACAGCCTGTCATCGCGCGATTCCCGTCGGAAAATCCGATCGCGTGTACGAGGCTTCAGTATTGAGAAAAGACCAGCAATACAGACGCAGTTGATGAAAAGCGGTATCTCAAAGAATGTTCCTGGGTGCAAACGTAAGCATTGGGGGAGGTGGGGGGGGTGTGTCATCTGTCCCAAACCGCAGGTGATCAAACGCCTGCGGACAGCTGAGGCCACTGTCAGCCTATCATTGCTTTTGTAAACAGCTGCATCTACCCATTACTCTAGATCAGTGATGGCGAACCTTGGCACCCCAGATGTTTTGGAACATTGGCATTATAAAGGGGATTAACTCCAGAGATAAAGCGATAATTCTTCCGCTCTACAAGACTCTGGTCCGGCCGCACCTGGAGTATGCCGTCCAGTTCTGGGCACCAGTCCTCTGGAAGGATGTGCTGGAAATGGAGAGAGTACAAAGAAGGGCAACAAAGCTAATAAAGGGTCTGGAGCATGAGTGCTCAACCTTTGGCCCTCCAGCTGTTGGCAAACTACAGTTCCCATCCTGTCTCTGCCTTTGGAAGTCCTACTTTTTACCTGTCAGCCTTGCAATGCATTGTGGGACGTATAGTTCCGCAGCAGCTGGGGGGCCGCAGGTTGAGCACCCATGATCTGGAGGATATTAGTTATGAGGAAAGGTTGTGAGCTCTAAACTTATTCTCTCTGGAGAAGAGACGCTTGAGAGGGGATATCAATTTACAAACTGGTGACCCCACAATAGGGAGAAAACGTTTTTGCGAAAGGGGGTTTAACAAGACACGTGGCCACTCATTAAAATGAGAAGAAAAGAGGTTTAACTTAAACTATGTCGAGGGTTCTTTACTGTAAGAGTGGCAAGGATGTGGAATTCCCTTCCACAGGCGGTGGTCTCGGAGATGGTTTAAAAAAAGATTAGATAATCACCTGCACGACTACAACATCCAGTATACACCCCCCCTATCCAGTATACAACCCCCCCTATCCAGTACACATCCCCCCCCTATCCAGTACACATCCCCCCCCCTATCCAGTACACATCCCCCCCCTATCCAGTACACATCCCCCCCCATCCAGTACACATTCCCCCCCTATCCAGTACACATCCCCCCCCTATCCAGTACACATCCCCCCCTATCCAGTACACATCCCCCCCCTATCCAGTATACATCCCCCCCCATCCAGTACACATCCCCCCCTATCCAGTACACACCCCCCCCCCATCCAGTACACATTCCCCCCCTATCCAGTACACATCCCCCCTATCCAGTACACAGCCCCCCATCCATTACACAGCCCCCCCATACATTATACATCCCCCCCATCCATTATATATCCCCCATCTAGTATACATCCCCCCCTATCCAGTACACAGCCCCCCATCCATTACACAGCCCCCCATACATTATACAGCCCCCCATCCATTATATATCCCCCATCCATTATACATCCCCCCCTTTCCAAGTATATACCCCCCATACATTATACAGCCCCCCCATACATTATACAGCCCCCCATCCCAAGTATATACCCCCCCCATACATTATACAGCCCCCCCTCCCCAGTATACATCCCCCCATACATTATACAGCCCCCCATACATTATACAGCCCCCCTCCCCAGTATACATCCCCCCATACATTATACAGCGCCCCCATACAGTACACAGCCCCTCTGCACTCCCAGGAGACCCCCAGTCTCCTGGGACAGCGCTGCCAGAATTCTCTACAGTTAAGTGAGAAAAAAATAAATCACTGTCAGCCCCTTCCACACACAGCTCCTCCTCCTGTGTCACTCCTATTGCAAAACGAAGCTTCCATATACCTCAATAGCTCAGTTGTTTTCCACTGACCTGGTCACATGACTGTTCTCTGATGTTACACAGATGGTCATGTGACCGCTCTCCTCCTTCAATCAAAGCTACACTCGGAGGAGGAGAGCAGGCATAAAAAACGTAGCTATAGAGATGTTTAAAAGCTTCGTTTTACACAATGACACCGACACAGGAGGAGCGGTGTACAAGGGGCTGGCAAGTGACAGTTTTTTTCTCAACTTCATACTATGCAGGGAGCGCTGTTCCAGGGCCAGGGGAGGCGGGACGGCCAGCCTGACACCCCCCCAATGGGTGGCTCCTGGGGGCGGACCGCCCGATCCCCGCCCTCTGTTGGCAGAACATGATATTGGCGTATAACACGCAGGCACTGTTTACCCTCCGTTTTCAGGGGAAAAAAGTATGTGTGCTATACGCCGATAAATACGGTATTCACACACGTAGGTTGGACTTGGTGCACGATTCCCTGGTGGTTTCAATTGGAGCGGAAGTAACGCGATGACTACACAGGGAATCGTGCACCAGGACGCCGCTACAGGGGCTATTTCGTTCAGGGCCGATTACCCTTCTAATCAATCGCGGCGGAGGCTCTTTACCACGTGATCAGCTGTGTCCAATCACCGCTGATCACAATGTAAACAGGAAGAGCCGTTGATCGCGTCTGACAGACGCGAGCCAATCGGCGGCTCTTCTGACAGGGGGGTTCGTGCTGATTGTTTATCAGCGCAGCCCCCCTCGGATGCCCACACTGGACCACCAGGATGCTGCCCACGACCACCAGGGAAGCACCTAACGTGTGGATGGCCAGGTAAGTGCCCCATGGCCATCCACATGTACAATAGTATGAACAACATATGCCGATCAGTGCCCACAAATGGGCACTGACTGTCACCATCATGGCACAAAAAAAATGTGATGCCCAGCAATTCCACCCACCAGTGTCCATCAGTGCCACCTATCGGTGCCCGTCAGTGCCACCCATAAGTACCCATCAGTGCCGCCCCATTGGTGCCACCTCATTGGTGCCCGTCAGTGCAGCCATATCAGTGCCCGTTAGTGCAGCCATATCAGTGCCCGTCGGTGCAGCCATATCCATGCCCGTCAGTGCAGCCATATCAGTGCCCGTCGGTGCAGCCATATCCGTGCCCGTCGGTGCAGCCATATCCGTGCCCGTCGGTGCAGCCATACCCGTGCCCGTCGGTGCAGCCATACCGTGCCCATCGGTGCAGCCATACCGTGCCCGTCGGTGCAGCCATACAGTGCCCGTCGGTGCACCCATACAGTGCCCGTCGGTGCACCCATACAGTGCCCGTCGGTGCAGCCATACCGTGCCCGTCGGTGCAGCCATACAGTGCCCGCCAGTGCAGCCATACCCGTGCCCGCCAGTGCAGCCATACCCGTGCCCACCAGTGCAGCCATACCCGTGCCTGTCAGTGCAGCCATACCCGTGCCCGTCAGTGCAGCCATACCCGTGCCCGTCAGTGCAGCCATACCCGTTAGTTTTTTTCCAAATTTTCGCTCTTTATTTGTTGCGCAAAAAATAAAAATCGCAGAGGTGATCAAATACCACCAAAAGAAAGCTCTATTTGTGGGAACAAAATGATAACAAATTTGTTTGGGTACAGTGTAGCATGACCGCGCAATTGTCATTCAAATTGTGACAGCGCTGAAAGCTCAAAATTGGCCTGGGCAGGAAGGTGTATAAGTGCCTGGTATTGAAGTTGTTAAAGGGGTTGTAAACCCTCCTGTTTTTTGCAGTGTCCGAGCCCCCTCCGTTTTACTTACCTGAGCCCCGAATTTCCGTGGGCGCGATCCCACGTTGCTCTCTCCGCGGCTTCTCGGCTCTTCATTGGATAGATTGATGACAGCGCATCCATTGGCTCCAGCTGCTGTCAATCAAATCCAATGACGTGGGGGGGGGGCGGGGCCGAGTCAATCACTCGCCGGCTATGGGCGCCGAGTGTATGACACGGCAGCGCGCCCGCAAGATAACCCCCTCTAGGAAGCTCTCTCCCGAGGGGGTTATCTATTGCGGAGAGGAGCCAAGAGAGCCGCCGTGGGATCCCAGAAGAGGAGGATCAGGGCCACTCTGTGCAAAACGAACTGCACAGTGGAGGTAAGTATAACATGTTTGTTATTTATTTTTTTATTTTTTAAACGGGAACCTTTACAACCACTTTAAGAGCCCCTAGAAGTTTGTCCTGAAAAATGAACTGTTAGAGCAAATAAAAGGAAAGTGTCCTGCAGGGGACTGAACTGTGAATAACCCCCGGAGGACCGGGCCTGGTGCTGCAGCTCTGACACCCTCCCATTATGCGGTGCAGAATTTATGTGCCATTCAGGTCTTTCGCAGTCTTGAGCGTGGCCCGGCGCCGCTGAGGATTTTGGCATTCATCTGGATACAGCTTTCTGGGCACACGGTGTGAACCCAAACCCCCCCCCACCCCCCAGGGGGGCCGATGACTGCCCACATGGAATATGGGGGAAGCTTCTGATTTCTTCTACTGACTCCTGTTTACAGCGCATTCCTAAAGTACTCAGACCCCCCCCCAACTGTCTTCAATGTTATGTTGCAGCCGGATACTACAGATGTTTAAGTTTTAAATTATTAATGTATCCTAAATAGAAAACTATCTTTAGATTGATTTTTACTGCAAAAGTATTTTATTAAAATACATTTGATAACCATTTACCATAAATATGTAGCAGAATACATATTGGCCTAAATTTATGAAGAAATTTTATATTTTACATTTTTTCATATTTCATTGGACATGTTTTATAGCAAAAAGTAAAAATATATATATATATATATATATATATATATATATATTGTGAGGGGGTTGGCTCGGCAGCGGGTGTGTGTGACCCCCGAGATGGGCTCCCCACACAAAAACAGGCCCAGCAAACGGAGGTTGTGGTTTTCAAAATCAAAAAGGTGCGGTTTATTTTCTATTTACACTGACAAAACACAGCAAAGAAAAAGAAACATAAACAAAATAAATCCTGGTCAACTTGACCTCTGACTAAACATACAGGTTTCCTAACTAACAACTGGGATCAGCCTAGTGCTGTCCTAGTCCCTAAGTCCCTGGTTTTAAATGTCCAAGCAAATAGCCACACAGGCTTTGTCTCACCGCACAGGGGTTCACTCTCCCTAGACAGTCCACACAGGTCTGGGTCCAGGCATGAGCTAACATCTAATGAAGCTGGGAGTTCTTATAGAGGCCTAAATGAGCTGACAAGCTTCAGCTGGTCTCATCAACTCCCTGTCTGCACGACGCCCCACACTCTCCCTAGAGGTATGAGTCATCCATGAGCCCACTAGCCTTATACAACTCTCCACCTAGTTGTATAAGTCGGCGTAAAGCCTGAATCTGGGCGAAATATATCTACCCCCCTGGATGCAACCAGGTGACTTTACCTTCCTGCTGTCACATACCCCCCCCCTCTTGTTTTAACCTCGGGGTTGGAACACCAGCAATCAGGCATTCATGTACTCGAGACAAAGCATCCACATTCCCCATTTGAACGCCAGGGCGATGCTTTACTGTGAAGTTGAATTCCTGGAGGGCCAGGAACCACCTATTCACTCTTCTATTTGTTTCCTTGTTTTGAGCCATCCACTTTAACGGAGCGTGATCCGTAACCAAGTCAAAGTGCCTACCTAGCAGGTAGTACCGAAGGGAATCTAGAGCCCACTTCACCGCTAAACACTCCTTTTCAACGGTGGCGTAATTTACCTCATGGGACTTCAACTTCCTGCTGAGGTAAATGACTGGGTGCTCTTCCCCGTTCCAGACCTGGGACAATACTGCTCCTAACCCCACAACTGACGCATCACTTTGTACGACAAAGTCTTTAGAGAAGTCGGGTGAGTACAACACTGGCTGGCTACATAAGGCTTGTTTCAAGAATTGGAATGCTGCCTCAGCCTCGGGGGTCCATTTAATCATGACCGACCCTTTCCCCTTCGTCAGGTTGGTTAGGGGCACAGCCTTAGAAGCAAAGTGGGGAATGAATCGCCGATAATACCCAGCGATTCCCAGAAAGGCTCGTACCTGCTTCTTGCTGTTGGGACGTGGCCAACTCTGGATGGCCTCGACTTTGTTGAGTTGGGGTTTTATTACTCCCCTCCCAATGGTGTACCCAAGATATTTGGCCTCCTCCTGCCCAATGGTACACTTCTTGGGGTTAGCCGTAAACCCCGCTTCCCGAACAGAGTCCAGGACTGCTTGCACTTTTGGCAGATGTGAGGCCCAATCTGTGCTATGGACAATTACGTCATCCAGGTAAGCCGCAGCATACTTCCGATGGGGCCTCAGCATCTGGTCCATTTTCCGCTGGAATGTGGCCGGCGCATTCTGTAACCCGAACGGCATTCTTTTATATTGGAACGCCCCGTCTGGGGTTACAAATGCGGTTTTCTCTTTGGCCGACTTGGCCAGGGGGATTTGCCAATACCCTTTTGTGAGGTCAAGAGTCGTCATGTATCGGGCTGTTCCCAGCCGGTCGATCAACTCATCTATACGTGGCATGGGGTAGGTGTCAAATTTTGTAACTTTGTTCAACTGACGAAAATCGTTACAAAATCGCCAGCTCCCATCCGGTTTAGGCACCAACACAATGGGACTAGACCAATCACTTTGGGACTCCTCTATCACCCCTAAGTTCAGCATTTTCTGTACTTCCTCCCGTATTGCCTCCCGTCGGGCCTCTGGGATCCGATAGGGTTTTAACTTCACCCTTTCACCGGGCGGGGTAATGATGTCATGCTCTACCCCAGATGTTTGTCCCGGCAGCTCAGAGAATACCTCCTTGTTGCGAAGCACAAACTCCTTAACCTCCTGTTGTTGGGGTTGTGACAAGGTGGCTGCTATTCCAACCTCAGGAATCACGCAACCAGTTTGAGCTGGTGACCAAGTGTCTGCGACTAGGGACTCTCTATCCCTCCAGGCTTTCAACAGATTAACGTGATAGATCTGTTCGGGCTTTCGCCTTCCTGGTTGTCTGACCTTGTAATTCACTTCGCTCACTTTTTCCATTATCTCGTAGGGGCCTTGCCATTTGGCAAGGAATTTACTTTCAACCGTAGGGACAAGTACCAGTATCCTATCCCCCGGGGAAAAGGTACGGGTCTTGGCTCCACGGTTGTACACTCTCTGCTGTGCTAACTGCGCTTGGGCCAAATGTTCCTTCACGATGGGCATTACCTGTGCAATTCGGTCTTGCATCAGGGCGACATGCTCAATCACACTCCTGTGGGGAGAACTCTCACTTTCCCAAGTTTCCTTGGCAATATCCAACAGCCCTCTTGGGTGTCTCCCATACAGTAACTCAAAGGGGGAGAATCCCGTAGAGGATTGGGGCACCTCCCTAATAGCAAACATCAGATAAGGAAGTAGACAGTCCCAATCCTTTCCATCTCTATCCACCACTTTCTTCAACATTTGTTTTAGGGTTTTGTTGAATCTTTCAACCAGCCCATCGGTTTGGGGGTGATACACAGATGTACGTAATTGCGTCACTTTGAACAATTTACACAGCTCCTTCATAACCCGGGACATAAAGGGTGTACCTTGGTCCGTAAGCAGTTCTTTACAAATACCCACCCGGCTAAACACAAGAGATAGCTCTTTGGCTATGGTTTTGGCCGAGGTATTTCGGAGAGGGATCGCTTCTGGATAACGGGTGGCATAGTCCATTATAACTAATATGTACTGGTGCCCCCTAGCGGACTTGATTATAGGACCTACCAAATCCATGGCGATCCTCTCAAACGGGACCTCAATGATGGGTAGAGGGACCAGCGGGCTACGGAAATGTGGCATCGGGGCCGACCTCTGACACACAGGGCAGGAGGAACAATAATTTTCTATGTCCTTCATCACCCCCGGCCAATAGAATCTCTGTAATACCCTCTCTCGGGTTTTCTCTGTCCCCAGATGACCTCCAAGAATGTGCCCATGGGCCAACTCCAACACCAACTTCCTGTAAGGTTTGGGCACCACAAGCTGCTCAACGGTTTCTTCTGCCCTTTTTGCCACCCGATACAGTAGGTCCTTCTCTACGCTGAAGTATGGGTAAGTGCAGGTATTATCTGGGTTCACTAACTCGCCATCTATTTTCACTACGTTTTCCCGTGCCTTTATTAGGGCGGGGTCTTTCAACTGTTCTGTGGCAAAGTTTTCCCTGTGAACCTCAAGATCAGAAAACTCCACAGACGGTAGGTTTTCGTCTGAGGAGGTGGGCTCCTCTCCAGTTTCTTGAGTCTCCCCTGCCAATACTGATAAGGGAAATTCCGGAGAGTCCTCACCACTCTCAGGGGAGTTCTGGCTATCACATTCCTGGTACATAGGGGCACCAGTGGGGGGCTCAGGATCATCCCACAGTTCCCAGAACTTCGGAAAATCCCTTCCCACAATGGCGTCATGCGGTAACTGAGATACTAAGCCCACTGGATGAGAGAGGGTACCTTTGGGGGTCTCGAAACACACTGTAGTCACTGGATACTCTCGGGTGTCCCCATGCACACAAATAACAGCTACCTTGCTATTCCCAGAGACCTCTGTTTTAACTAACTCAGCCTTTATCAGGGTCACAAGGCTACCTGAATCCAGCAATACCACAACATTTCTACCATTAACACACATTTTGCATAAATGTTTCTCAGTTCCTCGAATGGCAGTGCATGCGACTGTCGCACACAGCGACTGACGTCTGCCCGTCAGAAAGTCACACTGCATGGGTTCCTCCACAACCGGGCAATTGGCTGCAATATGTCCCGCTTGCCGGCAGCGGTAGCAAACGATCCTTCTTGCGGCCTCTTGAGCCGCTGATTTCCCAGGCTGTTCTCGCCAAACTTGGGGTAGAGCTCCCACCCTCTCACTCTCTCCACCCTCACCCCTTGGAATCCTCTTATCCGCCCCTGGGGATGGTCTGGTCTTAGGGTGGAAAGTCCGAGTGTCTCTGGAAGAGGCCGTCAGGTTCTCTGTAGCCAAGTATTTCTCCACACGATCCACAAGACTATCGGCCGTCTCTGGGTCTCCATGGCTTACCCACTTTTGGATGGCAGTAGGAAGAGCTCTCAAAAACCGATCCATTACAACACGTTCCACAATCTTTGGTGCGGACAAAGTCTCTGGCTGTAGCCACTTTCTGCTCAGGTGAATGAGATCATACATTTGAGACCTGGGGGGTTTTCCAAGCTGGAAAGTCCAGTTATGCACACGCTGAGCCCGGACAGCCTGGGTGACACCCAGCCTTGCCAATATTTCAGCTTTTAGCATCACATAGTCTTTTGCTTGGTTAGGCTCTAGGTCATAGTAAGCTTTCTGCGATTCACCAGTTAACAGAGGAGCCACCAGTCCAGCCCACTGCTCCTCAGGCCACTTTTCTCTTTCAGCGGTCCTTTCAAATGTGGTCAAAAATACCTCTGGATCATCCTCTCCAGTCATTTTTGTCAATAAACGACTCACCCCAAAGGACGCGGTATTAGTGGGACGGCTTTCCTCACTGGTCTGCGGACGTTGCTGCATTACTGCTTCCATCTGTTGTTGTAGTCTCTGCTCTTGCTTCTGCAACAGGTCTATGAAGCGGGCCTCAGATTGCTGCTGGGCTTGTTGCTGAGCCTCCAGACTCTGTTGCAAAGTTGCGTTTGTCTGCTGCTGGGCTGCAAGGCTCTGTTGATGAGCTTGCTGCTGGGCTGCGAAGTTCTTTTGCAAACCTGCATTTGTCTGCTGTTGATTGGCATTTGCTAGAGCCAGCTGCTTCAGTATCTCCTCCATGCTGGCTTAAAAAAAAACTGCCACTGGTTCTCCACCAACTGTGAGGGGGTTGGCTCGGCAGCGGGTGTGTGTGACCCCCGAGATGGGCTCCCCACACAAAAACAGGCCCAGCAAACGGAGGTTGTGGTTTTCAAAATCAAAAAGGTGCGGTTTATTTTCTATTTACAGTGACAAAACACAGCAAAGAAAAAGAAACATAAACAAAATAAATCCTGGTCAACTTGACCTCTGACTAAACATACAGGTTTCCTAACTAACAACTGGGATCAGCCTAGTGCTGTCCTAGTCCCTAAGTCCCTGGTTTTAAATGTCCAAGCAAATAGCCACACAGGCTTTGTCTCACCGCACAGGGGTTCACTCTCCCTAGACAGTCCACACAGGTCTGGGTCCAGGCATGAGCTAACATCTAATGAAGCTGGGAGTTCTTATAGAGGCCTAAATGAGCTGACAAGCTTCAGCTGGTCTCATCAACTCCCTGTCTGCACGACGCCCCACACTCTCCCTAGAGGTATGAGTCATCCATGAGCCCACTAGCCTTATACAACTCTCCACCTAGTTGTATAAGTCGGCGTAAAGCCTGAATCTGGGCGAAATATATCTACCCCCCTGGATGCAACCAGGTGACTTTACCTTCCTGCTGTCACAATATATATATATATATATATATATATATATATATATATATATATATATATATATATATATATATTTATTTATTTATTTATTTTATTTTTTTAATTGTCTGTCTATTTTTTTTATTTGTAGCGCAAAAAATTAAAACCGCAGAGCTGATCAAATACCACCAAAAGAAAGCTCTATTTTTGGGAAGAAAATGATATAAGACCCCTTTTCACACTGAGGCAGTTTTCAGGCGTTTTAGTGCTAGAAAAAGCGCCTGAAAACTGCCTCCTATTCACTTCACACTGGGGGGAGGGGCGGTGCGCTTGCGGGACGTTAGGAAAAGTCCTGCAAGCAGCATATTTGGGGGCGGCTTGGTAGTGCTATAAATAGCGTTCCACAAAATGCACCTGCCCATTGAAATAAATGAGCAGCGTCTTGAAAGCGCCGCAAAACGGGTCTTTTTTTTTTTTTTTTTTTTTTTTTTTTTTAGGTCCTGCTGTCACGTGACCTAAAAAAAAAAAACAATGCAAAAACGACCGGCGCTTAATCGCTGTTTTAGCAGCGCTGCAGTGTGAAAGGGGTCTATATGTCATAGGAATAGAGCGTCGCATCCACTGCGCCATTGTCAACGTAACGCAGTGCCGTATCACAAAAAAATTGCCTGGTCACAAAGGGGGGGTAAATCTTCCTAAGGTCAGGTGGTTAAACAACTGTCGTATCCGGCTGCGACATAACATTGAAAAAAGTGAAGGGGGGTCTGAATACTTTAGAATGCTCTGTATATAGATGACAATGTAATGAGAAGGGAGCAATTGTATTCCTGGAAATTCCTGTATTTGTGATCGGTATGTGGAGTGATTCCAAGTCATAATAATAATGATGCAGAATTCCGGCCCTATCTGCGCCGCCCCGTCCGGGTATCATGGGGTGACCATTGTCTCTTTGTCTCCTTGCAGGGAAGATTGACCTGGTGAAGTCGAAATGGGGTCTGGCGCTGGCGGCGGTGGTGACGGTCCTGAGCTCCCTGCTGATGTCGGTGGGTTTGTGCACCCTGTTCGGACTGACTCCCACCCTCAATGGCGGGTAAGTCGTTTTTGTTTTATCATTATAGACTGTTCTGTAAATTGGGGACCGGGGACCCGGTCTATGTTCTGTGGGTATAAACAGCCTCCTGTTTCTTGCAGGGAAATTTTCCCTTACCTGGTGGTGGTGATCGGTCTGGAGAACGTATTGGTGCTGAAAAAGTCGGTCGTGTCCACTCCCGTTGACCTGGAAGTCAAGCTGCGGATAGCACAAGGTGGGTGATTGAGACCTATGGGAAGTCTTTCTGTAGACCCGTACCCAGGGCTGCTTTTTAGAAATCATGGGGGCCCCAATACAGCCTTCCTGACAGGGCCCGTCCCCCTTCCAGCTCGGGTGGATGCGCAGGTGTGTGTCCCCCCAAATACAGCTCCAGGTGCATGAAGAAACCACTCATTCTGGCAGCCAGAGTGAATGAGCCCTTAATTATTAAAAAAATATATACATTCTATAAATAATATTATTTATATATATATATATATATATATATATATATATATATATATTTTTTTTTTTAAATGTTATATTTAAAAAAAAAATATATATTTTTTTAATATTTTTTATAGGGTTTGGAGAATGTGTGTGTGTGTATGTGTGTGTGTGTGTGTGTATATATATATATATATATATATATATATATATATATATATGTGTATATATTGTGAGGGGGTTAGCTCGGCAGCGGGTGTGTGTGACCCCCGAGATGGGCTCCCCACACAAAAACAGGCCCAGCACACGGAGGTTGTGGTTTTCAAAATCAAAAAGGTGCGGTTTATTTTCTATTTACAGTGACAAAACACAGCAAAGCAAAAGAAACATAAACAAAATAAATCCTGGTCAACTTGACCTCTGACTAAACATACAGGTTTCCTAACTAACAACTGGGATCAGCCTAGTGCTGTCCTAGTCCCTAAGTCCCTGGTTTTAAATGTCCAAGCAAATAGCCACACAGGCTTTGTCTCACCGCACAGGGGTTCACTCTCCCTAGACAGTCCACACAGGTCTGGGTCCAGGCATGAGCTAACATCTAATGAAGCTGGGAGTTCTTATAGAGGCCTAAATGAGCTGACAAGCTTCAGCTGGTCTCATCAACTCCCTGTCTGCACGACGCCCCACACTCTCCCTAGAGGTATGAGTCATCCATGAGCCCACTAGCCTCAGCTGGGCGTGTACAACTCTCCACCTAGTTGTATAAGTCGGCGTAAAGCCTGAATCTGGGCGAAATATATCTACCCCCCTGGATGCAACCAGGTGACTTCACCTTCCTGCTGTCACATACCCCCCCTCTTGTTTTAACCTCGGGGTTGGAACACCAGCAATCAGGCATTCATGTACTCGAGACAAAGCATCCACATTCCCCATTTGAACGCCAGGGCGATGCTTTACTGTGAAGTTGAATTCCTGGAGGGCCAGGAACCACCTATTCACTCTTCTATTTGTTTCCTTGTTTTGAGCCATCCACTTTAACGGAGCGTGATCCGTAACCATGTCAAAGTGCCTACCTAGCAGGTAGTACCGAAGGGAATCTAGAGCCCACTTCACCGCTAAACACTCCTTTTCAACGGTGGCGTAATTTACCTCATGGGACTTCAACTTCCTGCTGAGGTAAATGACTGGGTGCTCTTCCCCGTTCCAGACCTGGGACAATACTGCTCCTAACCCCACATCTGACGCATCACTTTGTACGACAAAGTCTTTAGAGAAGTCGGGTGAGTACAACACTGGCTGGCTACATAAGGCTTGTTTCAAGAATTGGAATGCTGCCTCAGCCTCGGGGGTCCATTTAATCATGACCGACCCTTTCCCCTTCGTCAGGTTGGTTAGGGGCACAGCCTTAGAAGCAAAGTGGGGAATGAATCGCCGATAATACCCAGCGATTCCCAGAAAGGCTCGTACCTGCTTCTTGCTGTTGGGACGTGGCCAACTCTGGATGGCCTCGACTTTGTTGAGTTGGGGTTTTATTACTCCCCTCCCAATGGTGTACCCAAGATATTTGGCCTCCTCCTGCCCAATGGTACACTTCTTGGGGTTAGCCGTAAACCCCGCTTCCCGAACAGAGTCCAGGACTGCTTGCACTTTTGGCAGATGTGAGGCCCAATCTGTGCTATGGACAATTACGTCATCCAGGTAAGCCGCAGCATACTTCCGATGGGGCCTCAGCATCTGGTCCATTTTCCGCTGGAATGTGGCCGGCGCATTCTGTAACCCGAACGGCATTCTTTTATATTGGAACGCCCCGTCTGGGGTTACAAATGCGTTTTTCTCTTTGGCCGACTTGGCCAGGGGGATTTGCCAATACCCTTTTGTGAGGTCAAGAGTCGTCATGTATCGGGCTGTTCCCAGCCGGTCGATCAACTCATCTATACGTGGCATGGGGTAGGTGTCAAATTTTGTAACTTTGTTCAACTGACGAAAATCGTTACAAAATCGCCAGCTCCCATCCGGTTTAGGCACCAACACAATGGGACTAGACCAATCACTTTGGGACTCCTCTATCACCCCTAAGTTCAGCATTTTCTGTACTTCCTCCCGTATTGCCTCCCGTCGGGCCTCTGGGATCCGATAGGGTTTTAACTTCACCCTTTTACCGGGCGGGGTAATGATGTCATGCTCTACCCCAGATGTTTGTCCCGGCAGCTCAGAGAATACCTCCTTGTTGCGAAGCACAAACTCCTTAACCTCCTGTTGTTGGGGTTGTGACAAGGTGGCTGCTATTCCAACCTCAGGAATCACGCAACCAGTTTGAGCTGGTGACCAAGTGTCTGCGACTAGGGACTCTCTATCCCTCCAGGCTTTCAACAGATTAACGTGATAGATCTGTTCGGGCTTTCGCCTTCCTGGTTGTCTGACCTTGTAATTCACTTCGCTCACTTTTTCCATTATCTCGTAGGGGCCTTGCCATTTGGCAAGGAATTTACTTTCAACCGTAGGGACAAGTACCAGTATCCTATCCCCCGGGGAAAAGGCACGGGTCTTGGCTCCACGGTTGTACACTCTCTGCTGTGCTAACTGCGCTTGGGCCAAATGTTCCCTCACGATGGGCATTACCTGTGCAATTCGGTCTTGCATCAGGGCGACATGCTCAATCACACTCCTGTGGGGAGAACTCTCACTTTCCCAAGTTTCCTTGGCAATATCCAACAGCCCTCTTGGGTGTCTCCCATACAGTAACTCAAAGGGGGAGAATCCCGTAGAGGATTGGGGCACCTCCCTAATAGCAAACATCAGATAAGGAAGTAGACAGTCCCAATCCTTTCCATCTCTATCCACCCCTTTCTTCAACATTTGTTTTAGGGTTTTGTTGAATCTTTCAACCAGCCCATCGGTTTGGGGGTGATACACAGATGTACGTAATTGCGTCACTTTGAACAATTTACACAGCTCCTTCATAACCCGGGACATAAAGGGTGTACCTTGGTCCGTAAGCAGTTCTTTACAAATACCCACCCGGCTAAACACAAGAGATAGCTCTTTGGCTATGGTTTTGGCCGAGGTATTTCGGAGAGGGATCGCTTCTGGATAACGGGTGGCATAGTCCATTATAACTAATATGTACTGGTGCCCCCTAGCGGACTTGATTATAGGACCTACCAAATCCATGGCGATCCTCTCAAACGGGACCTCAATGATGGGTAGAGGGACCAGCGGGCTACGGAAATGTGGCATCGGGGCCGACCTCTGACACACAGGGCAGGAGGAACAATAATTTTCTATGTCCTTCATCACCCCCGGCCAATAGAATCTCTGTAATACCCTCTCTCGGGTTTTCTCTGTCCCCAGATGACCTCCAAGAATGTGCCCATGGGCCAACTCCAACACCAACTTCCTGTAAGGTTTGGGCACCACAAGCTGCTCAACGGTTTCTTCTGCCCTTTTTGCCACCCGATACAGTAGGTCCTTCTCTACGCTGAAGTATGGGTAAGTGCAGGTATTATCTGGGTTCACTAACTCGCCATCTATTTTCACTACGTTTTCCCGTGCCTTTATTAGGGCGGGGTCTTTCAACTGTTCTGTGGCAAAGTTTTCCCTGTGAACCTCAAGATCAGAAAACTCCACAGACGGTAGGTTTTCGTCTGAGGAGGTGGGCTCCTCTCCAGTTTCTTGAGTCTCCCCTGCCAATACTGATAAGGGAAATTCCGGAGAGTCCTCACCACTCTCAGGGGAGTTCTGGCTATCACATTCCTGGTACATAGGGGCACCAGTGGGGGGCTCAGGATCATCCCACAGTTCCCAGAACTTCGGAAAATCCCTTCCCACAATGGCGTCATGCGGTAACTGAGATACTAAGCCCACTGGATGAGAGAGGGTACCTTTGGGGGTCTCGAAACACACTGTAGTCACTGGATACTCTCGGGTGTCCCCATGCACACAAATAACAGCTACCTTGCTATTCCCAGAGACCTCTGTTTTAACTAACTCAGCCTTTATCAGGGTCACAAGGCTACCTGAATCCAGCAATACCACAACATTTCTACCATTAACACACATTTTGCATAAATGTTTCTCAGTTCCTCGAATGGCAGTGCATGCGACTGTCGCACACAGCGACTGACGTCTGCCCGTCAGAAAGTCACACTGCATGGGTTCCTCCACAACCGGGCAATTGGCTGCAATATGTCCCGCTTGCCGGCAGCGGTAGCAAACGATCCTTCTTGCGGCCTCTTGAGCCGCTGATTTCCCAGGCTGTTCTCGCCAAACTTGGGGTAGAGCTCCCACCCTCTCACTCTCTCCACCCTCACCCCTTGGAATCCTCTTATCCGCCCCTGGGGATGGTCTGGTCTTAGGGTGGAAAGTCCGAGTGTCTCTGGAAGAGGCCGTCAGGTTCTCTGTAGCCAAGTATTTCTCCACACGATCCACAAGACTATCGGCCGTCTCTGGGTCTCCATGGCTTACCCACTTTTGGATGGCAGTAGGAAGAGCTCTCAAAAACCGATCCATTACAACACGTTCCACAATCTTTGGTGCGGACAAAGTCTCTGGCTGTAGCCACTTTCTGCTCAGGTGAATGAGATCATACATTTGAGACCTGGGGGGTTTTCCAAGCTGGAAAGTCCAGTTATGCACACGCTGAGCCCGGACAGCCTGGGTGACACCCAGCCTTGCCAATATTTCAGCTTTTAGCATCACATAGTCTTTTGCTTGGTTAGGCTCTAGGTCATAGTAAGCTTTCTGCGATTCACCAGTTAACAGAGGAGCCACCAGTCCAGCCCACTGCTCCTCAGGCCACTTTTCTCTTTCAGCGGTCCTTTCAAATGTGGTCAAAAATACCTCTGGATCATCCTCTCCAGTCATTTTTGTCAATAAACGACTCACCCCAAAGGACGCGGTATTAGTGGGACGGCTTTCCTCACTGGTCTGCGGACGTTGCTGCATTACTGCTTCCATCTGTTGTTGTAGTCTCTGCTCTTGCTTCTGCAACAGGTCTATGAAGCGGGCCTCAGATTGCTGCTGGGCTTGTTGCTGAGCCTCCAGACTCTGTTGCAAAGTTGCGTTTGTCTGCTGCTGGGCTGCAAGGCTCTGTTGATGAGCTTGCTGCTGGGCTGCGAAG